>CM067547.1:8390000-8990000 GCA_034509755.1 Anisodus tanguticus | reverse complement strand
TCTTGGATCGCTTGCGGACCCTCTCTACACGGTCTATTGCACCGTTGGCACTACCAAAGAGTCATGGGAAAAAGCGCAAAAGAAGTACAACGCACAAGATGCGGTACTAAGAAGTTCATCGTTGGGAAATTTCTAAAATTCCAAATGGTGGACGATAAGACGATGATGTCCCAAGTCCGGGAATTCCAAATGATTTTACATCACCTGGATTTGGAAGAACTCGAAACCAAACGAGCGAGTTTTTGGTAGCATCGGCGATTGAAAAGTTACCTCCTTCATGGAATGAGTTTATGAGTTACTTGAAACTCAAGACAAAGGAGATGACCTTTGAAGAGCTTGTTATCAAACTACAAATCCAGGAAGATAATAAGAAGACCTTGCCAAAGGGTAGACAACCTGCTGAGGCGAAGGCGAATCTGGCTGAGGCCAAAGGGAACTCAAGCAAGAAGCGGAAGTTCCGGAAAAGACGGCAAAGCCCTGCGGCGAGAGATGTTCGGAGGTAATTGTCATCACTTTGTGGAAAACCTGGTCATAGGATCAAGGAATGCCGCAAGCTCAAGACTGAGCAACAGCAGAAAGCCAAGTCTAAAGGCAAGGCTCAAGCAAACGTCGTCAAGGACACGCTCCTGGATGACATAATCGAGGAATTCTCTGCAGTGGTGCTAGAAGCCAACTTGGTGGAGAATCCGATGCAGTGGTGGGTGGACACAGGTGCTACTAGGCACATCTGTTCCAATAAAGATGCCTTCTCCACGTACACACCGATCGGCGACAAGAAGGCATTCATGGGCAACAACGCTTCTTCCAACGTGATGGGGGTTGGAAAGGTGGTCCTGAAGATGACTTCCGGCAAGGAACTTACTCTGAAGGAAGTGATGCACATCCCAGAGATTAGAAGAAATTTAATTTCTGGACCTTTATTGGTTAATGCTGGTTTTAGGCTAGTATTTGAATCCAATAAGTTTGTACTCACTAAAAATGACACATTTGTAGGGAGGGGCTTCGTCTGTGAAGGCCTCTTCAAAGTGAATGCCATGTCTGTATTGCGTCAAGGAAATAAAGTTGAACCTTCTTCTTATTTGCTTGAGTCTTCTAATTTATGGCATCATAGATTAGGACACGTAAACTACAAGTCTATTCAAAGGCTGGTAAAGATGGAGTTGTTGCCCTCTATCGACGTAAACCCTCAACATAAGTGTGAGGTGTGCGTAGAGGCAAAACTCACCAAGCTTCATTTTCGATCCGTCGAAAGGAATACCGCTCCTCTAGAACTTATTCACACAGATATATGTGATTTGAAGTTTGCACAAACGAGAGGGGGGAACAAGTACTTTGTGACATTTATAGATGATAGCACAAGGTATTGTTACCTTTACTTGTTGAAAAGTAAGGATGAAGCCTTTGAAGCGTTCCGACGTTACAAAGCAGAAGTTGAGAATCAACTTAGCCTACGAATTAAATCCATTCGTAGCGATAGATGGGGAGAATATGTAGCGCCATTTGAGGAATACTGTGCCCAAGAAGGCATTATTCATCAAACGACGGCCCCATACTCACCTCAAACGGTGTGGCGGAATGTAAGAACCGCACATTAAAGAAAATGATGAATGCCTTGCTTATCAATTCCGGTCTTCCCCAAAACATGTGGGGAGAAGCCGTCCTTACCGCTAATACGATTCTTAACAGAGTCCCACATAAGGGTAAGGACAAAACTCCATATGAATCATGGAAAGGAAAGAAACCCACCTACAAATATTTTAAGGTGTGGGGTTGTCTGGCAAAGGTTGAAGTACCCAAGCCAAAGCAGGTCAAGATTGGGCCTAAGACTGTAGATTTCATATTCATCGGATATGCAAATAACAGTAGTGTTTATCGCTTCTTAGTGCATAAGTCAGATATTCCAGATATCCACCAGGGTACAATAACGGAATCAAGGAATGCTCTATTCTTTGAAAGTACCTTTCCTAGAAAGGAAAAAGACATAACCTCTCTGAAACGAAGTTATGCACAAAGCTCTCAAGATCCGGGAGTCCTTGACTGCCCGGATCTGAATGGTTCAGATCTAGTGAATCTCGAGGTGGCTGAACATCCAGAATCTAGTGTTCTAGATCTCAGAACTTGGAGACTCCAGAGATGGATCTAAGGCGAAGTAAAAGGGCTAGGAAGGATAAATCCTTCGGTCCTGACTTTGTAGCTTATATGGTTAATGATGAACCAAGGACAATTGCTCAGGTGTTGTCAACTCCAGAAGCACCGCTCTGGAAAGAAGCTATTGAGAATGAAATAGGCTCCATTCTGCATAACCATACGCGGAAGTTGGTTGATCTTCCTCCGGGAAATAAACCGTTGGGGTGTAAGTGGATACTCAAACGGAAATACAAAGCAGATGGGTCTATAGACAAGTACAAAGCCAGGTTGGTAGTCAAGGGCTATCGGAAGACAGAAGGCTTTGACTACTTTGATACCTACTCCCCGGTATCCCGGATGATATCCATACGAGTATTTATTGTGATCGCAGCTTTGCGTGACCTTGAGATACACCAGATGGATGTTAAGACAGCCTTCCTAAAATGGTGATTTGGAAGAAGAAATTTATATGGACCAACCCGAGGGGTATGTGGTTCAAGGGCAAGAGAAGAAAGTCTGCCGACTTGTCAAATCTCTGTACAGGCTGAAACAAGCCCCGAAACAATGGCACGAAAAATTTGATAGTACTCTACTATCGAAGGGGTTCGCCATTAATGAGTGTGATAAATGTGTTTACACGAAAGGTAACTCTGACTCATTTGTTATGATATGCTTGTATGTAGATGACATGTTAATCACAGGAAGCAGCCCTAGGGTAATCCTAGAGACTAAGAACA
Source organism: Anisodus tanguticus (assembly GCA_034509755.1). Classification (NCBI taxonomy): domain Eukaryota; kingdom Viridiplantae; phylum Streptophyta; class Magnoliopsida; order Solanales; family Solanaceae; genus Anisodus; species Anisodus tanguticus. The sequence goes on along the minus strand of CM067547.1, from coordinate 8,987,136 downwards.
TGTTGAAACAATGCTTCGACATGAAGGATATGGGTATCGCAGATGTCATCTTAGGGATTAAAATCTCTAAGATGTCTGACGGACTGGTCTTATCTCAGTCTCACTACATCGAGGATGTTTTGAGAAAGTTCGAGATGTTAGACAGTTCACCGATAACGTCACCAATGGATACAAATCAAAAGCTTGATAAAAATCTTGGTGCACCAGTATACCGGGAGCGATATGCACGGGTGATCGGTAGTTTGATGTATATAACAAATTGCACCCGACTCGATATTGCTTACGCATTCGATCAATAAGTTGGCTAGGTTCACCCGTAATCCGAGTGATAATCACTTTGGAAGGCGTTGAATCGGGTATTACAATACTTAAAATACACGTTAAATTACGGGTTACACTATTCGAGATATCCAAAACATTGTACTAGAGGGGTACAAAGGTGATGCAAACTAGATATCGATATAGAGAACACCAAGTCCACCAAATGGTGGGTATGTATTTACAATTGGTGGTGGGGCTATGTCTTGGAAATCCTCTAAGCAAACTTGCATCGCCCGATCCACAATGGAATCGGAGTTTATCGCTTTAGACAAAGCGGGAGAAGAAGGCCGAGTGGCTTCATGACTTCTAGAGGATGTTCCGTGTTGGAACAAACCCGTACCTTCGGTAATGATCCACTACGACAGTCAGTCGGCTCTAGGAAGGGCACAGAATGCTATGTACAACGGCAAGTCTAGTCATATTCGACGGAGGCATAAGACCGTTAGGCAACTGATCACCACGGGTATAATATCCATTGATTACATTAAGTCAAAGGATAATATAGCGGACCCATTGACAAAGGGCTTACCCAAAGATCGGATGACTTGCACATGTCTAGGGAATGGGCTTAAAACCCAAAATATAAGGACTAATACAGCGGTAACCCAACCTTACTAACTGGAGATCCCAGTAATTTGGTTCAATGGGAAAACTAAGTTGTAAAGGTTTAGTTGATCGCTTCGGTGGAAGTATGAGCACTTCGGATAGTGATTTCTGAAAAGAAACACTAAATCCAAAGCCGTTCCCGCGATAGACTTTAAGTGCTATCTGCAGTGTGGGTAAATGTTAAGTTTTCAAAACCTGTAATGCTCCTCAACGGTTGAGGTTAGGTTTTGGGAAACTTTTAATGGTTCCTAACACTTGTGAAGTGGGGTATAGCAGGATACCTTGTAGGAGATCACCTATTTAAGTGCGAGGACGGGCCGTCTCAAAATGAACGCACTTAAGAATCCAAGACGTTGTCCATGGCCAAAACGGACAAAACATTACGAAGAAGAGAGTAAGGGAATTTGTTGTGTTGGTACCATTGACTTGGCTTACACTAAACACTGACGGTTCAAGACATCACGTTCACCGCGCAGTAAGTAAGTCCGATGGTATTCAACTATGGAAGGTTCAAAGTGAAGCTACCTCTCCTTATGCAACATCGGTCCGTGAAATATTGCTTGGAAATGAAAAAGGCACCATGTGAGTGCGCCAAAATCTCTTTCAAGAGGGGATTGTTGGAAATTTGCCTTTGGCGGGAGTTGCGACCGACCAACTTTAACGGCTTAAACACTAGTGTTACGTATGTTGGAGAATCCGGTTCTTCACACATGCATGATCCACTAAGTATGTAGATAACCGTAGGGCCAAGAATCGTCAAATTTCATTGAGAAATGAAAGAGATATTGGTCCACGAAGTGAGGTGTTTGAAGCATGGAAAGTGTGGTATTGTGTTCAATTCTCCCTCATCGGTAGATGAAGAAAGAATTGTTGTGTATATAAGACTCGAAATTGGTTTGGGGTTTGGGACCCCAAGGGGTATCCCATGTGTTTAAAGGAGGGAGGACCTAGATGTGCTTCGGTTCGAGGAAAGACCACACGCGCGCGGCCGCCGCCCGTCCGGTTCCGGGTTCATGGGTTCACGGGCTGTGGGCTGTGGGCCTTCTGATATTATCTTTTTGGGCCAGAGAACTTTGCCAGAAGTACAGTTTGATCCCGAAGTTTCGAAGTACGAGTTGGACCGAAATTCTTTCGGATGTACGAGTTTGGTCCCCCGAAGTTTTCGAAAAATCGAAATTTCGACGGTCGAAACGAAACGCCAAGCACTCAATTCACCATTTATTTTGGTGAATTACTCCTCCTATAATGGCCAAATCCGTTGGTCTTTCACCATTTATTTTGGTGGCTTTACTACCTCCATAATGGCCATTATTTGGCCAATAATGGCTGTTATAGAGGCAGTTAAACAGCCCTCACTCACCTATATAAACACCCCTTACACCATTGTTGAGGCACACAAAACATACACGAAAATACACAAGAAGAAAATCAGTTTTTTTCGTACAACTTCCAAGCATCATTTCGTTACTCAATATTCTTCACGGTAGCTTTTGAGTCTCCTTTGCTCAATTATTCCATTGTTGTTTTATCTTAGGAGACGAATTGTCCAGGACGTATAAAGGATACATACGGGGCAATATTGTCTTAAGGACAAAGTGCCACACTCGACTCAGCAAAAACAGTTTTTCAGTTTTTCTTGTTCATCTTTGTAATTTTCAGATTTCTAGTTGAATTGTAATTTCAATTCTTACATTAGCAGTTACTTGTAATTCCCGTTTTCTGCAACCTTTGTAATATCCAACAGTTACTACACAAGGAGACTCAAGGATTGTAAGTGCCAAAGTGCCTATTCATACCCGCAAGGATAGCCAAGTTGGTGTAGCAGTAGAGCGCGGGACCCCAAGGTCACGAGTTCGATCCCCTGCATAAACCTTCTTGGTTGAGCCTGTCACACATGGCTTGTCAAGTGTGGTTAATCGGCTGACGTGGTTTGCAGGCTATTGCGTCAGTCCGGGGTTTACCTTGTGCGCACTCGAGAGAGTAGCGGCTGCGGGTTCCTTCGTCAACAAAAAAAAGTGCCTATTCATATCACAATCAATTTTCTTTTTCATTATAATGATTTATTTTTCATTACATAAAGTTGATTGAAATAGGGAGGAGAAAAAGAAAAGCATCGTTACACTCACATTTATTCTAAAAGTTCTAAAGTTAATGTTTTGTACGTATTTAATAATTCTAATATAAGTATAAGATTTGAATAAAAAATTACTGGATTCGATCAAATCTGTAACTGAAGCACTAGCTACTTTTTATCTACATAACTACTCCCTCTGTACCATATTACTTGGTCATTTTCTAAAAATAAGATATAATTAATTAAATGTTTTCTACTTTATCCTTAACATTAATTATTTTTAAAGTAACCGAACATTAATTATTTTTAAAGTAACCGAATATTAATTATTTTTAAAGTAACCGATATTGATTAGAGTGTAATTAATTGGAGAGAGAAGAATAATGTAATAAAAATATCCTTCTTATTTATGATTTCTTAAAAGGCATGTAAAAGGGAAAGTGATCAAATAATATAAAATGGATGGAGTAGTAAAAGTATAGTAGGAGTATAAATTTTGAAACTCAAAATTCAACATAACTTTTAGGATGGGCCAAATTAAATAAATGAGTGACTAAACCCTCTCTCTAATTCCAAAGGATTATGATTATTATAATACGAGAGTCAACTCATTTAATGTAAATTCAAATGTTTATCCTTTATTTTAATATATAATTTAAATATTTAAAAAAATTAAAAAGTCTATTTATAGTTAAAAAGTAGTACAATATTACATGTCGGTTCACGAGAATTCTGTATTTTTTTGCTAAAACTCTATATATGTATTAATGTAAATATCTGACAGTAAACTCGCCTATTATTACATATTAACGTGAAAGGCGTATAAGAACTTATAAACTTTAAATTATGAATGCAACTCTGATAGAGTAATTGTTTTGAAGACAAGTCAAATACTTGAGAAACTCATGTTTTATTCGCTTATTTTCGGTTTGGCATGCACCTGCTGGGTAGGGTGTTTGACAATATGCAGTGGTCTTTATATTAATATAATATAACGAACTCCTATAGTTTTGCATGACGAAATTCTTGTTAAGAGTTTCACATCAGATATGGAATAGAACATGAACTCCTTATATGAATTTGGACAATTCTCACCCTACAAGTTAGTTTTTGGAGTTGAGTTAGGCCCAAGATCCATTCTTTACATGGTATCAGAATCATGCTCATTCAAATTCTTTTTTCGCCGATGTTGGGCCCTCAAATTATATTATTCACGCTCCAGTTAACAAGGACTGAGCGTATGCGGGAGTGTTAAGAGTCCCATATCGGATATGGAATGAGAACACGAACTCCTTATATGGACTTGGACAATCTTCACCTTACACACTAATTTTTGAGGTTAAGTTAGGCCCAAGATCCATTCTTTATAATATTACATCTCTTAGATTCTAATTGTAAGGAGGTACAAATATGTGATATTCCCGAAGGGTTAAAAAAAAAAAAAGAGGAGACGACAAGACAAATCTTTGAAGGTTAGCGTAATATTTTATAAGCTTAATATCTAATTAATTGATGTTCTTCACTTTGCAAATTATATGGAAAATAATCTAGTCACTCTCGATTTCAATTTATGTGACATAGTTTGACTCGACACGGAATTTAATTTAAAAAGAGACAGATTTTTTTTTAAACTTGTTATATAAAACATGACATAATATTTGGTGATTATAAGACTTTTAAAACTTGTGGTATTAAACATATTGTAACATTTGGATTTTATAAAAGTTTATCATTAAGAGTAAAAGAAAAATTTGGAAGTTAATTACTTTAAATATAAAAATAAATCACTCTTCTTGAAACAATTTAATAAAAAATAGTGTCACATAAACTTAAAAGATAGAAGTATGGCTTAAGAGATATTGTCATTTTCAAAAAAAGATATTGTCAATTTAAATTGCATTTTATAAACAGTAGAATCCAAAGTATTCACTTATTATTCTGGTTATTTATGGACATGGAAAGGTGGAAATATGACGTCCTTTAATTAGTGAAAAAAAGAAAAAGATCGTTTTTAGGATATTTTTTTTTTAATTGTTTGGTTAAGAGAAAATATATCTTCCCATCAAAAGGGAAGAAAACTTCCCTAGATTTCCACAAAAGGGTCATGAAAAATAGTGAAAAGTAAAAGTAAATGAAGGCACAAAGAAGGGCTGAGCTTTTTTTTTTTTTTTTTTATAATCCAGGTTTCCAGGCTTGCGCCTGACTACTTCACTGGTATTACCCAGACGTTCTGGAGGTAATAGCACCGGTCCTTCAACACTATTATCAGGTAAATCGCGGGATGTGCTCCGATGGCCAGTTTTTCTGGGAGCGTACAACTTATCAATGAGACAAGGTCAAATTCCCCAACATGCAGAGTTTCTTCGTGCTTGCGGGGAATCGAACCCACGCTGTCCCATGCCATAGCGCCCAGGCTTTGCCACTGGACTATGCCCCGGAGGACGAAGGGCTGAGCTTTTTAAGCTGGTTCTACAGAGCACTGTAGAGTGTATATTTACTATTTAGCAAATTTCCAAGTTTTAAGTGCGATCATTTTAGTAATGTATTTTCCTTTTCTGTGTGGCACAATGCTTTCTAAATTCTTTTATTAATTTGAGCAATTTTTTTTGCTGACAAAATGGGTAGAAGAATTAAAAATGATGGAAAAGACTATCCTAAAAATAAATGAAGTATAATACTACTACTCTGAGATGGAAAATGAAAAATAGCTAATGGTGAAAAATATTTTCATATTTGGTTCATTAAAATATATTTCCTCCGTCCCAAAATACTTGTCGCATTTTTTATTTACACACCCCTTAAGAAATCATTTATAAGGATAGTATTTTGACTATTTTACCCTTTTCACATATTTCATTATGTAATCCCTCCTCAATAAATATTAACTCCATCAATGATTGAAGCTCTTAAATGTTGCTAATTAATGCAAGGATAAAATAGGGGGGAAATTACTTAAATTTATCTTCGTTAAATAAAATAACAAGTATTTTTAATAAAGACGATAAGTATTTTGGGACGGAGTGCATATTTTTTTCAGAAAAAAAGTTACTCCTTAAAAATGGGGTGAATTCTGTAATCGAAATAGGAAAAATAAGTTACATAACATTCCCTTCCTCCCACACCCACCTCCTACCCTCACCGCCATAGCCCCACCTCCACCAACCCCACACCCCTATACCCATAATGTTTGTATAAATTATATATAACTGTTTTTAGGATAATATTTTGTAAAAAAATAATATTAGTACTTATTTTCCAGGACTTTTTTTCATATTTCCGGAATTACCAAATACTGGTATTGTAAACGTATTTGGTTTTGGTCCACTTCCACTCTAGTCTCTGGTTTTACCAATGTTATTATTGTTAGTCTTAATAGATTTGTTGCCCTCATTTTTCTCATTGGATAGTCTTACGTTGAATATGACTGAACTCCACAAATGTCATCAATGATGTATAAATTAAAGAAGGAGAGAGTTCTAAGTTCTAACGTAACTAACGTTAAAAAAATTGCTCCTTCATTGTCACATTCCACTCCATTTGTTGTTACCTTTTTCCCAGTCTACAGTTCTCTCACGTTACGTTATTAATAATTCACTTCGTTCCATCCCATAATTTTGGTAATATTTTGCATTTTTTTCTCTTTCCGCTTACAACCTGTATTGCCTGTTACACTGACAAACAAGTGGATTAATAAATATGTGTACGTAGGTATTAGCGGAGCTAGAATTTTTACTAAACTTATTCAAAATATAAAAAAAAATATGCGAAAAAATTGAAAAAATTTAACATCTATTATATATACATAAAAAAATAATGTTGATCATATATAGTGTTATTTTGACGAAAGAATTTAGATGAACCCCTTCATTAGCCTAGCGCCACTCATGTATTTAGTGACTTGTTATAAACGTTGAAATTATTCTTTTTTCCGGTTCATATTATATGGAGTTTTTTATTTTTATATTTAATTCAAAATAAATATTTTGTTTACATAATCAAGATGGTTTCAATTTTTCCTTTTAAGTTTACGCCTATTTAAATAAGTGAATTTCGTAATCAAGAAATTATATATATATTAAGAAGGGAAAAAGTGTAAATATATCCCTTAACTTTGCGAATTAGAGCAGATATACTCATCGTTAAAAAGTGGTGCATATATACCCCTATTGTTACACAAATGGTGCAAATATATCATTTTTACTAACGGAATAGTTAAAAAATATTTAACTTATTTTTATTTTTTTTAGCAAAACCACCAAACTGATGGGAATTTATTAAAGAAATTCAAATATTTACGGAAGAATGCAAAGAAATGAAAAGGCAAAAATAAAACTAATAGAGATCTAAAGTGGAAAAACCAGCTAGTCACTCAATCCTAACAAGTAAACAAACTAGCTAGTCACTCAATCCTAACAAGTAAACAAGATCAAACAACTAGAGTTCAAAAGCCTTGGCTTGTATCCATCTTTCGTACCTTCAAGTCTCATAGGTGGAATGGATCAAGCTCTCATGAAGTTACTCTTCAGGCAATGATGAATATAGGTTGCATCCCTTGTTGTGATTGTTAACATGTTGTGGTAGCTAGTTGCGAAGAATGATCATGCTCTAGTACTGTATTTTTCATGATTATCCCTAGTTGAAGCTTGTTGTGTATCAGCATGCTACTTCTGTGATCTATGCATGACCAACATACAACTCTATAACTGTTGTAGATGCCTAAGATAGCACTACACTGTTCCCTCTATATCCGATACAATTTTCAGAAAATCAAAACTTGTTATGTGTGGCTCCCAACTAGAAATATCAGTATTTTCAGCAAGTTGAACCTAAGTTAATACCACACACTCTCAGTTTAAACCTTCCCTCTTATGCGTGACTCTTACAAGTTGTTGCTGATATTACTGTTGAAATTGTTTCTGATCTTCCTAGGATTGATTTTAACTCTAAAGTGGAGTCGGCACCTTTTCCAACTGGATCAAACCTCTATCATGAGCTGGGATATTCTAAACATCTTTAATCAATTATAGACCTTCCCTTGTTGCTGCTTCTCTTCAGTGATTGTTGCTGGAGTCATATATGTTGACAGCTTATTGTGTTGTAGTTCTTATCCTAAGACCTGAGATTTGGTATCTGATTCTTATTCATGTTGGTCGATTTCTTTTCCTAAGAAAAACATCATGAAACTGATCATATTCTATTGTACCTGCAAACTCAAAAACCAAGTTAGTGAAATAATCTGCTACACAATTTCCGTGGAAGAAATCGTTTTTATCTATTAATAGTGATCAAATTGGCATATTATCAAATCAAAAACCAAGTTAGTGAAATAATATGCTACATAGTTTTCTTCTCTCAACACAAGCTTCACCATCACTTCCTTATCCTTCATTCAATATTGAATACTCTTGACTATCAATGTAACACTCCAGGGCACCTCCCATATTATTTATTTTTAATTAAAAAAATATCACGTGACTTTAAAAAAATTACTCATTTTTAGTAGACTTATTTTGTAAAATTACACGGCAATTTTTTTCTGGTGGATTGGATCTGATTCGTTTAAAAATGGAAATATTTATGTTTTTTAAAGTCACATAGATATTTTTTTAAACGAACTAGACCCGATCTACCAGAAAAAATTTATCATGTGACATTAAAAAAATAAGTCTACTAAAAAAAATAGGGTAAACTTATTTTTTTTAATTAAAAAATATTATAAATATTTTTTTTTTAAAGTTTATCAGTGAAAATAATATATTTGCACTATTTGTGTAATGATAGATATATATTTGCACTATTTATGTAATTATAACGGCAGAAGTATATATGCACCACTTTTTTAACGAGGGATATATCTATTCTAATTCGCAAATTTTAGAATATATTTACATCTTAACATCTTTTACTTTTTAGAAGTGAGTAAATAACAAAAATATCATATGGAGTAAAATGAATCGGAGGGGGTATCTTTTTTCCTATTAATTCGCTTCATAAAAGCATCCTTGCCTTGCTCATTCCCTGACCTTATCCTCTAAATTTTGTCTCTCCCAGTTAAATGATTAAATAAACTCTATAAAGTTAAATCACCTTTTAAAAAAGAAGGGGGTTTATTTTGTAGATAATAATTTAAAGTCAATTACAATAGGGAATATAGTTTTCAATTTCAATATAGATCTTTAAAGAAGAGTTCTATCTTCATCTTGATAAAGCAAGGTAAAAAACGAAGTAACACAGAGACATATTTTCCATTTTATAACTGGCCTGTCTCATATTAAAAAATATGTTCCAAGAAACATTTATTTAATCGAAGCACACAAGGTTTTAACTTAAAAATCTGTAAAACACAACAATTGTGAAACACGCGAGATTTTTTCCTGCATATTAGACTGTGTAGTAAGTGAAAGATATCACATTGTATATTTTGTAAATATATTACCATAATTAGTAGAGTTCTTGTACATATATAATTATGGTATTAGTCTTATTTTAGAAAAAATTATTAGACTTGTATTAGGAAAAGATAGATTTAATTTCCTTAATTATATTTTATATCATGTATATATACATACCTTTTCATTAATAAAAATAATCAAGGGATTATTCTTTTCATAGTATCAGAGTCAGGCCCGTCCCAATTAATTGTTTTCGATGTTGGCCCCTTCTTACATTGTCCACGCTCCATATGTCCAACCCTGAGCGTGAGACGGGGTGTTGATTTCTCCCACATCGGTGGGTTAAGTGGTCATTGATCTCCTTATATGGCTTGGGCAATCATCTTTCCTTTGAGCTAACTTTTGGGGTTAAGTTAGGTCCAAGATCCCTTGATTATTTTCATTAATGAAAAGGTATATATATATATACATGATACAAAATCTAATTAAGGAAATTAAATCTATCTTTTCCTAATACAAGTCTAATAGCTTTTCCTAATATAAGACTATTACCATAATTATACATGTACAAGAACTCTACTAATTATGGTAATATATTTACAAAATAGACAATGTGATATACACGGTCAATGTGCCGTGTATATCGTGGTCTTTCACAACCCTGCAGTCATAGTGAACGGTTTCGTACGCTGAGACTGTCCCTAAAATCTTCAAACAAGACTCAGGGAAGACCCTTAGTAAAGATGTCAGCAATTTGGTACCGTGAAGGGACATGCAAGACACGTACTTGTCCACGAGCTACCTTTTCACGAACAAAGTGAATATCCATCTCGATATGTTTAGTGCGCTGATGTTGGACCGGATTCACAGAGAGATAGACCACTTGCATGACGTGTGACATTTATTCCCAAAAATAACTCAAGGGCCCCAAGTTCTTCATGGCAAATTCAAAACTGAAAAGAGACATGATAGACTTGCGCGGTTTATCAGAAGAGGCAGTCAATATAATATCATCCACATATAACAGAATGTATGCTAGAGAAGTAACACATCGATAGATGAACAGAGAATGAGTAGACCTACTGTGAGAAAACCCAATAGTAGACATGTACTCCGCAAACCTCTTATACCAAGCATGTGAAGCATGTTTAAGCCCATACAAGGACTTTTTGAGCAAACAGACATGATTAGGATGATCGGGGTCCCTGAAACTCATAGGCTGATCCATGTATACTGTCTCCCTGAGATCAACGTGTAAGAAAATATTTTTGACATCCAGCTGATGAATGAGCCATGATTTCGAGAGAGCCAGACTGAGAACAGTAAGAATGGTTGTCGGTTTGACCACCGGACTAAATGTCTCTCCACAATCCACGCCAACCTGTTGAGTTTTGCCATCACCTACAAGACGGGCCTTATGCCTATCAAAACAATTGTCAAATTTTTTCCTTAAGAGTAAAAATTCACATAGAACGAATAACATTGATACCAGGAGGACGGTACACCAACTCCAACGTCTTATTTTCAATAAGAGTATTATATTCATCATCCATGACCATTTTCTAATTGGGGTCATGAAGGCAGACACTAGGTTACGTGGTAGGGGTAATTTAGTGACATTAGAATTAAGATTAAAATGTCATTTTGGTTTTAAAATACCTCTTTGGCTACGAGTAACGGGCCCTTGACTCATAATAGAAGTGGACCGGGCTCGGGATGGTGTCGGGTCATCTCGGAACTGGCGAGCAGGCAGTGGGCCTGCTGGCCGATGAACTGATCGACGGATTATATAATTGGGTCAGCAGGCAGTGGGCCTACTGGCCGAGAAACCGGACCTGGGCTGGGAGAAGGTAGGCCAACAGGCAGTGGGCCTGCTGACAGATTTGGGTCACGGAAATGCTGGGCCTACTGGTGGAGGATATACGGTGAGAGCCCATCATCCAAAAAATTATAAGAACTAGACACAGACTTATACAATTTAGCAAACGGAAATTGGGTTTCATAAAAAATGACATGATGACTAATTATGATTTTATTAGAAGATAAATCAAAACATTTGTAACAACGATGATAAGACGGATAACCCAAAAACTCACAAGTGGTAGAACAGGCTTGAAGTTTGTTAATTGTTGTGGACGAAAAAAGTAGATAGCACAAATACCCAAACACCCTAAGATGAGAATACGAGAGATCTTTATGATAAAGAATTTTTAGTGGGGATTAATATGATAATCCTTTGCTAGGGAGTATATTAAGGAGGTAAGTAACCATTTGTAGTACATGATGCCAAAACGAATGTGGTAATGAAGCATGAGCTAGTAAAGTTCGAACAATTTTATTAATGATACCAATTTTTATTTCGGCTTTCCCATTTTGTGAGGACGTATGAGGACAAAAAAACCAAAAATATATGCCATTAGTGTTACAAAATTCCTGAAACGGTCCATTATCAAATTCACTTCCATCATCACATTGAATGTTTTTAATCTCCTGTTCAAATTGGGTACGGATGAATGCTATAAATGTTAGGAATGTGGAAAAAACTTGAGACTATTTAGATAAAGGAAAGATCCACAAAAAGTTAGAATAATCATCCAAAAATAACACATAATAACGGTGGCCCAAAGAGCTCAAAACGCGAGATGTCCACAAATCACTATGAATAATATCAAAAGGCAACATAGCACTAGAATTTGAGACTACAAACGGTAATTGAACATATTTCCCAAGCGGACAAGAAGGATAAATATTAGTACTACGCATACTATTACATTCAATAAAATTATTATTTGTAAGAGAAGAAAGAACAGACGCCCTCGGATGACCCAAACACGCATGCCACAAGGAAGGTGCTAGAGCGGCAAACGTTGATGGTATGGTTCGAGTGATGGAATCGGTGGTGGTGGTGGTGATTGGATAAAGCTCTCCCCGATTATTACATCTCATTAGAGGTATCCACATCGTGAAATCCTTCACAGAAAATTCAAAAGGGTCAAAGTCAACAGAAACCCAATTATCAGTTGTGAATTTTCGAACAGACACCAAATTTTTTATTAAGTGAGGACCATGAAAGACATTTTCAAGTCTAAAGGTGGGTTCGGGGGAGATAAATTTGTGTGACCATAACCATGAATTGAAATTGAATTACCATTACCAACAATAATGCCACAATTTTGCTTAAATTTAAATAAGATGAGAGATTACCTGGCGCAGACGTCATATGAGAAGTGGCCCCAGTGTCCATGTACCAGTTCGCATCAGGAGAATTTAATTCAAGTGTATGCATCGCTACCTCGATATCTGTGAGACTCGAGTGGGCAGGTTGTTGGGCCGTGTAGGCCGGAGGAGGTCTCGACCCAAAGATGGAATTGGGCTGCCACTGCTGGTTGTAGTTATGCCTAGCCCAACTGGCCGCTGGGTCTGGCTGCGTCTGACTGCTAGGCCTGGCCCAGTTTGGTGCTGGGAATGGGCAGTATGTCATGGGCTAGTTGGGCTATTGACATGCCCACTGACCATTGTGATCAGTAGCCCACTACCCAGGGCCGGACCGTGCTTTGCCCCCATGCGGGCCACCACAGCCTGCCACCACTGCTGCCAATGCAGCCACCGCAATTGCCGCCACCTCAACCGCCGCCTTTCCCGTCGGAATTCTAATTTTGACCCCGTTTTCCACCACCGTTGTTCCGATTTTGAGTAGAATTACCCGAATATGATGGAGAGTAGGAATCTTAGGTAGAGGCGTCCATCATGGCAGGTTGTGCTCCAGTTGCGACCTTTTTAGCCAACCCAACCGCTTCAAGGGTTAGCATAGATCGGGCTTAGTAAAACGGAGGAAGATGGTTGCTTTGATGAAGAAGAGTTCCAATGCCATTATAAGCCTCGGATAGGCCTGCAACCATCTGAAGAACAAGACGATCATTTGTGATGGGCGCACTAACATTCTTGAGTTGATCAGACAACTCTTTGAGCCTTTTACAATAGGTTGAGACATTCAGAAAATCCTCCATGTTGATGTAGGTGAATTCCTGCTCAAGGGTCAGGACACGGGAATTTTTGTTATCTTGGAATATATCACGCAACATATTCCAAGTGTTCATAGTCATGGCATCGGGTTCAATAATAGTCTACAAGAGGTCCGTAGAGATAGTGGAATAAGTCCACTAGAGTACCGTAGCATCAAGAGTTTCCCACAACTCTATGTCATCATCGGTGGTATGCACCTTCTCCTTTCTTGTTGCTGAGGGGATGATGTGGTGAAGGACTCGATGAGACTGTGCGTGAACTTTAATAGTTTTGCCCATGTCGCGTATTGGACGTTTTCCATCTCTATAACGATAGGGATTTATTGATGTTAGAGACTGTAAGGGCAGGATGAAACATGTTATTTGTGGTAGACATGATGAAAGAATAAGAGAAGAATTAGGGATTTGGAATAGAGTTTGGGAAGGAGGAGGTGTTCGGCCGGTGGCCGATACTCTGAATCCGAGAAGAGGGCGGCTGAAGGGTTAATTTTGGAGAAGGAAAATTTCCCATATACTTCTGATACCATGTAAATAATGGATCTTGGGCCTAACTCAACCCCAAGAGCTAGCTCAAAGGGATGAGGATTGCCCAAACCATATAAGGAGACCAAAGACCACTTAATCCATCGATGTGGGAGAAATCAACACTCTGCCTCACGCTCGGGGCTGGACATATGGAGCGTGAATAATGTAAGAAGGGGGCCCAGCATCGGAAACAATTAATTGGGACGGGCCTGACTCTAATACCATGAAAATAATAATCTCTTAATTATAAAAATGTATATATATACATAATACAAGGAAATTAAATCTACCTTTTTCTAATACAAGTCTAATAGATTTTTCTAATATAAGACTACTACCATAATTATACATGTATAAGAACTCTACTAATTATGATAATATATTTACAAAATAGACAATGTGATATACACGGTCAATGTGCCGTGTATATCGTGGTCTTTCGGTAAGTACTCTCTTTTAAAAAATAAAGATTATTTTTATTTGCTTTTTCTATAAAAAAAAATAATGGTATCTACCTGTCTGCTTTATTCTTTTTCTATATTATCTTCGTATCTTAAATTAAATAAAAAGAAAAGGTGTCTGGATATCAATTTACCTACTGACAAAGGAAAGCAGCAAGTAGTGGGCCTCTCATTTTATTATCTCTATAATAATAACGGAGAGAAAAGTCATATAAACTATTCGATGGAGTTACTGATAACTCAAAATATAGTGTCAAATCTCTTTCACTGAATCATGTCTTCATCACCAACACCATTTCTCATATTTATCTTTGTGCACTTCACTTTCTCCTTTCCCAAACACACCCTTTCATATATTTTTCTCTCATTTTGGCAGCTTTCCAGTTTGTATTTTTAGTATTTGGACCACTTCTTTTTTTCACTCACACCCAACTGTACCAAGTAGAGTACTATTTTTCTTGCTATAGCTCCTTTGCTTCCACTAAGGGGGCAAGTATTTAACTTGTCTACTTCCCTTCTTGAGTGCTCCTTGATTGAAAAAATAAATAAAAACAGTTATTATTGCCTTCCTCATTTTTTGACTTGGGTTTTCAAGAATATTTTAGAATTATCAAGTTTATCAGTTCTTTAACTTGGTGAAAATAAAAAAACTTTACTTTACTGTTTTTTGAGTTTTGGACAAGAAATTTTGACTTAGTAGACATGGTGTTGTCAAGTGTATCTTGACTTACTAGAATAGTAGAATTTTGAAAAAAAATGGAGTCTTGGAGCTATTTCTCTAGTGGAAAAGGTTTTGTATCAGATGAATCAATTAGTGTAAATGATGGAATGGGGAGAGCAAAAAATGGAGTAATGAGTTGGGAATTAAAGACCCCAAGTAGCTATGGAAGCACTATGATGTGTTCAAGTCAAGAAGGTAGTGATAATAATCAAGGATTTCAAGAATTGGGTTCTCCAAATCTGATGAGAAAACCCATGTTTAATGACCAAATGAGAGGTGGTGGCAACATTTTTGGTTCATTTTATGGGGAAGATAAGTCTAGTTCAGGAGTGGAATCAAATTATAAAGATTCATCACTAATTGATTTGAAGCTTGGAAGGTTTCCTGATCATAATATAGATGCAAATATTTTCAAATCTCCCAAAAGTATGCCTAGTTTCACTTCTGCTGAGTCAATTGTTCCAGCTAAGAGAATGAGAGCAGGAGGTGTGAACTCACAGAAACCATTTTGCCAGGTTCAAGGTTGTGGGAAGGATCTTAGCTCATGTAAGGACTATCATAAGAGGCATAAAGTATGTGAGGTTCACTCAAAGACTGCTAAAGTTATTGTAAATGGCATTGAGCAGAGGTTTTGTCAGCAATGTAGCAGGTACTACTATGTCTCTAAAGGCAGAATTTAAATTTATAAACATTTTGTATTAGTCAATCATAGTCTCAAATTTGTGAATTATATATGTACAATTTCTCTTAGAGCATACTTTTTCAACCTCTGTGAATAATTTGATTGATAATAGCATCTTTATGTGCAGGTCTTGTATAAGTGAGATGTTGTCTTTCTTTTGTTTTATAGCAGTAAAATATGTCTTCTTCTTTGCAGCTCATGTAAATCAGTCTTGCTACTTTACTTGTAGGTTCCATCTACTGGCTGAGTTTGATGATGGCAAACGGAGCTGCAGGAAACGTCTTGCAGGTCATAATGAGCGCCGAAGGAAGCCCCATACTGGTATGCACTCGGCAAAATGTTTACAATAACTTTAGCAGTCTGTTTTGAGACCTCATCTACCCCTAGTCCTACATGTTCTATAATTGCAGTATGGAAGAGGAAACAATCTTTTAAATGGATGTCTTCCAGCCACTAGTGTAATTAGTCAACTAGAGGGTTGAAATCTTTTTCTTTGATGGTTATAAAAGTCTACAATGTTGATTTGCTTGCACAAGATGTGTTAGTACTTGGAAAGAACATTTTCCAAGCACGCGAATATCGTGTTATAGTAATACTATTCAAGTAATAAATCGTTTGTTTTGAATATAAAACAGTATTTGTAGACAACTTAGATATTTGGGCTCAATTTTTCATGAAAATAGAATGATAGAGGAAGTATTGAAATATCATGGACCCAAATAGAGCATTTATAATAATGAGGATTCATACATCCGATTCGAACAAGCTTGGAATTGATGCATAGTTATGGTATTGTACATCAAATAGTATAAATTTGTTTGATCTCAATATTGCTATATATCATGGATTTTATGTAGAAGATAGTGCTAGGTTTAGAGAATGATAAATGTCAAACTCTATAGATATATGTAGCATTAATTGTTTCAAGAAAAAACAATGTCATTTTTATATATGTAACAATTTGTAGAAACTTTCTTCCAACAAATAATATTTGAAAACTGTGATAGTGAATACATTATTATTGTTATAAACTTCAGAATTTGTGTTTATTCTCACACGCTATGAATAATACTTATCTATTAATCAACAATGCCTCAATTCCAATTAGTTGGAGTTGGCTATATAAATCTCATGTTTCATTATGTTCTATATGGTTCATTTAATTCCAATCCTATATTTATCCGGAATACACTTTCCATAAGAAACTTTATCTCACTATCCAACACTCTCCAAAATTGTGAATCTATTTCAAATGGACTATCAGAGAAACACATAAGCAAAGAAAGTTGTTTTCCCCCTTTTAAAGGAAAATATTTATAAGAAAAATAGTTTTTGGTGTTTGTTTACCAAAATATGACACATATTTGAAATATCTTCCTTCAAACCAGACACATCCGAAATCATACACTTACCTTTAGACTGACAAATAAGTATCTAACCAGATTAAAATTTTCCTGACAAGTGCTAGACCTAATTTAAGTTTAACAAGTAAGCCATAATTCCAACTGGTTGGTAATTCCTCTATGGATCATTTGACTTCATTGTGTTTGTATTTACTATTTAGTTTAGCTCATATTATTTCAGATTGTAGGTCATTTGAAAGGTCTTCCTCCATATGATTTTAGGTCTGTGTCATCCTCATTGGCAAATTCAATCATCATAGCGTGACAACTGTGAGTCGTTGGTGCATAAGGATATCTATTTAGTCCATAAGCAAACCATCTCAAACGACGTTTTGCCATTTTATCCTCCATGTGCTTGCACCTATGTCAGATGTGATCATTTTTTATCTTGTGCAATCTTGTATGAGTGCTCGTTTATCTCAATAATTGTATTTTAGCGACATTCATCTTGTTGATATATTGTGCCGTAAAAGTCCAAAATTCACTCCTAAAAACGTTGCTGATACACAGCATTCTTACAACAATGCTAGTCTAACAAGTATTCTTATGGCATAAGGCTCCACTTCTTCATTTCATTTGTCTTATTTAATTAATTATATAAGAGGAGCCTTGGAGTAACTGATAAAGTTGATGCCATGTGATCAGGAGGTCGCGCGTTCAAGCTGTGGAAACAACCTATTGCAGAAATACAAGTTAAGGCTGTGTACAATTGACCTTTGTGGTCCGGCCCTTCTCCGGCCCCCGTGCATAGCGAGAGCTTAGTGCACCGGGCGGCCTTTTTTAATTAATTATATGTGTCACATCTTCATCTATTAAGCAATTCTCCAGAAAGACCGACTTGTTATTGAGTTCCCAACATTTAGGTACCACAAATGTTCTAACGGACTAAATTATAGTGCATATTAAACCAATTTCATAGTAAGATATGCTTTACTTTTTACATTATCAAACAAGGATGTCCTGAAATTATATTTTTTAGTTTTTATTTAACTAATTTATTGCACAGGTTTATAATCCTTTCATATCTTCCTCGTTTGTCATGTTGTATTGGAGAGTTTCATGTTCTTCCAATTGAACTCTGTGCCCAGACTTCGGTGTTTCTCTATTGTGTGAAATGCTGTAAAAAAATCATATGTGCAGTACCATAACACACTCCACGTTTTGGCAGGTACAAGATTTCGTGGAACTTCTTTTGCAACTTCATCCTTCGCGTGCCAAGACATTCTTGGTGGCCGCTTTCTGCATCAACCTAAATATGAGATGAATGACTGGTATAAGAATGTAAAAGTTGAAGATGGTGTGGATTATAGCCCTCAACTTGCCACACCGTTTACAAATGGACAGTTACAACCAAAATCTGTTTTCACGTCATATCATGCCAAGAAAGGGCATGATGGACTACCTTCTATAACAATGAGCAGAATTAACGAGAGTACAAACTCATCTCTGCATGATATGCGAGGATTGGATTTTGTTTCCCCTTCTCTATTCCACACCACCTCAACTGGATCTGAAGTCTTGCATGTTTTGGACACATCTTCCACCATTCAGGGGCTATCAGGGATATCAAACTCCAGCAATGCTCTCTCTCTTCTGTCATCTCAATCACAGGACTCATCAAATCATTCCACTGTTTTTCCCGCTGCTTGCCCCCTGATTCCATCAAGCAATAATTCACATTACAATGTGACTCAAGCATCTAAAAAAGTCCTGGGACTTGGTCCTCAGGCTTCAGCAAGTAGAATGTCCAATAAATTCAATTCATCTGGACATTCTGCAGAAGGTGGACTGGACCAGATACTATTTTCTAGCAACACTTGTGGCATCAATGAGATCATTCAAGGATCAAATTTGGTGAACCCCAACAAGAATCAACTTTCTTGTGAAGATGGACCCACCATTGGTTTGCTCCAGTTGTCGTCACAGCTTCAGCGTGTGGAGCATCAAAGGTTTTCCATGCAAGTGAAGCAGGACAGCAATGCTTTTCCCGGCCTCAGAATCACTTGAGCAGGTAGAAAAATGTGATGTATCACTATCGTGTTTTGCTTAGCTATATCTCATTTTTCATTGTGGTGATTCCAGAAAGATCCTGTTTCTTTTAGCTTTGATAGTTATAAGCCTTGCTGTTGTTTTGGCATAAGTCTTTGTAAACTGGATGAGATATCACTCTCTTGTCAGGCTACCACATTCTTAGATTTTTGCCCACAATTATTTTTCATAATTGTTCGGATTTTCCAATACGTATGCACCTCTATTTTACCTTCTAAGACTGGTCAATGAAGGCGTGAAGTTAATTTCTTATTGTCAACTTCCAATAGTGGCTGATCCTCTCTTAGTATTGGATGTTCCATAAAGATGCTTATCTTGTATGCAAAAGCAGGATGCCTGATTTTGTAACAATGCAGCTAGGATCAAATAGCTTGAGTAATCTTGCCTTGTTATGTTACCCTTCTTGCCCTAAATTAAACTTGCTGTTTGTAGATGCAACTATCTGGATTACTGTCAAAATTGGTCGCCGCTTAACAGCTGAAGCGTGCAGCAACTTACACAAGAAGCAGCCAGCCTTCTCAGCTTACAGAGGTGGGAGCATCAGGGAGCAAGTCTTTGGAATCTTGATGTTCACTTCTTCATTGTCTTTTTTTTGTCTTCATTCGATACTGACAACTATTCCTCATGGTGACATTCAATAATAATGTATTTCTTTCTCTTGGATAATTAACAAAATAATCTTGACTTGGTAGTCAAGTTAATTTGTGTACAAACTATGCACCCTTTTCATTCCTTTCTTATGAACTTGTTGCTCAGGTATTTCATGAAAACGTGATGAAATGCTTTGTACTCGTTACAAAGAGTGCATTATTTGTGTGCAAAGTTTTCCCTGGAAACTGATTTGGCTCGAGTTGTTGCAAAGAGTATAAGCAGAAAATCATGTTATGCTTGGAAACTGAGGAGGAAAGGAGCACACAGAGTGGAAACAGGTGAAAAGGGTGTGAATTTTGCTCATCAGTTTTAAGCTATTCAGTTGTGGAACGTTAATTGTACGATATTTTTAGTGACGTTAAAGGATCAGAGAATCATTTTCTTTAATCTGATTCACTATCTTTCAAGTTGAAGTCGCGGTTGTCAACTTGTGATTGACACTGTTTTTTATCTCCAAAAATGTCCGTCATCAATGAACCGCAGTCTGCTGCTCTTGAAAGATAGAATAATTTTCCTTGGGGATTCCTTTCATTATTCACAATATATATAGCTGTATAAGGTTGATTCCTACTATGGTACGAATCCTAACTTACCTTACAAAGGTTGATTCCTAATACAATTAGAATCCTAAGTTACCTTAAATATAGATTTATCATAATTACAAAATATACGGAGAATATTCTGAGAATATTCGCTAATACTCCCTCTCAGACGGAGCGGGAGGAGGCTGAATGCTAAGGCTCGATCGGAAGTCGGTGAAGAGCTGTCGTGGTAGTCCCTTTGTGAAAATGTCTGCATACTGATAAGAGGAAGGCACGTGTAAAATTTTGACCTGACCACGGACAACCTTCTCTCGCACAAAGTGGATATCCATCTCAATATGCTTAGTCCGCTGATGTTGGACTGGATTATGAGACATATAAATAGTAGATATGTTGTCACAATAGACTATAGACGCCTTGCTTAATGGATCCTGGAGCTCCAAAAGAAGATTTCGGAGCCAACAGATCTCAGCGACGACATTAGCAACTCCGCGATATTCTGCTTCAGCACTCGAACGGGATAGCGTGGCCTGCCGCTTGGCGGACCATGAGATAAGATTATCCCCAAGAAATACACAGTACCCTGAGGTGGAGCGACGTGTGTCGGGGCATCCTGCCCAATCTGCATCCGTGTAGGCTAGCAACTTGGTTGATTACAAAATATACGGACAATATTCTGAGAATATTCGCTAATAGCTCTAAATCACTAAGAACCTTTGGTCTGTATTTATATATTTAGGTGTTATTGTGTACTTTGACAATGTAAATAAGAACCATCTAGGCAGAAAAGTTTCTTTGTGCAGAAATGTGACAAGAGAACAACTTCATGTATATATAATAATGTTAGATGGACCAACTCACAAGCAAGTCGTTGTAGTATAGTGGTAAGTATTCCCGCCTGTCACGCGGGTGACCCGGGTTCGATCCCTGGCAACGGCGATTTTTACCTCTTTTTTTTTTTTTACACTTTGCTTCAACACTTGAAGCGAATCTCTAAAGGCGGATCCAATGCTATTTTCCATTTGAAGGTTAAATTTCAGATCCCAGAGATCTATTTGAACCATATTTCATTCTTCATAATCTTAATATTTAAATCAGCTTAAAAGCTTTCCTATTTGTCACCCATTTTGCCTATCCAGTTCTGTAAAAATAGAAAAAAGATAGTATCGTGCACTAAGCTCTAGCTAGAGAACAAATTATTTGTTGAAATATCTTAGACTTATAGGCTATAGCTAGTACAAAAGAGGACTTTCAGCTTGGTAATGGTAAAAAAGGTATATTTCTGATTATAAATATTACGTGTCTATATCTTAATAAAACGTCTATTTCCTTTCAGTTTTAACAATGTTACTCCCTTAGTTCCAAAATACTTTGCCATATTTTTTTGGAAGTTAATTTGACTAAATTTTAAAATTAAAATAAATTAAATTAATTCAATACTTTAAGATTAAAGTTAAATATTCAGAAATTATATAAAAAATATTATAAATTACATTTTTTTCATATTAATATGATAAAAAAATATAACTTAAAATATTAATATTTTGGAGCAGAGGAGTACTATTATTCCTAATTTATTGGCTAGTCAATCGAGTACTTTTCTAGGTGGTATTCAGAAAGGGTAATTGATGTTACGGCGTCCCAATGTAATGATTTTTCTTAGGCCAACCTGTCTTCGCTTTTGACTTTTCCACTCAGAAAGTTAGCTCTAGACCAAACATCATGGAAATTTTGAGAAAACAGCAAAAAGAGAACTTGCTAAAGAATATGCTTATGAAATCCAATAACAGTCGGCTGGTCCAAAAAATATAATGGTTTTGATTAAATTAAATGGCATAGTCGCATAGATATTGTCTTCAACTCTCCGGACATAACAAGACTAACAACCTCCTAACTGCAATAATATAATTAAAAAAAAAAGGGGGGGGGGGGGGGGGGGGGGGGGGAACTCGAACAAAGAAAACGATGATAGTAATACAAAACGCCTATAACCGAGGTGAACTATGCGCGACAATACTCTATTAGTGTTGCCTATTTTGAGCTACCATGGGGTAATTTGGCAGCAGTTGTGGTGGCGGCCGATGGATTCAGCTCGTCCCATGCTTCAATCCATGTGATCATGGCATCAGCCAGCTTGTTAAAGTAATCATCCACCTTGCCAAGCTTTGCCTTCACTTGTTTTGAGAGTTCAAGGTAGCATTTTTGGACAGAGGTGCAGTCCTTTGGAAGGGCAACAGATTGGAAGAATGGGATCAACTCCTCTTGCCAGTAAATACCCTTGTATTCTTTCTTCAGGTTCACAAATGGATTGCTGGCTTTGCTGTGCCAGATGTATGGCAGACCTGTCTTCACTCCCAATCCTAAGTGATCACATATCACCTACACACAAAAAACATGACAGGATGTATGTCTGAGAAATCACTAAAATCAAGACAAATGTTAAATTATGAAATCATTATTTCAAAATCACAATAAGTTCAGGATTAAGGTTAACAAGTTTAAATCATGGATCTACATCTAGGAAGTATAATCCTAAAGCAGGAAATACCGGCCATGGAACTAGTAATACCTTAGTGCACCAGCCAGCCCACATGTCGTCGTAGCGTCCAATAGGCTGTCCATCGCCCATGAGTCCAAAGTACATCGCAGGGCCAATCAACTCGCGGTCGAATGCCAAATTCATGCCACACATGGGAAAGAGGGTTCCCTTTGGGATTGTCATAACAGCATCAACATACCTTCAATAAGACAACAACACAAGGTTAAGGACCGCAGTAAGGAGTTAAGATCAAGAATATGAAAGGGAAAGTTACACATTTGGCTGGTCAGCCAAAAGAAATTACATTTGCTAGCCAAATATACAAAAATATACACATATTTTATACATTAATATACAAAAAATATTAGTTTGTGTTATTTTGGTGGACGACTATACAGGATAAAAATCTCAAAAACTAGGAAGGCGATGCTACCTGGTGTTCCTTTCAAGAGGCTTGACTAGCTGGGTAGGTGCATCATAATCAGGGATGTTGAGCCAGAGACCATGTGAAATTGCAGTAGGTACACCTTCACGGAGACTGAATGGGTACCCACGGACAAAATCCGCGCCCTCTCTGTAGGGATCATACAAAGTGTTGAAGAAAAATGGACTTGATGGGGACAGCAGATTTTTAATGTGTTGTTCAAGCGCATTAATTTCCTTTCCAATTGGATCTTTGGCTACCTGCGAATTAATAACAAATACCATCCATTAACACCTCATAAACATTGATATCTGATCCTTTACAAATGTTATTTTAGTTATACAACCCTTTTCACACATGAGATCTTTGTAAGATCATTTTTTTCTATAAAAATTATAACCGTTCATAAGAGATCATTTTTCTTACAATAAAACACTAATAAATGTAAGCAAGGGTACTGTCAAATCTGGAATAAAGAACTCATAAAGCACTTTATAATCTGAAACAGTCTAAGTTAAAATACTGAGTTCCAATAAAACTAAATGCATCTTTAAGATCAAATATCAAAACCAGAATGAGCATTTACTGTAATGCACTTGGATAAACTCACAATTAAGAATTCACATGAGATCCAGTATTTATACTAAACGAATAACAAATACTTCCTCCCGTTCAAAAAGAGTGGCAGAAATACTAATTTTTAAGCAAAAATACATAATTTAACTAAAATATTTTTAATTAAATAGGCATTTGCATTTAACAAATCTAAAAATAATCTTTCTTGATTTGGTAAGCAAACACTATTTTTGAATTAAAAAATAAAAGGGAGTGAACATTCTTTTTATTCGGAAGACGTTGCAAATCGCTTAAATAGGTTAAGAGATCTCGGGTCTCGTGCCGAGGAGTATAGGATATCCAAAGGAAAGAATATCACTGATACCCTTAAATCAAAAATCCAATATGACATACTAGCCGCGTAACAAAATTCAAATCAAAACCCAATGTTTAAATAACACTTAACAACATCAAACCAGAAACAAAAACCCAATATTTGACATACGAAATTCAACAGATCAGTAATGCACAACTAAGAACAATTTCAAAAAGGGGTTAAAGGAGTAATCTTACAAAGCAATCGTCGTCAATGGTGTAGATGTACTTCTTCTTGGAGACCATATAACCAAAGCAACGGCATGCAGAATCCTTGAAAGATATGCAAGAAGCCTTAGGACCCAGAATTTTGTTAATGTCATTACGATTATAGAGCTCGTAATCAAACCCTTCAGGGACTTTAATGACTTTAGAAGGGTCACCATCTTGAACAATGATAAGATGGTAAGGCTGGAAAAAAGGTCTCCACATCTCCAAGAAATCAAGGTTTCTAATAGTGGGAATAACTATGTCTAGCTCATCTTTCAAAAGAGGAGTAGCCCTTGCCATTTTTGTGTAAAATTAAACTGAAAATGGAAGGAGCGTTTATGAAGATTTTGTGTAAATAGAGGGGAGATTATATAGAAGATGAATTAAGGAAAGGAATTAAAAGGGAAGGGGGGTGGTGCCCATGTTGTGTGTGTCCGCGTAGTGAAACTCCTGGAATAAAGAGAGCGGAGCCACTGATGCAACATGTCATTAATTTTTTTGAAGTGTTTTTTTATGTTTTCTGAGCGTTACTTGTAAGTTTTTTTTTAAAATCAGATACTACTTACTTTATATATATATATATATATACTTATGCATGTTACATAGTTTGGCGCATTCGCTATTGTTTGTTGATCACAAAAATCGACCTCTCAGATCATGAGTTTATCCAACAACATCATTCCAAAAAACATTTACAACAAAAAGGGGTACTACAAAAAATTTAGCACCATCAAAAAGCTTCTTCTTTGCTCCCTCTTTTGCCAGCACATCTGCCATTATATTTTTTTTCACGATAGATGTGCTTTAGTTTCGGATGTTCTAGCTTGTACATTAAGAATTTGCATTCATAGATAATATACATGTAAGGTATATGGCCTTGCTTGATCATAGATATTACCTCTTTTGAATCACAGTTGATCTCTAAAGGCGTGAGTTTGTGGTCATAGGCTAATTGAAAGCCCTGCATAATGGATGTTAGTTAAGCATAAGTATTTATAGTATTAGGCAATCCTCTAGTAAATCCCACAACCCAACACCTTTACTGTTTTTGATAACCCCCTATGCCTCCCACTCCCGGATTTCTAAAACTAAAGCCATCAGTGTTAAGCTTAAAATAGCCCCTCTTAGGAGGTTTTCATTTCAAAGTTATCCTAATTTCCTCTCTAGGCTGTTTACGAAGATCAATGAGGTTGATAAATTTTATGGCTTTGCCATAAGCATTTTTGAACTGAGGTTGATCAGTTCTGGTGTTAAAGCTATTATTGTTTCCGAAAAGCTAGATTTCTTAAACGCAGAAGGGGAGAAAGGTGGCCCAAAGTAAGAGGTGATTGTACTTTTCATTCCTAATAATAGTAAGTATTGGAGAAGTCCTGTGAGGTTCTGAACATGGTAGAAGTTAGGATAGCAGCATGATTAGTGGTGCAGTGTTGGATGAATGCCTCCAAAATGGGTCTAGTGGCACTACATTCAAAGAAGATGTGGTTAATGGTTTCAGAGTTCTAATTGCAGTACACACAAAGAGGGTTAATATTAAGACCTAGAGCTTGCATATAAGCATTAGTAGGAAGTATGTTCGTGTTTCATAAGCCAAATAAAGAACTTGATTTTATTAGGGACATTAAGTTTCCAAATTCAGCTATAGTTGAAGCTGCAATCCCTAACATCATAATTATTGATCTGGTTAATCAAATGATAAGCACTTTTAGAGGAAAATTCACCATTACTAGTAAGGTTTCAATAGTTATAGTCTTCCACAGTGATGTTATTAATGGGGGTGAATGTGTTATCAATAAGTTGTTGGATATCATGAAGCAGTTCAAAGGAAAGGTTCTGCTCATTGTTTCTAAATCACTGACTTTTAGGTCTTCTTTCCTAAATTTAGGGGTCCATGAATGGAAGCTCTAAGATAGTGGTTGTTAAGGATCCGATTGTCATGCCAAAAAGAGATGTGGTTTCTTTTGTTAGCAACTCACTGAGTAGCTTTCCTACAGAATTTATAACCATCCAGAATATTTTTCCAAGTCCTAGATTGCTTTTTAGCATGGTGGTTTCTACAGTTTTTTTCAATAAGCACAGTAGCCCATAAAGAGTTGGGGTTCTTAAGGAGTCTCCAAGAAAGGGAGGTTAACATAGTCTTATTCTTAATATCAGTTTTATGGATACCTATCCCTCCTTTTTTGACTTAGTAACAGTGTTCCATCTCAAGATGTGCATCTTCTTTTTTTCAACAGTGGTGCCCCAAATGGAGTTTCTCTGGGCTCTATCAATCAAATTATTAATCTTACTAGGAATCTTGATTTATTGCATCACATTGTTGGGGATGCTATTGAAGGAGGAGTGAGCTAGGGTGGTTGTGCCTGCTATGTTTAGGAACTTAGTTTTCCAACCAGCTAGCTTAGTATTCAGATTGTCAATAATAAATTAAAAGTCACTATTCTCATGTCTCTTTTGGAACATGGGGAAGCCTAGGTATTTACCAAAAAACGCATTGTCCTGGACAGTGAGGCATCTAGAAAAGGTGTTCTTGTCTTCAGGGCTATAGTTGCTAGAGAAAATAACCTTGGACTTAACAAAGTTGATCTTTTGACCAGATTTGTTATTGAAAAGAGATAAGGTGTTGATGATAGTTTGGAAGTTCTTTATATTGGCCCTAGCAAATAAGTTCAGATCATCTACAAAGAAGAGGTGAGAGATCTTGAGTTCTCATCTGATAGTAGAAATGGGAAACCAGTTAAGAAGGTCAACCTCATGGTTAATGTTCCCGGATGATCTTTCCATGCAAAGGATGAACATGTAAGGAGACATGAGATCACTTTGTCTAATTCCTCTTGTGTGTTTGAAGTATTCAGTCTTTTCACCATTTACAAGGATGACAATGGATGAGGTGGAGATATAGGAGAGAATAAGCTTTATAAGGTTTGGAGGGAAACTGAAGAAAACAAGAGTTTCACTGATGAAACCCCACTCTATTCTATCAAAAGTCTTCTAAGTCTATTTTCATAATCATGTTCACATTTCCCCCCTTTAAGGTTTTGTAGTGACTAAGGTACTCTTACACAATAATGGCATTATCAGAGGCTCTTCTACATGTTAGGAAGCTAGTTTGGGTAGGACCAATGATTTTCTGAAGCATAGGTTTGATTCCATGGACTATGATTTTGGTGATGATCTTGTACTGAGTGTTGCACAACCCTATAGGTCTAAATTTTTTAAAGGTTGAAGCATTGGCACATTTGGGAATAAGACAGAGGTAGGTTATATTAACTAATTCCTCCATGGTGTAGTTGTCGAACACAATTCTACAGTAGTGCACTAGATAATTTTGAATGATGTTTCAGTATTTTTGATAGAAAAATAGTGGAGACCATCAGGTCCAGGAGCTTTCAAAGGTTTGAAAGAGAACACAGCTTTCCTGATTTCTCCATAGGTTAGGGGACAATCTAACTTAGATTTATCCTCTTTACTAAGGATGCCCCAGTTTGAAGGATTGGGGTCTATAGTGAGGTCAGCAAGACAATATTCAGTGGTATAAAGGGTATGGTAGAAACTAATAATCATACCGTCAATGGTTGTATGGTCATAAGTTCTGTTACCAACCTCATCCTTAAGGGCTAGAACTCTGTTCCTTCTCCTTTTGTTCAGGGTAGAAGTGTGTAAGAACCTAGTATTATAGTCATCTTCAGTTAGCCAATTGATTCTAGACTTGAGTTTCCAAAATTCAGCTTCATCTCTATGGACTTCACTATATTCATCGTGAAGGGTTTGATCTAAGTTAAGTAAGAAACTACTGAATTGATAGTTAGAAGATCTTTGAATTCCTTCTAATCTAGCAAGGATTTTCTTCTTCCTATTAAAGATGTTACCAAAGACTTCCTTGTTCCAGGATAAAACTATATTTTGAAAGAAAGTAGTAGCACATGTGATGTCATTAGTGTTACCAAAATAGTTTTAGACTATGTCTTGGAATTCAGGATGATTACACCACATAGTCTCTAATCTGAAAGGTTTGTCCTAAGGATTTAGGTGACCATTAGACAAACTGATAAGTATGGGGCAATGGTCAGAATGAGTCCTGAGAAGATGAGTGATAGTAGCATCAATATACATTTTAATCCAACTATCATTGACAAAACACCTATCCAATCTCTCTAGGATGAGATCATGTCTATTTCTATACCTTTTATTGGTCTAGATAAACCTACTACCCTTATAGCCTAAGTCTACAAGCTTACAATAGTTGATACAATTCTAGAAGCACATAGCTCTGTTATTATTAATATTATTGCCTCCAAATTTCTCATAGGCCCTTAACATCTCATTAAAATTACCACATACCAACCAACTTTCTTTGGTATGGTCAGCTATATAACATAATTGTTCCCAAAAAGTTTTTCTATCACTAAAATTATTGCTATCATAAATAGTGGACAGAATCCAAGTAAAAGTAGAGTTAACTACCTTAACAAGTGCATGAATACCCTGGCTTGAACATGTGATCTCTTCCACCTTCAGAAGATCATTCTTCCACATAACAAATATCCCCTCAGAGTTCCCCACAGCAGGATATTAGAGATATGAAGTAAAACCTAGATTCTGAGCAATATGCGTGTGATCCTCAATTTTAGTTTCTAAAAAACACAACATGGCTGGTTTATGAAGACCAACCATGGTTGTGCAATGACTCTTAAACTCCAATTTGTTGCACCTCTAGAATTTCATCATATGGAATTCATTAGCAATATTTTTCTTGGGTTTGTTGGCTCAGTCCTCACCTATTTTCCCTTTTCCTTCAGGTTTACACTTGTTGTGGGGGTCAGTACTACTGGCCTGCTCAGTGTGGGGTTCAGAACTATTGCAAAGTTCCATATGGCCGGGATTGCTGGAAATTTGATTCCCAATGCATATTTTGTTAGCACACAGGGCATAGGACTATGAGCATTTCGCTCATTTGTCCATTGAACTCCATCAGCCTTATGTTGTCCAGGGTTATTGCATCTGACTTGGGGACCTTCATGGAGGTCATCATGGCTTCTAGTTCCTTGTTGCTGCATTTGAGGACTTCTATGGATGGTTCTTCTGGAGCTAAACCCTCAATGGGGATGCGGTGAGTGGATACTATTGTGGGCTTGATCTGCATGAGATTTTGTGGTGGTAGAGCGATCAATTGGACTAGTTTTGGGTTGAAAGAGAGGAGTTCCGGTTGGGAATGGAAAAAAAATGAGGTGTTCCTTGTTACATTTGTCATGATCGAACCTAATGCTTGAGGATTGATGGGTTAAGGGAGGCTCGGTTGATGGCTTGAAATAGATATTGTAGCCATACACAGTGGCCATAGTTTGCCGGACCCTGGTTCAACCCCTTCGTCACTATATGAGCCAAAAAGGTTGCATCCCTAAACTATAATAGATAGGTAGCGACCATACATCTCCAAGCTCAACTTGAAGGACTGGCATTGGAGACCTCATTCCAACTACGATGTTGATATATAGTCGGGGGTGGAGCCGTGACAAAGAATAGGGTCTCTGTCATTTCTGTAAGCATTCGTCATTAAAGGTAAAAGGAAGAGCATGAGAGAAAGCAATGAGAGAAGGGAGGTTAGTGGGAGAAGGTGTAGAGAAGAAGCTTGCTTGTTTGGTAGAGAATGCTCATAAGGGGCTTGAGCATCTATCTTAAATGCAAATTCTTCGGTTTTGCCGAAACATCGCACCTGCGGAGTTGGGTAATCATTACCCTTGGGAGTCGAACGAGTAGAAACTTTGGAGGGAGTAATATCATTTTTGCTTATTGGGTGATCAATAGAGGAGTAAGAAACACCGGGGAGAATAGAAATATTAGGAATATTAGTATCCTCCTTATTTTTGCCTTTAGAAGTATAAGTGTCAATAGCCAAATTTGTATATTTAAAAAGGAACCTATTATCATGATTTGTTAGTTTAGTGTGGTCCCCTTTTGACTTTTTATATTGAGAAAAGTTATAGTTGGCGTCTGAAGATTGGGATGGGTCGAAGTTGAACCTATCTCAAATTCATTATTTATTTTTTGAAAAGTCCCTCGGGTTTGGATTACCATGGGTCGTAGAATTGGAATTGAGTGATTTCTACAACCCTCTATTTTAAAACCATCTGTTGGACTTGTTACGAGGAAGGGCCCCGTGGCCCAATTCTACGAATCCTTTGGTAGTATGGCCCATTGGGTTTGCCCTTGGTTCTTCCGCCACTCTCTTCCCCTTTTCGGCCGTTCTCCGGTCGGTTTGAGTTTCGAAGAACTTACCCGTTCTAGCATCGAATTGTTTTACTTTTGTTGTCGATTCTATGTGGTTTGCATTTGATGATTCACTTCTAGTGTGTTGCCTCATATTTGGACTTCGTTTGCTTCGCCCAAGACTTACCGTTTCCATTCCGATTCTTCTTTTACTACGGTTTTTGCCATTGATTTTACTATAGGTGGATTTGTGGTAATTGGTTTGGTTGTGAAGATGCAATTAGGAGCTAAGTGTCCTAACTTTCCACAACTCACACACAATATCCCCTCGCCCTCATATAATAAGGGATGCGATGATTCTCAATTGTAATTGTCGTTCTCACCAAAATTTTCATATTGATTTCCACACATATTTGTGCATATCGCTCTCTTAGAGTAGCATACTTGCATGCGTCAATTTTAACTAATCGCCAATCCTTCTTTCAATTTTTTTCCGAATTCCCCTGTCATAGAACTCGGTGGACAATTGTGGTAACCGCACCGATCGTTGTTGAATCAATTTTTTATTCTTCAAAGACGAAGTTTGGTTCCCATCTTCTAACGGAAAGAAAGTGTCCGACGACAAATCGGGGACCCTCTTGCATCACTTTGTCTATGCTTTCATATCTCATGCATTTGACTACATAGAAATCGAGCCTAGGTCAATTAGCGTTAGATGTTCCTCAATCTTCCATAAATCTAGTAATTTTTCTCTTAGATATTGGTGGTTCGATCTTTTCCCAAGTAATTTGATGACGACGAGAGCCTCCAAGATCTGTAAATACTCAAAATTAGTAAAGCGGTCGTGGTTTTCGAACCACTTCCACGCATCAAATTGTGATGAGAAGCGTTTATATTTAAATGAAAGGGCCGAGAGAGAAGGAGAGAGAGAGAGAGGCGGGTGGGTTTTAGCATAATGATTCGAATCGGGCTTTTTGGTCAAATTCTTTACCGAAAGAGTTCTCCCTTATCGGATGGCATCGATTCGAACTTTATTCTTTTTTTTTTTTTTAATTTAAATAATGTAAAAATGGAATGTAAGTAGGTGAGGGGGCGGATGTAGCCAAGTGGATCAAGGCAGTGGATTGTGAATCCACCATGCGAGGGTTCAATTCCCGTCGTTCGCCCATAATTATCTATTCCTTTCCTTCGGGGACGGGGTTATGGAATCCAAATCCTCCGGGGGTTCTAGATTTTTATCTTCTTTACTTTGTTCTCCATATGGAAGAGGAAACGTTTCATCGGTGTTGGTGATTTTTTCCGAACATCTTTGTGTGATGGAGTAGGACTTGAGTCCATCTCCATATGTGGTAGTGTCGGATTTGGTGGTATCGGTGGTGAGGAGCGTGTGTTGGGTTGGGGAGGTTGTGACATGACTTCATTAATTGAAAAGGGACGAATTTTGGAAAGTTTAGAGAGAAGTGAGAGTATCTCTCTAAATAGTCTAAAAGTAAGTTACTTGTAAGTTAGAAAAAGGGTCAGTCCAACCCGAGGAATACACAACTTTTTGTGTTTGAAATAAATGTTACGTATAAATATTTACTCTCCTGCTATCAAAAAGAGTACAGAGATTCAAAGTATGTTAAAATTTATTATTTTCAGTGTGATTGCGAACACTGATACTTCAATTGATTTTGAAATAATATTAAGAACATTTTATGCGCTATGTAAAAGCGGTTTAAATCATGTTATTTTTATAACTAAAAGATTAGAAAATATATGAATAAATTGTAATAAAATATTATTATTTTTTGGCAATTAAAGAGACATTTACTAATTACCAAGTGTGTCTATACAAAGCAACCAAGTGTGTCTATACAAAGCAAAAGCTAGCTAACCAGCCAACCGATCAAACAAAAACCACAAATACTCCTGTCCACTCGACCAGAGATCCAAGTTACCCTTAGAAAATTTTAATAGACTTCACAAAAGTTATCTTGTAATTCAATGAGACATACAAATCACTGTGGACTTCTCGTTGAAAATATCCCCGCTTTCTTAAGTTTGGTGGGCAAAGTTACATGAGGTCTGTATTGGTAATAGATAATCAGAACTATCCAATAAAATAGTGGAAGTAGGCGCAAGTTAGAACTGACATCACTATTAAACCTCACTAGGAACACAAGTTGAATTTATATGACTTAGCTCTCTAATCTAAAGTCTATCTCCCAAGTACTTATCTGAGATATTGAAAACTTAGAATAATGGAAAACTATGACATTTCTGATTTGGGCGCATATTTATGACAAAAAAAGAATCACAAGACAACGAAGGTGCGTGTTTACCCCAAAAAGGTACAGTTAAATTTATAAGTGATTTTAAGGATACGTGAATCGATTTGTTATAGACAAGTATAAAGTAATGGCAATTAGTAATAAAATCAAGTAAATGTAAAGCAAGAATGTAATAGAATAAGCCTGAGCTGTAAGAGCTTTGAGGGGAATCCTTCGATGAAGTTAGCTCCGGAGAACACTTAGCCTTGATGAGCTCTATGAATCCGTTACAATAAGAAGACAAAAGAACAAAGTAAGTTCGTTGTATTGCTATATGATTTTTGATGTCCCTTACAATAGAATGAAAAGCTCTATTTATACTTGAGCTATGGGGTGCATTATCCACAAATCATCTCCCCTTCATTATTAATAATAATGCTACAATAAAAGCTAATAAAGGTCGGAGGAAACTTGGTCTTTGTGTAACGTTTCTGTAACTGACACATCTTGAATGATGTTTAATCGGTGAGTTGGCATGCTTCTCGGGGTCCTTTGTATTTTTGCCACCGGATCTTCTCCCGGTGTCAACTGGCTCGGTCGCATCCGCATTTACCTCGACTGCTACCTCCCCCGGTCATGACTTACATCCGATATCAAGTCCGCATAATCACCTCGAACTCTTTCCTTAATCTCGCCACATGTCATGTCAGATTTCACTGTATACAGATGGTCCCTCCACTTTCCGGTTACTCACTGAGATGTGATCGGGAAGTGGAAGATTTCCCCCTTTTAGCCGAAAAGTCATGTAATCACCCTTATTTCTGCCTCACTAAAAACCTTGTTAGAAAAACCATTTTCGGGATAAAAACTGAGCTAAGGGAAAAAGAGTGCATGACCTTAGGAATTCAGATGACAACTTCACCACTGGTCTTTCTTTCGTCAACGGTCGGTCGGTGCTGAAAAACACCACTACCATAAAAGGCTTGATCTCGAGTTTTTAGTGTTCACCCGGAACTTCTCGTGGGTTTTTAGTTTTTCCCATAACTTTTAACCTTTGAATTTTGACCCTTGGGTTTTAGTTATACCCGAAATTGTTTAGTCTTAGAGTTTTAACTCTAGAGTTTTTAGTTACACCCAAAAGTCTTACAACCTCGCAGCCTTTGAGACCGCATATGTTAATGACAAGGGATTTTCTACTTCTGATTTTGATAAAGTCTGAAAATTTAATGCATCCGGTTAACTTTACGATCGGAAAATAAAGCATCTGACATTTAACCATTAAACTTAATCAGAGTTTTAACTTAGTTCTAACCAGAAATAATTCTTCCGGTATGAAGCCTTTTTATCTGTGGCTTTATTGAAACTTTAACTCGTTTATTTTTCATCAGAAGTTAATCATTTATATTATTGTGTGAAGTTTTGGGCCTAAACTCCTTATGCTTATGAAGAGGACGTCTCATGTTCATCTTGACACAATTGTTAGGATTCATAGTCCTTATTTGCTTCTAATTATGAGCAAATTTAAGAATGATTTTATTCATTCGGACATATACGAGAATGTTTAGAAGGTGCAAGTTTTGCTTCACTCCATTACTTGAATATACACAAATGTTTACAACTTTGCATTACGACAGTTTACAGGAAATGAACAAAAATACATTACAAGATGATTATAGCCGGGCTGATAGGGTATAGCCGGTTCTTGATTCTAATTCCTTCAATTTTTTTGGGGCTGATTTGGCACTCCCTAGTCTATTTCTTCATTCCGGAGCAAGTTAGGGCTATCTTCGATATATTTTCGGGCATGGTGCCTTCGGGCATAATGCATTCCTTTAACTCTGTTCATTCGGACTTGATGCCTTTGAACATACTCATTCTCAATTTTTTAGATAATTCAATGCCTTTAAAATAAGTTTGATTTATTTGATATGATGCCTTTGAAACATGTCTTAGAACATTATTTATTTTGTTCTAGCTTCTTTTACCAACGACAGTCCCTAGTTAAAGACTTAATAATTTTTAGCTCGTAAACTTAACGACTGTAGCAATAATTCAGAGAAATATTGGTAAATAAAAACACGAAGATAAACTTTCAGGGCAAAATTTTGGATGAAGTTTACTTTCATTTATGCTTTGCTTGGAAAATAACTGGACAAAATTCATCCGATCTTTTTACCTACACAAGATTTATTCGATCTTTTTGCCTTTATAAAATTTTGACCCGAAAATATTAAAAAGCCTGACTGCGAACTGCATTCGATTCTCATCCGAGGGTATTTCCCCAATGTTTGTGTTTGAAATATGAGAACTAAAACATTATTTTGATCTTCAACTGTCGGGCAGTCCCCATTATTTTCATCCGATGCTAATTCACATCTTATATGTAGTAACACGCTTTATATTATTATGTCGTTAAAAACCTTGCTGAAAAAATCCTTTTTGGGATAAAAACCGGACAAAGGGAAAAAGTGTGCAACACATGTTTTCAATCCTAGTTTTAATTCTTTGGACAACTCCTTGTAACTCTGGCTTCTTCCCTGCAAAAATTAATAACTTCAAAACATATGTAACTTCACCAATTGACAAATACATACCTTAGTAATAATGTCGCTTCAAATGGCTTATGTTTCAATTGTTCGGCAATTTCTGTCCGACTTCTACTCTCAATTGGTACACTTTATAAGATCCTCCTAATTCGGGCCCAACTCCCCTATATTAGGGTTTCTAGTACTGAGGGTTATTTTTTGTAGAATTAAGTCCCCTATTTGTAA
Organism: Anisodus tanguticus; assembly: GCA_034509755.1. Taxonomy (NCBI): domain Eukaryota; kingdom Viridiplantae; phylum Streptophyta; class Magnoliopsida; order Solanales; family Solanaceae; genus Anisodus; species Anisodus tanguticus. The sequence continues at coordinate 8,951,360 of CM067547.1, read as the reverse complement.
TCTGATCTCTCGGGAACAACATATAGTTGGTACCTATTTCTTAGGGACCTTAACTCCGACTCAGCTACCCTTTTTGACTTATCATGACTTTTGCTCCATCCTGCTAACCCCGAAGGGAGTTCGAGCTGATCGTCTTCTACCCAGATCTTTGACTCGTACATGTTATGTACGTCTGCCTATGTTACTGTTGGGAATTTCAACAAGATTTTCTTTAATTTCAATGACGCACTGGAACTCCTAGGATTTAACCCCCTAGTGAAAGTTTCTGCAGTCCATTCATCCGGTACCGAAGGAAGAAGCATCCGTTTCTTTTAAAATATCATCACAAACTCTCGCAACAACTCCGTGTCCTTCTGAGTGATTTTGAATATGTTCGTTTTTCTTGTTTTGACCTTCCTTTCTTGCTCTGACATGTATCTTTATAAATGTATTTGTAAGCATTTAAAATGAGTTAACATAGTGTGTGGGTAATAGAGAATACCAGGTCATTGCTCCCTTGGATAGTGTTTCGCCAAATTTCTTAGTAACACCAATTCAATCTCATCTGAGTGCATGTCATTGCCCTTTACTGCACAAGTATACGATGTCACATACTCTTGTGGATCTGTTGTCCCATCATACTTTGGGAGGTCTAGCATTTTAAACCTCTTTGGTATCAACTTCGGTGCTGCACTTGATGGAAATGACAACTGGATGTATCTCTTCGAGTCCGACCCCTTCAAGATCGAAGGTGCCCCAGGAATATGGTCTATCTGTTAATTGAATGTCTCAATCTTCTATTCATTAGTGTCAATTTGTTTAGTTAAGTCTTGAAGTATCTTCAATACCTCCGATGACTCATTAGTGCCTGATCCATTGCCATTCTCATCAACTCGATCCTCTTCTCGTCCTGTATCATCGTTACAGCGGGGACGAGTTCCATTTGCCGCACTTACTCTGCTAATTTTCTTTTGCAACTAAGTTATAGCCTCTTGTTGTTCCTTCAACATGTTAAATATTCGAGCTAAATTTATTTCGCCATCCTCATCATCGTCTGGTGTGTTTCCACGTGACCTTCTAGACCCCTGGGTGAAATCATGGGGTTGTTGCCATTCATCGGATCGATGGGTAGAACGTCGTTGTTGTTATTGATGTTGTTAACACCATTATCGCCATTGTTGTTGTCATCGTGGTAGCTGACCTCAATTTGGATATCACTAGCCATACTATAAATACTTAGTATTGACATGTAATCACAAATCTCGAAAGAAACAAATGAAATTTGAGTTTGAATAAATCACCAATATTAACCTTAGCCTCAAGGTGGACGCCAAATTGTTTACCCCATAAAAGGTATAATTAAATTTGTAAGTGATTTTAAGGATACATGAATCGATTTGTTATAGATAAGTATAAAGTAATGACAATTAGTAATGAAATCAAGTAAATGTAAAGCAAGAATGTAATAGAATAAGTCTGAGCTGTATGAGCTTCGGAGGGAATCCTTTGATGAAGTTAGCTCCGAAAGAACACTTAGCCTTGATGAGCTCTATGAATCCATTACAATAAGAAAACAAAAGAACAAAGTAAGTTTTTTGTATTGCTATACGATTTCTGATGTCCTTTGCAATAGAATGAGAAACTCTATTTATACTCGAGCTATGGTGTGTATGATCCACAAATCATGCCCCCTTAACTATCAATATTAATGCTACAATAAAAGCTAATAAAGCCCAATAAAGGATAATACAGGCCGGAGAAAACTTGGTCTTTGTGTAACTTTTCTGTAACGGACACGTCTTGAATGATGGACCGGTGAGTTGGCATGCTTCTCGGGGTCCTTTCTATTTCTGCCTCCGGATCTTCTCCCTGTGTCAACTGACTCGGTCGCATACGGATTTACCTCTACTGCTACCTCCCCCGATCATGACTTACATCCGATATCAAATCCGCCTAATCACCTTGAACTCTTGTCTTAATCTCGTCACATGCCATGCCAGATTTCACCATATACCGTGTGAACCATTTCATTCAATTTTGTTTAGAATGTTTGAACTTAAGATATTTAGTTGTATAAATTTCTAGATAATAAAAAATATTAACCTTGAGCAGTAGATATGTACATTTTAAAGAAACTTAAGCTTTATATTATGACAAAAAATATTGAACTTAATTAACAAACATGTACCGGTGAAATCCGGCATGACACGTGGCAAGAATAGAACGAGGGTTGGAGAGGTAGATGGATAAATTCAGAGTCGGATACAATTCGTCACCGAGGTGAGATAGTAGTTGAGATAAGTTCGGATGCGATCGAATCAGTTGATACCGGGTGAAGTTCCGGAGGCATCCAACGTATATCCAATTCGGATATGGCGCCAGTCGTTACTCTTTAGTCATTAAGAGGTCATTATTAGCATTGATGACATTTAATTTGAGAGGGAATCTCGAGTGTTAATACATTTATTTTATAGCTACAAAAGGAGTCCAACCTTCATGTTGGAAGGGCATCATATTTTCACAACTTGTACTCTTATGCTTAAACTTACATAAACTCAACTTATTTGCTCTCATTCTTGTTCTATAATCGAAGCTATTTTACTAAGGTTCACTGTCAGCCCAGACCAATCTTGCTCAGAGGATTCATCTGAATCCAAGACAGTCTATGCTAATTACTTATTTATTATTTATATTTGCTTACATATTGTTAATTATTCATTATCTTTATATCAAATCAGTCTAAGTATTTTTAAAATTACTAATAAATTTAATTATAACTTTTTTGGAGTAAACAAAACATGTGACCTCCACGTTGAGTATACAAATCTAAAACTCAATAAGAAAAAGGGAGAAAGATTTCTCACAGAAGTGTAATTGATTTGGTTAAGGCGCAATTAAAGCAGAGTACTAGGAAACATAAAACGTAAGGGAGGGGGCACGTGAAAAGACCGTCATTAGAAGGGGACGTGTCGAAACGTTAAAGGGTTTGGGCTTCGAGGTGGGCCGGCCAAGTGAGTCAATATGTCTTTTTGCTCTTTGGAACTTATTGCGCTTCGATGGCTTTTATGCACCTTGACTATGATCAAGAAGTAGTAGGCTCACTTCCATAGTTCCATCATTCTTCATGGGTCCAACAACCTTTTCACAGCACACGTGGCAACCATCTCTAGATTCACCCAAATTTGAAACTTGAATTTGTATTTCAAACGTTCAAATTTGAAATAAAGTTTTCAAAAATCAGATATTGTTTTCCAACCTAAACACAACTGGGCGATTTTTCTATGTTTGATTGATCAAAATGTCTTGGAAAATATTTTTCTTATAAAAATAAGTTTCTTATAAATTAGAAAAATGATTTTCCTAATAAAAGTATGAAAACAAGTCCATAAGTGATATTCCAAGTTTATTGTCTCATCCCCACCCACCCAAAGACCCCAACCCTTCACCATCTCACCCACCACCACACCGGACACCCACTCCCCACCAATAAAAGCATGGGTCTCAGTGATGGTGTGCAACAGATCATTAGTTATCGTGTTGTATATCCACTAGAGGACGGTTGCGTTCAAACTAGGGATGACAACGGATCGAATCTGGACTGGATCCTACTAGATCCAGATCCAGATCCATTTTTCATACCTGAATTCATATTCGGATCCAGATCCATCGGATCCATAAAAATCAGATCCAAATTCGAATTCATCGGATCCACCGGATCCACGGATCAGATCTGGATCCACATGTAAAAAAAATTACCTTGCTAAGATTTTTTTTTTGAACTGACAAACGATTTTTACTTAGCTAACAGTTTATTATGTTTCAATTTTGAAATGTTCATATGAGATATTTTCTTCGTTGTCTCGTTTTGATTGTGAGCTATTAATTGAAAATGTTGGACAATGACAATAGTTATAGAAAATGCTGACTAGTATTTCCACAATGCAGAACTTGCATGTGCTTGGAATCTTCACAAATGAAGTGAATATAATTTTAACTACTTGTTTATGGAGATGTTAGTCATTCACTAATATAACATTGATTTTATTATTGAAGTTACCTCGTTATTTTTTGGTTTTTGAGTTAACGCGGAGATAAATTAAACTTGTTTTGAGAATTAAACTTGCAAGGATGTGATTAACAATTTTAAGAAAATACTTATAAAATTACATTCTAGATTATGAATATATTTAATAAAAACGGATCAACGGGTCGGATCTGGATCGGATACAGATCTCAAATACAAGATCCAGATCCAGATCCGATACGTCAGAAACGGATCCGGGTCCGATCCAGATCCGTCGGGTTCAAAATTTGAAGATTCATATCCTATAAAACGGATCTGGATCCACCGGGTCCAGGATCCACTGTCATCTCTAGTTCAAACGAGACCAGAGTGCATCATCATAAGTCAAAGCCGATGGTATGTCTGTGGACTTCGGCGTGGGAGGGATGATGTGGTCGATAACTTCGTAAACACGACAATGGATCTTAAAAAGCTCTACCCACGAGTAGTATTGACCTTTTTACATCACAAGAGTCATATGGATGAGGTTTTTAATGTTGTTTTTACAGCAAGTGCCTGATGGAATTTGGTTTTCTCAGCCATGGAAGAGGAAATTTAGGAGGAAGAGGGAGGGAGAATGACCGAAAAAACTAGGGTTCCTTCGTGGTAAAAAGAGGGGGGCGACCGAGAGAGGTCGGCGGCTAGGGTTTTGACGTGGGCTAAGTGCCGACGTGGAAAAAGGAGGCGGCCGAGAAGGTGTATCGGCGGCGAGGGTAGAGTTTGTAGTTTTAGGCTACCGATACCATAAAGGAATATGTTCATTGATTTTATTGATGAATGATTTACAATATATATAAGGTTACAAAAATATTTACTTTGATACAAACTAGGTAACTAATTAACCTAATTACAAAATTATTATAATTCTACCTAAAATAGGAGATATACAATTAATATAATTAATGAAAGAATATTGAGAAATATTCTATTATAAAGGACAAATAATGCAGTCATTCTAGTCCATAGAGATTGAATTAGTACGATTGAAGAATAAAGTGAAACTAGGGGTGACCAGTGGGCCGGGTTCGGGGCGGGTCCCGGCGGAATGGGACCCGAGGGGACTGGGGGAGGGCAGGATCAGTCCTCCTTCGGGACTGGCGGGATCCGCCAATGTCCATCCCATTTCCGGTCTCATCGAAAAAGGGGACCGGTCTTGGCAGGTCGGGAACGGGTTTTTCTATTTTTTTTTGCACTTAATTTTAAAAAATAACATATATAAACACTTCTATAAGTGAACAAGATAGTGTACTAAAAATATCCCAAGACTGTTTTTGTGTCTCTTATATTATTTAATAGAAATATGCTTTTTTTGTAATACAAATTTAAAATTGCAACTTTGTGGTGTTGAAAGTTGCAAATAACATAGTAAAATTACAATTAAGAAAATTACATATTTATAAACACATTTTCTAATTTCTTCACAATTTCTTGTGGTTCTTCGGTTGGAATTGGAATTTGTTGGTCAAATTGATCGACGTCGCTTCCACCTCCGTCAGACAAGATTTCGTTGTAGTGTTCGTAGTCTTCTTCGTTGATCACCGATTGACCACACCTTCTACGCTACGCTCGTATCCAATCTTTGAATAAAACTGCAATCTCCAAGCTGTCTCCCGCTAATGAGTGTATGTGCTTTCCTATTTGAAATCTTTCGGCAGAAAAAACGTTTTCAGACGCTGTTGATGACGCTTGAATGATCAACACATCTCGGACCATCTTTGATAGTGTCAGAAATGTCTTCTCATTTTCTTCCAGTATTTAAGCAAGTCTTCACGTCCTTCTTCATTGAGAACTGTTTGGTACGGTACAACACCCTGCAAAACAAAAACATCAAACTCGCTAACTTGATTAGCAGTGGTACCACTAAACATTCTATTTTTAAGGCATTCAATACTAGCCGCAGAACATCATGTCTTTTATAAGGTTGTACTGAAGAAGAAGAAGAATAAGAAGGTATAGAAGTCGGTTGGTTGCTAGCACTTTCTTGTTGGTAATGCGTATTTACTATTTTGCATTCATCGTGTATGCTAGACAAACTTCTTCTTTAGTTGGTTCATTAGGTGGTCGTTCATTTGGATTTTTTGGAGTTGGAGGTGAAAGTACTGCTATACAATCATAAACAGTTTTAATATGTGCTTTACAACAGTCTATTTTAATAGTCCGATTTAATACAACACCAATAATATAAATCGTTGGAATAGAAAAAAATATTTTTTAAATTTGATAGATATTTTTTAATAGGTGCCTTATAAGATATTTTTTTTTCCATATATTCATTAAGTAACAAAAATATTAGAGCTATATAAAATAACATAGTTGAAATAGTAGGATAATATATACCGGAAAATTCTTTAGTTGTTTGAAAAAAATTCTCTAAAAATACAATATGTTCTGAATTTTTTTTCCAATCATTATCTATAAGATATCAGTTGGATTTCGATTATGGGCGTTAAAAAATAAAGTTATAGGTCTTCTATAATCGTAAGCAATAAGTAGTTGTTCATATAGAGAATTCCACCTAGTCGCTTCTTCTTCAGCAATTTTTCTATAAGGTAGTCCACAATTGTGACAAGTTTTTTATATTCTTTTTTTCTATGTATTCTATTACTTTTAAAAATAAAATTTATAGGAAATTGTAATTTATTAAGAATGTCTTCAAAAAGTGATAGACCATCCTTTACAACTAAGTTATAAATATGGCACGCACATTTTATATGAAAATGATTAGATTTTTTAAAAGTCTCACAGCATAATTATTAGAAGAAGCATTATCTAACGTAACAATCATTATTTTAACAGTTATACCATCATAATTGCAAACTTGATGAATATTTTTTGCAATAAAATTTTCGGTGTGCCTATTATCAATATATCTATATGCTAAAATACGTTTTTGCATAGACCAATTATGGTCTATCAAATGACATGTTACATTTAAATAATCATGATCGTTTGTACATGTCTCAATAAACCCCCTGTCCCACCCTGACATTTTTCCATTTTAAATTTATAAACATTTTTATAAATTTTGCATCTAACTACTTGATTCTCTTGGTCCCTATAAAAAAAATCTCATGCAACTGATTTTAATTTTCGTTGTGTGGGGCCTCATCTCATACTAGGGGGAATATGAGGCGTTCCGGTTACAGTTTGAGGTGCACTAGTGGGTGTGTCATCTAGATTATCTTTTAAATTAAAGTCTGATTCAGTTGCGAAATATATCTCATTATCTAATGGTATATCATTAAAAAAATCAGTTTCAACTATATTAGTGTAATCAATCAAATCATCTTGTCTATGAATAGGATAACTAGAAGAAGTACCCATGCCCTTGTTATCCCTACTAGAAGAAGTATTCTTACCCTTACCCTTAAACATACATCTTAATCCTATCATTTTAATTATGCAAATAAATAATTAAAGATAATGAATTAAGTGCGATAATTAAAATAAAATAACAATAATAATTTAAAGAAGGAATGAAGGTACCAAACGCCGACGTAACGTCGACTTGTAATCGATGTTGAAAATTGGAACTTTGCTCGATGGATGATCCTCAAACTAGTTGTCAATTCCAGTCCCAATTTTTGAACTTTAATATAATTATACAAATGAGCAAATAAAATAAATTATTTTGTAGGCAATGTAATTGTATACTTGTAGAGAGATAGATTGAGTTGAGAGATTAGAGAGATTGTTGTAGGAAGATTTGTGAGATTAAAATGAAGAAAAAATAAGGTATTTATAGTTGAAAATTGAGTTAAAGTGTAAATATAATAGCTTAGGGGTTAAAAATAAATATTAAGGGGGTAGTGGGGCAAAAATGACTGTTGCACAACGGCCAAAATATAAAATGGCCGTTGTGCAACGGTCATTTTGCAAAGAGGGGGTCGGCAGGGTTGGGGAGGGGGTCGGCAGGGTTGGGGAGGGGTCGGCGTGGGATAGGTCTGGGGCGGTACGAGCCTAGGTCCCGTTCCGATTTCGAGTCCCAACACTTGTTTAGGGGGAACCGGGGCGGGACCGGACCGGACCGATCTGGCCCACTGACCAACCTGACCCACTGACCAACCTTAAGTGAAACAGGCGTTTGGTCTGGGAGCTCACCTAAATTTGTTCGGACTAAAATATAGCCACCGACAGTTTGGTTTGGGATGGGGTTGGGATGGGGGGGGGGGGGTTAGCCACCGACATAGCTATAACGTCGTGGTTCTTTCGGGGAAATCTTTACTCCTTAGTCCTTACCAACAAACATTGTAAATGTCTGCACGATATCGGCCTGCCTACCTAATTGGCCCAATTTTGGCCCAAAATATAGTGTTCTGGGCTACTATTGGGAACACAACAGACAAAATGTGAAGTTTTTGGACGGATTCTCCTTCAAATGCACTGGTCTTTAGTTTTTGCCATCATATATGTGGTCTTTAATTTTTATTCCTACTGTTTATTCAATAAAAATATTCAGACCTGCTTCGTTCGGCATAAGTTTCGTAACATATTTATCTTCGAAAATTGAATTTTTACCTCGTCCGACACAAGTTTTATAAGAATTAAATTATACAACATATATTGTGTAGTATTTTTCGGATTATGTTAGTGTCAAAAGTTTTGCCTTTTTTTTTTCATATTATGTTGAGTGTTATAATACATATGCCGAAACTAAATTTAAACTTTGGCGAGCGAAATCTAAACTTATGTCGTTTCTCATATTATGTTTATGTTTATGTTTATGTTGAAAGTTTTGCCTTGTCCAACACAACTTGTGGGATGTTATGATACATATGCCGAAGCTAAACGCAAACTTTGCTAGACCAAAATCTAAGTTATGCCGCGCCAGAAGTGATGAAGAGCAAAAATTAAAGACCACAAATTTGAGGGGCAAAAATTACCCCGAAATAGGGGCATTTGTGGAAATGACCTGCCTGCCTACCTAATTGGAAGCCAAATTTTGGCCCAAAATCTAGTGTTCTGGGTTACTATTGGGAACACAACAGACAAAAGGTAGAATGCTGAAATGTGAACTCTCGCTGCAGAGAGTGTAGATGGGCCGAAAATTACAGTTGGTTGTGTTGAACTTAAAAATGAAAATTGAGTTCACATTCTCGAATTCCAAACTCTTGTCAACCCAAAAGATAGGAAAAGAAACAGTCAAGGTTGTGTTTCTCCTTATTGGTCCTGTGTTCTTAGACCACGTGGAGTGTAATGCTTATTTTATCAATTGTGATCATAATAATTGAAGTTAGTAATGCCGAGTCGCCGACTTGAATCTAACCTTAACGTATAATTGCATGGAAGAATAAAACACAAATAAACTACAGGCCTTTTACTTTCACATTTGTCCTCAACTTTTACTTGTAACTAGAGATGGCAATGGATCCTGGACCCGGTCCGGATCCGATGGATCCAGATCCGTTTTATAGGATATGAATTTTCAAAATTTGGACCCGACGGATCCGGATCGGACCCGGATCCATTTCTGACGGATCTGGATCTTGTATTAGAGATCCGTATCCGGTCCAGATCCGACCCGTGGATCCATTTTTTATTAAATATATTCATAACCTAGAATGTAATTTTATAAGTATTTTCTTAAAAGTGCTAAGCACATCCTTGCAAATTTAATTCTTAAAACAAGTTTAATTTATCCCCGCGTTAACTCAAAAACCCAAAAATAAAGAGGTAAATTCGAGAATAAAATCAATGTTATATTAGTGAATGACTAACATCTCCATAGACAAGTAGTTAAAATTATATTCACTTCATTTGTGAAGATTACAAGCACATGCAAGTTCTGCATTGTGAAAATAGTAGTCAGCATTTTCCACAACTATTGTCATTGTCCAACATTTTTAATTAATAGCTCACAATCAAAACGAGACAACGAACAAAATATCTCATATGAACATTTCAAAATTGAAACACAATAAACTGTTAGCTAAGTAAAAATCGTTTGTCAGTTTAAAAAAAAATCTTAGCAAGATAATTTTTTTATATGTGGATCCAGATCCGATCCGTGGACTCGGTGGATCCGATGGATCCGGATTTGGATATGATTTTTATGTACCCGACGGATCTGGATCCGGATCTGAATTCAGGTATGAAAAACGGATCTGGATCTGGATCTAGTAGGATCCGATCCAGATCCGATCCGTTGCCATCCCTACTTGTAACTCTCCAATTCATAAGTGTTCGCTTAACTTTTTTATTTTAATTCAAAATAAATGATATCTTACATAATTATGAAAAAAATAATTATTTTCTTTCGATTTTACCCATATGCAAATAAGTGAATTTTTATGCAATAAAAAAATCTATATTAATTAGACAATAGTATTTAAATAAGGATAATTTAATCGAAATACCTATTTTCTTAAGCCATACAAGGACTTCTTAAATAAATAGACATGATAAGGATATTTGGGGTCTCGAAAATCCAAGGGCTGATGCATATACACAGTCTCCTTGAGATCACCATGTAAGAAAGCATTCTTTACATCTAACTGATGAATGGCCATGCTTTGGAAAGAGCCAGACATAGAACAGTGTGAATGGCAGCCGATTTGACCACCGGACTAAACGTCTCACCACAATCTACGGCAACCTGTTGAGTCTTACCGTCACCAACAAGACGAGTCTTGTGCCTCGCAAAAGAACCGTCAGAATTATCCTTATGAGTAACCACATAGAACGAATAATATTAACACCAGAAGGATAGGGTACCAACTCCCACGTCTTGCAATAAGAGCATCATATTCGTCGGTCATAGCCAATTTTCAATTCGGGTCATTTTAGGCAGACATTGGGTTACGGGGTAGAGGGATTTAAGAACATTAGAAATTAAATTAAAATATCTTTTTGGTTTAAAAATACCCCGTTGACTACGAGTGACCGGCCTGTGACTCGGGGGAGAACTGGGTGGATTTTGGTAAACATCGGGACAAGTGACGGACTGGCCAACAGGCATTGGGCCTGTTGGCCCAATACGGGAATCGGAACCGATAACTAAAACAAGAACTGGGCCATAACTGGACCCGAGAATGAAAACAGGAATTGGGCCAAAACTGGGCTGGATAGATGGCCCAGTTGCTGGACCCACAACAATAGACTGCGACGGTAATGGAGGACCAGCGGGCAGTGGGCCCACTGACGGATTTTGGGTGCGAGACATTTCCAATTAATGGTGGAAAATATACGGGGAGACCTCGTCATCTAAAAAATTATACGAACTAGGCCCGTGACTATTTACCTTTGCAAATGAAAATTGGGTTTCATCAAAAATAACATGACGACTAATGATGATTTTATTAGACGATAAATCAAAACACTTGTAGCCACGATGATTAGAGAGATAACCCAGAAACACACAAGGAGTAGAACGGACTTGAAGTTTGTTAATTGTAGTTGACGGAAAGAGCGGATAACATAAGCAAAAGACCCTAAGATGTGAATACGAAAGAGTCTTATTATATAAGATTTGAAGAGGGGAGGAATATGCCAAACCTTTAGTAGGAAGTATGTTAAGAAGATAAGTAGCCATTTGTAGAGCGTGATGCCAAAAAGAAGGGGGTACGGAAGCATGGAGCAATAAAGTTCGGACAATGTTATTAATGGTACGAATTTTGCGTTCGGCTTTTTCATTTTGTGAGGACGTATGAGGACAAGAAAAACAAAAATTGATGCCATTAGTATCACAAAAATCCCGAAACACCCCATTATCACATTCTTTGTCATTATCACATTGAACATTTTTTATTTTCCGTTCAAATTGGGTACGAATGAATACTCTAAGTTTTAGAAAAGTGGAAAACACTTGAGATTTTTTCGCCAACGGAAAAGTCCACAAAAAATTAGAATAATCATCCAAAAATAGAACATAATAACGATGGCCCACAGAACTTAGAACATGAGATGTCCATAAATCGCTATGAATAATATCAAATGGCATTAAAGAATGAGAAGTAGAGTCTACAAACGACAATCTAACAAGTTTCCCTAATGGACAAGATTGACAAATTGGAGTACTATGCGTACCCTTACAAGAAATAACATTGTTTTTATGTAAAACAGAAACAATAGATGATCCAGGGTGACCCAAACATGCATGCCATAAGGAAGGAGCGAGAGCTGCAAAAGTAGATGACAAGGCTTGACTCGAGAGACCGGATGTGGGCGTGATAGGATAAAGATCTCCCCTACTATCACACCTCATGAGAGAAATCCACGTCTTGAAATCCTTCACAGAAAACCCAAAAGGATCAAATTCAATAGAAATGGAATTATCAGTGGTGAATTTACGGACAGACACCAAATTTTTAATTAATTTAAGGGCATGAAGGGTATTTTTCAAGTTAAGAGGGGGATGGGGGGAGAAAAAGTTTTATGACCGTAACCACGAATTGGAATTGAATGTCCATTACCAATAATTATGCCACGATTGTTACTCAAATTGGAATAAGACGAGAGAGTACCTTGATCGGACGTCATGTGGGTAGTGGCTCCGGTGTCCATGTACCAATTCGGGTCCGAGGGATTTAATCCAAGTATGTGCATCGCGGCTTCAATGTCGGTAGGGGTGGGGCCCGCTGCATGGTGGGCTTGGTAGGGCAGTGGCCCAAGCACGCCGGCTGGCTGCTCCGGCCCAGAATGACCTCTCGGGTTCCACTGTTGGTTGGAATAGTTGGGCCTGCTGGGCTACTGAAACTGGGCCCAGTTCGGTTGGGTTGTGTATGACGAAAAATAGGGGTTGTTGGGCATAGGCCCACTGGCCCAGTTCCACGACCATGGGCCCAGGGCTGTGGCCAGTTGGCTTGCGGCCCACTGCCCCGAGGACCATTGCCACCCCCGTTGTTTCCACCTGGATTTCCACTTCGGGTTTTACCATTGTTTTTGTGATTCTGACCCTTTTTGCCACCACCATTGTTGTGGTTTTGGTCGGAATTGTTGGAATCAGAGGGAAAAAAATTAGACTTGGTCATCATGACGACAGGCGGGGCCCCAGTGATCGCTTTCTCAGCCAATCCGGCTTCTTCGAGCGTGAGCATGGAACGAGCCTGATAAAACTGCAGAAGAGGACTACTCTGACGTAGAAGCGTACCGACGCCATTATAGGCCTCAAATAGGCATGCAACCATCTGAAGGACAAGACGGTCGTTGGTAACGGGCGCACCAGCGTTGCAGAGTTGGTCCGCCAATTCTTTCAACCTTTTGCAATATGCTGAAACGTTGGGGAAATCTTCCATATTGACGTGAGAGAATTCCTGCTCAAGGGTAACAACACGAGAATTTTGATAATCTTGGAATATATCACGTACTCTATTCTAAGCTTCCATCGCCGTAGTGTCTGGTTCGATAATCGTTTGCAGCAGGTCAGTAGATATAGTGGAGTAAATCCACTGAAGAACGGTAGCATCAAGAGTTGTCCATAATTGAGGATCATCCTCAGGTTTAGGGACCCCCGTATCCGCAGGAGCCGCGGGGATAATGTGATGGAGGACTTGATGCGAGCGTGCGTGAACTTTGAACAGTTCGGCCCACGTCGCGTATTGGGCGTTTTCTATTTCAAGAATGATAGGGATGTGATTCTTGGTGTTAGAAATAGTAAGGGTAGGGTGAAACGTGTTCTTAGCCATAATAGCAACGAACGATGTGATGAAGGGATTTAGAAGAAAATTGGGAAGAGAAAAGACAATAGCGGACACGGATCTGATACCATGAAAGAATATAATCCCTTGATTATTTTCATTAATGAAAGAGTGTATATACAATTTACAATTTTCCATAATAGGAAAATCCTATTCCTATTCTACTTCCAAAACCCTATTCTATTAGTACAAAAATCTTATAATTATGGTAAATGTACAATACTAATTAATACAATTATTTACACTACAAATCAGCCACAAAACCGTGATATACACTAATTATGGTAAGTGTATATCACGAGTACAATATAGCTACACAATCGTGATATACACTTAGGGTGTGGAATGTGGCTTCAGTGGGTAAGTTAGTGTGGCAATTGGCAACAAAAGCTGATAGTTTGTGGATAAGGTGGGTTCATGGTTTGTATATGAAAAACAATCAAGATTTTTGGACACATATACCCCCGGCTGATAGTAGTTGATACTGGAGAAAGTTGAATGCTCTTAAAATTGATATGATGAATTGGTATAGCAATGACACCTATTGTTTAACTGCTAATGGGAGGTATTCAATTGGTAATAATTATAATGCAATGATAGGAAGTCACCCAAAAGTGTTGGAAGCTGAATTGATATGGAGTTCTTTACTTATGCCAAGGCACAAGTTTATCTTATGGCTTGCAAACCAGGAGAGACTGCTGACTAAGGAAAGAATGAGTAAAATGAATATTCCGATTGATTTCCCAATGTGTTGTCTGTGTGAGGATGACAAAAAGGAAACTCAATTACATTTGTTTGCAGAATGTTGTTGGGTAAATAGAACTGAAGAATAAAATGAAATAGTGGGCTGGTATTACATTGCAGAAGAAGGGCATACATCAGTTCTTGACTTGGATCAATGGCAGGCACTGGAAGGAGTTTGTCACAACAGTTGTGGGAGGGTTGGTTTACCATACCTGGAAGGCTAAAGATGGAAGCAATTCAAAAACAAAAGTGTACAGCCAGAGATAGCAGCAAAACAGATACAATTGAAAATACAAGAGAAGTTAGGATACTTTATACACTCAAAGAGAGCAAAAAAGTGTAGTTATTTACTTCAGAAGCTTTGTAATTAGTGGTTTGGTTTCTGGTTGAGGCCTTGGAGATGATTGCACCCTTCCTAAGGTGGTAAAAGTCTCTGGGGTGCTCTTTAATTTGTATATATTTGTTTGTCTATGGTAATATTTCACAGTTTATTACTAAAAAAAAAATGCCGATTGACAAAATTAAATATGTTCTGAGAAATCTCTTGACCAAGTTCATAACAAAATTCCCTAGATAGTAACTACACCAGTTAATATTTCTCATTATAAAAGAGTACTATTATACAACATCCATGTCACATCAATGATCGACTTCCCAAATGGTTGAATTTGAGAGCCAAAAATTGAAGCAATAATGTACCATGAACATCAATTGCCACGGTGCCACCACATCAGCATTTGCATTTTCCATATTCTTTGGGCAATAATGTCTCATGTTGACAAAGTAAAAGTATAAGTCCCATGTTATTTCTTGTGAAGGAAGATTATTAGAAAATAGTCTTTATTTCTTATATGAGATTAGAGTATTCTATATTAGCCCCTAGGGGCACAGACGAATTGGTAAGTGGTAAGGTAATTGGGTACAACCACTCCGAAGCCGAAGGTTCGAATCCGTGTGGTGACAGTCTTTGCTGAAATATTGCAAGGACTGTTGTTGGGTTCGTGTCCTGTTGGTCCTCTCCCTTGCAGGGCTGTCACTCAAACATATAACTCGATTTATATCCCACCTGACCAAGAGACCTCTGATACAGATAGGTGAATTTCGCCTTCGGGACTTTTCCCTTCACAAAGAGTATTCTATATTAAATGTAGTAGTATACAAAAATAATTTTCCATGGTAGGTGAAGGGCAAATAAAAATGGGGGGGGACCGGAGGATTAAACAAGTGATGAATACGCGTACGAGAATGCTTATCCATATGTCAGAGTTCACAGTATTAAGAGATGAGCTTCCTAGCTCTTTCCGCCACACCACACTTGTCCTACCCTCCTTCTCCCCTTTATAAAAAGTCTTGCCTCTCCATCATCACTTGACAATATACACTTTTAGCAGATCTGAAACGGGAGATGAGTTTATCCGAAAATCTATTGGGATTGGTGGGTTGGAAAGCTTTTTTTTTTGTTATCTTCTGATTTATTATTTGGAATCAGGCAACGATTTATGAAAGCTTTCCAATTCCACCCATTCCTATGGTTTTTCGGTATTCTCTCCCTTTTCTCATGCTTTGATTTTTGCCATCCCTACAGATGAACTTTGAAAGGGAAAAGGTAATTAAATCTGTTTCTCTTATTGTGAAGTTTCAAAGATATTAATCTCCTTGGTATTGTTCTGCTTCTGTACTAATGCGAGTGAGAACTAAACTTTCCTCCTTGAAACATGTGAACACGGATGCACCTGATACTCTTATCTTCTCGCCCTTTACCCGTTACTTGTGATGATGGATTTTTGTGAATTTAAGACCCACCAGCAAACACATGAGATCTAAATTGACTAGGAATAATTTAGAAAAAAAATAAAGAATTTTTTTAATTTCAATTGAACACCGTTATTTAATTCGATATGCGACTATGCGAGGCTCGTTCCTTAGGAAAAATGGATAATATTTTAATGACTTGGGACCTGAATTTGTCATTTTTTATTTGGTGTACGTCTAAATTATGTATTTGCTTAATTACCCTCTAAATTTAATCATATGATATTCTTGACCCCGATGCGATAAAGAGCGTAAATATACTCTCTTTTGAATTTATACTAAATAAAAGTCACCAAATTCAGCAGCGTCCCAATCCATTCTGCCTATTTTAATTTACCAAATGATAGTGTGAGTAATTTAATCTGCCGATAAAGATGTAACATGTTCGACAATTCAACCAGATGTTACAGACGAGAAAGGGTCTGCATTTTATCTAAAGAACGGAAAATTCTTCAAAGCAGCCAATACGATAGGAGACTGTGATTCATCAGAACCAATAGTAAAAAAGACACGTGGACGCAATCGGTCAAGAAAAGCTAATGCTGGTGGGCCTATATTTTGCTGTAACCATTGGGCTATACATTTTTCTTGTTCTAATACGACACCTCGGGTAAGCCAGGCGGCCCAGGACTGTTTACAAGTTACCAGGCTCAACCAATGGGAAATTCTATCCCAATTTTGTGTTGGTGTATTTTATTGGATATATCCCTAGGTTTCAATCTATGTAAACTTTTTATGTCCTAAACATATTCTAGGAATGATTTGAACCATCAGATTCAAGAAAAAACATTCAAAGATCGATCCATTTGATCAAACATTGATGGGTTTTGTTCTAAACAAATTCTAGAGGATTTTTCTTAAAATTCTATCCAAATTTTAAATAAAATCACAAATGATTATATGATTTTGGTCAAAAACATATGGGTAACATCACTAACATACTACCCAAGTCAATTTGCACGAAAATTGCATAAAATCGAGTTTATTGAATTTTTGGGGTTAAATTTGTAATAATTAAACCCTAAAACTTTAAAATTCAATATCTCACAAACTACAAGGCCAAAAAATATGATCCACATATCGACGGAAAGCTATCGATGAGATCTATAAAAGGCATAAGGTTTCATGCAAAAACTAGACATTTAAAGATATGAAATAATGCAATTAAGTTACGGGTTTAACATTAAAAACCATAAAAACTATGTTTTGCATACTAATCATGTCAACCTCGGAACACGAGCCTATGGCTCAGACACCAATGTAATATTTGAAGCGTAAATACTAGTTTGGAGACTTACGTGCTTCTCTATAGCAGAAGCGGATCTGCAGCAACCACGATTTATGTCACCGGTCGTCTGGAATTCTCACAAAGAGGATCAATTCTCATAATCTAGATATCCCTCTAACTAATGCATAGATATATTTTATGTGTGAATCATAGTCGTCTCTATATTATGGATTAACCCTCTTAAACACCCATAATTATGTTTATATAGGCTAGCTCTAGGATTTTATGTGGAGGAATAATTATGGGCTCATGAGTCACATACCCAGTGAAATCTCATAAATGGGTCTGAATAGGATAAAGTGTACACATACCTTATGAATGTATCCGACCCAATAATACTTTCCAAGAGGAAGTAAATAGTAGTACTATATTTGCTAAGCCTGAATCTTTATGCTCAATATGCAGTGACATGGAGAGTGATTTGCACTTACTCTCAGTTCTTAGCCTCTCTGCCACCAAGTTGTGGATTCCCATGTTTATCAGTCTTGCATTTTTTGAAAGTATGTTAAATTTCCGTTTTCTTTATCTACTTCAAAAATTATTATGCCATTTGATATCATGTATAGTGATTTGTGGACATTCCTGGTTTTAAGCTCGGTAGGTCATAAGTATTATATGCTTATTTTGGATGATTATTCTAATTTTCTATGGACATTTCTCATTGAAAAAAAATCGCAAACCCCCACTGTTTTTAAGCAATTTAGTGTCTTCATCCAAACCCAATTTGAGAAGTCCATCAAATGCTTTCAATGTGAGAGAATTCATAAATGACCAATTTAAAGAATTTTGTCACCAAAATGGTATGTCATTGCGTCTCTCATGTCCCCATACTTCTCCTCAAAATGGGAAAGCCGAAAGGAAAATACGAACAATCAACAATTTAATTCGTACACTTCTTACGCATTCATTCATACCACCATCATATTGGCATCATGTTTTTCAAATGGCCATATATTTTTTAAACATTCTTCCTAGCAAGCTACTCTCTAACTTATCATCCACACAAATTGTGTACTATCGTATTCCTTCCTATACACATTTGAGGGTTTTCGGGTGTTTGTGCTATCCATTGTTTCCCTCCACAATCATAAACAAACTTCAAGCTCGTTTCACTCCGTGTGTCTTTTTGGGATACCCACAAAATCATAGGGGGTTATAAGTGTTATGCCATGGCTAATGGAAAAATTATCATCTCTCGTCACGTTGTTTTCGATGAGTCCACCTTCCCGTTTGCTAACTCTCCCACGTCGTCCCCGCCTTCATACGATTTTTTGGACGAGAGGCTACATCCACTATTGAATTACTATCTAAATAGCCCATCTCACCAATCCCAAACGAGGGGGCCCATTGCTCCCTCGTCCCTACCATCGGTCCAGACTGGACCAACCCAAGTTGGGCGCCAAAATGCTACGGTCCGGCCACAAAATGCTACTAGGCCAGTCCGATTATGGGAGCCCACTGCTCCCTCCTCCTCGACCTCGGCCCAACATTGTTCCCGAAACCTGTTGGTCCAAATGAGGGAGCCCACTGCCCCCTTCTCCTCTACTTCACCAACCCAAAAAAACAGGCCCAATACCACAAGCCCACCTGGTCAGTCCCTCTCGGCCCATCACTATTCCCGAGAGTCCACAGCCCCATCCCCACGTCTCTACCCCTCATCGGTCCATTGAAACCCGTTCCATGCACGTGATTTTTCAGCCCAAATATTATTTTAATTTAACATCCTCGGTCCAACCATCACCAATCCCAAAAAATCCAAAAGCAGTCCTATCAGATCTGAATTGGAAAGCTGCAATGTTAGAGGAAATTGATGCTCTTATTAAAAATAAGGTGTGGTAGTTGGTTCCCCATCTATCTAATGTGAACATAATACATTCTTGTTGGTGATGACAGGTCTCAGCAGGTTGACATGGATTGCGGTGAAACTTTCAGCCCAATAGTTAAACCGCGACTATCAGGACAGTTCTTAGTCTGGCTCTATCAAAATCATGATCCATTCATCAGTTGGACGTAAAGAATGCATTTCTACATGGTCACCTACAGAAAACAGTTTACATGCACCAACCTTTGGGTTTCCAAGATCCTATTCATCCTGATTATGTGTGCTTGTTGAAAAAAAAATATTATATGGTTTAAAACAGGCCCCAGGGCGTGGTATACCAGGTTTGCATGGTTCATCTCCACACTGGGGTTCTCACATAGCAAATCCGACCAGTCTTTGTTCATTTATAAGAAAGGGAATGACATGGCATGCATTCTTCTCTATGTGGATGACATCATCCTCACAACATTATATGAGTCACTTCGCCAGTCTATTATGTCTCTCCTTGCTTCGAAATTTGCTATGAAGGATTTGGGCCACTTAAAATATTTTTTGGGTATTGCTGTAACTCAATATGCAGGTGGGCTGTTTCTTTGTCAAATGAAATATACCGATGAGATAATTCACAAAGCCGGTATGTCATCTTGCAAACTGTTACATACGCCTGTTGATACCAAGGCCAAATTGAGTAACTCTACACGTTCTCCATACTGTGATCCAACACATTACCACAGCTTAGCAGGGCCATTCAGTATCTCACCTTTACGAGACATATCTCTTATGCAGTCCATTATGTTTGTTTATATATGCATGACACGAAGGAAGAACATATGGGGGCTCTCAAACTAATTATGCGGTATGTTAAGGGTACTCTTGATTTTAGGTTGCATATGTATAACTCAATCATTTCTGGTCTCACATCTTATACAGATGTTGATTGGAGTGGCTACCCGGACACAAGGCGTTCCACCTCTGGTTATTATGTGTTTCTAGGAGACAACCTAATTTCGTGGTCGTCAAAACGTCAACCAACACTATCTCGGTCTAGTGTTGAAGCAGAATATCGAGGGGTAGCTAATGTGGTCTCTGAATCATGTTGGCTCCGTAATCATCTTTTGGAACTTCATTGTCTGATCGAAAAAGCAATTGTGATTTATTGTGATAATGTGAGTGCGATATATTTGTCAGGTAACCCTGTCCAACATCAACACATAAAATACATAGAAATGGATATCTTGTTTGTCCGCGAAAAGGTTTCACGTGAATAAGTTCGTGTTCTCCATGTACCGTCCCGCTATCAGATTGCAGATATATTCACGAAAGGTCTTCCGCATATACTTTGATAATTTTAGGGACAATCTCAGCATACGAGAACCTCCCGCTAAGATTGCGGGGGACTGTTACATAATTACGAAAATAATCACATATTATTTCCATAATCCAATCAAATCAAATCATATACCATGTAATTAGGATGTAAATATAATTAATATATTTTTAAGATAGTCTACTAAAATTGTAGCCTAGAATTAGTCTACTATTAATGTATATATTATTGTATTCATGAAAAAATTAGTGAAAATATTTCCTTTCATGTCTGCTAGAGTGAATTAGTTAAAGAAGCATAACTCTGAAGAGCCATGTGCAGAGAGTCGGTGTCACTCAAATTGTAACACATCCTTGTTCACTTATGTAACAATGTTCAAGAAGCTTCAAATTCCTAATTCAAAATACTTTTATTCGAGGCATTTGAGCTCACATGCAACTTCGTTAGGATTTCTTCAACTTGAAACACAGCTACCCTACTCTTAACAATGTAAAATCCTCTCATGAAGATTAGATTAAAATTAAAGAGAAGACATATATACACACAAGAAGTAAAAAAGTCTCCGCTCTTGAGATTCATTTTTACAACTGCAAGGGTTCGGTTTTGGACTGTTATAGATAATGATTGCTTAATATTCCCATCAAATCAGGATTCTTTCAATGTTAGGTGTAGTAGGCTTAAAATTTTCACTATACATAATCAAGAACAATTATGACTTAACATCTACAACAAAGGGCCAGTTTTGCTACAGTGAACTCACTAATCAGAACTGATGATATATATCCCACCTAGGAAATGACTGCTTAGCTATTGCGTTCAAATGTCCCAGTTTTCTCCTGCCTTTCTCAACTTCATGACCCTCAAAAGATACAAAAATAGGTGAGAGAGAATTATAGTGGGAGTGAGAAAATGATATTATGGCATAAAGCACCTAACAACCATTAGGTGTGCCATCATCATAAGCTAAAATTCCCTCTCTTTTAATACTCCAACTTCACTCTTTTAGTAAAATCATAAGATCCTTAAACATCAAGAAACACTATACTAAGGATGTCTCAGAAAAGAATATCTTTTGAGGGAAACGATTACTCCCATCAATGCCAACTCTTATTTCCTCTAGCAAAGCTAATATTCTTCGCGGTCATCTTGTCTTCTATCTTGCCTCATGCAGGTAAAGTACATACTTATATATATATATAAGAGATTGTATATTTTTGTGGCCCATTTTGTAATCAATTCTATATTCTTTTCTTCCTTTTGGACCTCCAGATGCATTTGATCCATTGGATCCATTTGGTAACATCACAATAAAATGGGATATCATGTCTTGGACACCAGATGGCTATGTGGTAAGTATCTTCATAATGCTGATTTGACGTGAATGATTATACGAGTAATGACAAGCTGAAATATTCATCCAGGCTGTAGTAACAATGAATAATTTCCAAATGTATCGGCATATTATGAGCCCTGGGTGGACTTTAGGATGGAACTGGCCAAAGAAAGAAGTGATATGGTCCATTGTGGGAGCACAAACAACTGAACAAGGTGACTGTTCCAAGTTTAAAGGAAATGTACCACACTGCTGCAAGAAGGACCCGGTACTTGTCGACTTGCTTCCTGGAGTTCCATATAACCAACAGTTCAGCAACTGCTGTAAAGGTGGTGTGCTTGCGTCTTGGGGCGAAGAACCTTCCGAGTCAGTATCTTCCTTTCAGATTAGTGTTGGACTTGCTGGAACATCAAACAAGACAGTAAAACTACCCAAGAATTTCAGTCTGCTTGGTCCAGGACCAGGCTACACTTGTGGCCCTGCAAAGATAGTTCCATCCACTGTTTTCCTCACTGCAGATCATAGGCGAAAAACTCAAGCATTGAGTAAGTTTCCCTTTTTTTGCTTCTATTTTTTCCTCTGTTTTTCGGCATTTTAAATAAGCAATCAGGTTGATGTATAATTACTTTCAGTGACCTGGAATGTGACATGCACCTATTCTCAATTTCTGTCATCAAAGTACCCGAGTTGTTGTGTTTCTTTCTCAACTTTCTACAACGACACCATCACTCCTTGCCCATCCTGTGCTTGTGGTTGCCATCATACACACAACTGCATCATGTAAGTATCCTTTGCATATGTCGAGCTTTCCCATTTAACATTTTCTAATTAGTGTACTGGGATTTTGATGATGCAGGAGCGACTCAGAAAAACTGAAAAGAAAGGGAATAAACACTCCAAAAAAGGATAATGAACCATTGCTGCAATGCACTCACCATATGTGCCCAATACGCGTGCATTGGCACGTTAAGATCAATTACAAGGATTATTGGAGAGTCAAGATTGCTATCACTAACTTCAATTACAGATTGAACCATACACAGTGGACACTTGTGGCACAACATCCTAATCTCAACAATGTGACTCAAGTTTTCAGCTTCAACTACAAGCCTCTCGTGCCCTACCAATCCATTAGTGAGTACATATGAATGTGAATTTAGTCTTTTTCTCAATTGAAATGAACTTAACAATCATTTCTTGATACACAGATGACACTGGCATGTTCTATGGTATGAAATATTACAATGATCTGTTGATGGAAGCTGGACCTTCGGGTAATGTTCAGTCTGAGGTGCTTATGCAAAAGGATAAGAATACATTTACGCTGAAGTCAGGATGGGGATTTCCCCGGAGAGTCTACTTTAATGGAGATGAATGCAAACTTCCCCCTCCAGATTCATACCCAATTTTGCCCAACTCTGGTGAAAAAAGACCATTTTCATTTTCAAGCACTGCAATTTGCACGATTTTGATGATTTTCCTCTCCTGGTAACGGAAAAAATCACTCAATGGCAGCAACAACATATTTTACTGGTGCTTCTCGTAACATTTAGATTGTGTTCCGTCATCAAGAGCTTGCTTAGGTTGTTATATATTGAAAGAAATAATTCCTTTATTATTGTTGGGAGTTTTGTCTCTCTATTGTACTTTATAAAGCAGTACGTGAAGTATATTACTATTACAAGTATTCGAAAGGATAAACAAAGATTGAATAATTCAACTAGAAATCTGAAATTACAATTGTTGCACAAGAAAAAGTGGAAACTGTTTTTGCTGAGTCGAGTGTGGCACTATGTCCTTAAGACAATATTGCCCCGTATGTATCCTTTATACGTCCTGGACAATTTGTATCCCAAGATAAAACAGCAATGGAACACTTGAGCAAAGGAAACTCAAGTGCTACCGTGAAGAATATTGAGTAATGAAATGATGCTTGGAAGTTGTAGGAAGAAGAGATTTCTGCTTGTGTATTTTCGTGTATTGTTCTTAGTTCTCAACAATGGTGAAAGGGGGGTGTTTATATAGGTGAGGGAGGGACTGAAAACTGCCTACATAACAGCCAAATAATGGTCATTATGGAGGTAGTAAAGTCACCAACATAAATGGTGAAAGACCAACGGATTGACCATTATAGGAGGAGTAATTCAGCCAAAATAAATGGCTGAATTGAGTGCTTGGCGTTTCCGCTTTGACTGTCCAAATTCTGACTTTATGTTAACTTCAGGGACCAAACTGTACATCTGAAAGAATTCTGGTCCAAACTGTGCATCTGAAACTTCTGGGATCAAACTGTACTTCTGGCAAAGTTTTCGGCCCAAAAAGATAATATCCAGAAGACCCACAGCCCACAGCCCACGACCCGTGAACCCGTGAACCGGAACTCGGAACCGGACCGGGCCGGACGGGACGGGCGGGCGGCGGGCGGCGCGCGTGTGGTCTTTCCTCGAACCGAAGCACAACTAGGTCCTCCCTCCTTTAAACACATGGGATACCCCTTGGGGTCCCAAACCCCAAACCAATTTCGAGTCTTATATACACAACCATTCTTTCTTCCTCTACCGATGAGGGAGAATTGAACACAATACCACACTTTCCATGCTTCAAACACCTTACTTCGTGGACCAATATCTCTTTCATTTCTCAATGAAATTTGACGATTCTTGGCCCTACGGTTATCTACGTACTTAGTAGATCATGCATGTGTGAAGAACCAGATTCTCCAACATACGTAACACTAGTGTTTAAGCCGTTAAAGTTGGTCGGTCGCAACTCCCGCCAAAGGCTAATTTCCAACAATTATTTCCATTAATGAATGAATATATATACAATTTGCTATTTTCATAATATGAAAATCATATTCATATTCTACTCCCAAAATCCTTTTTTATTTGTATAAGAATACTACAATTATGTTAAGTGTACAATGCCTAATTAAATACAACTAATGCCTTACAGAACATGGATATACACGGCTGGTATACCGTGTATATCAGTTTCTTACTTTCCTTATGAATCCGTGATATACACGGTATACACAAGGTAGTGTATACACCGTATATATTACGGGTATATTTATCACACCCCTGCTGTCATAGCAGACGATCGTCGTACGCTGAGACTGTCCCTAAAATCATCGAATAGAACCGAGGGAAAACCTTTGGTAAGGATGTCTGCAATTTGATACCTGGAAGGGACATGACACACGCGTACTTGTCCACGAGCTACCTTTTCGCGAATAAAATGGATATCCATCTCAATGTGTTTAGTGCCCTGGTGTTGAACCGGATTATCAGAAAGATAGACTGCACTAATATTATCACAATAAACCAAAGTAGCTTTATAAATGGGACAACGAAGTTCTAATAGAAGATTTTGTAACCAACATGATTCAGATACCACATTGGCTACCTCTCGATACTCGGCCTCCGCACTAGAGCGTGATAATGTAGATTGTCGCTTTGTAGACCATGAGACCAAGTTATTACCTAGAAACATACAATAACCAGACGTGGAGTGTCTGGTGTCAGTCAACCACCCCAATCAGCATCGGTATACGAGACAAGAGTAGAGGTTGACGACGGATAGAGATGCAAGCTATAGTCAAGTGTACCCTGGAGGTATCGTATAATGCGTTTGAGTGCATTTATGTGCTCAACCCTAGGATCATGCATAAACCAACACACATGTTGTACTGCATACGTAATATCCGATCGCGTGAAAGTAAGTTACTGAAGTGCGCCAGCAAGACTGCGATAGTGGGTGGGATCCTCGTAAGGTGAGCTAGCCGCAACATCCAGCTTGGGTTTAGTATCAACTAGAGTGGAAGTAGACTTACATGAGGACATACCAGCTCACTCAATGATCTCAGCGGCATACTTCCGTTGTGATGAGAATAACCCATCTGCATGACGAGTAACAACAATTTCCAAGAAGTAACTCAAGGGCCCTAAGTCTTTCATAGCAAACTCAGAACTGAGTATTGTCATGATAGACTTGCGCAAAACATCAGAAGAGGCAGTCAAGATAATATCATCCACATATAACAAATTATACGCCAGGGAAGTACCACGATTATATATGAACAATGAATTATCATACATGCTGTGAGAGAACCCAATCGACGAAACATACTCTGCAAATCTCTTATACCAAGCCTATGGGGCCTGCTTAAGTCCATACAAAGACTTCTTCAATAAACAGACATGATGAGGATATTTGGGGTCTCGAAATCCCAAGGGCTGATGCATGTAAACGGTCTCCTTAAGATCACTATGTAAGAAAGCATTCTTTAGATCTAACTGATGAATGGGACATGCTTTCGACAGAGCCAGACTGAGAACAATGCGAATGGTAGCTGGTTTGACCACCGGACTAAACGTCTCACCACAATCTATGCCAACCTGCTGAGTCTTACCATCACCTACAAGACGAGCCTTATGCCTCGCAAAAGAACCATCAGAATTATCTTTATAAGTGAAAATCCACATAAACAGAATAATATTAACACCAGAAAGACGGGGCACCAACTCCCACGTCTTATTTTCAATATGAGCATCATATTCGTCGTTTATGGATAATTTCTAATTCGGGTCATTCAATGCAGACACTGGGTTACGGGGTAGGGGGATTTCAGAACAGTAGAATTTAGATTAAAATGTCTCTTTGGTCTAAAAATACTACGAGTGACCGTTCTGTGACTCGAAGGAGAATTGAGTGGATTTTAGGAAAAATTCGGAAGGGTGACGGACGCCAGTAGGTAGTGGGCCTGCTGGCCCAACACTGGAATCGGTACCGGGACCTGAAACAAAAGCAGGGGCAAAATTGGGCTGGATATGCGGCCCAGTTACTGGACCCGTGACGAGACGACTGGGCTGAGGCGACGGTCCTGTAGGTGCAGCAAGCAGTGGGCCCGCAGGCGGATTTCAGGTGCGGGACAAGTCCGATAAATGATGGATAATATACGAGGAGACGTCGTCATCCAAAAAATTATTCGAACTAGTCACGGGACTACTCACTTTAGCAAACGGAAATTGGGTTTCATCAAAAATAACATGGCGACTAATGATGATTTTATTAGAGGATAAATCAAAACTTTTGTAACCACGATGATTAGACGGATAACCCAAAAACACGCAAGGGATAGAACGGGCCTGAAGTTTGTTAATTGTAGTTGACGGAAATAGTGGATAACATAAGCACCCAAAAATCCGAAGATGTGAATACGAAAGAGTCTTATTATATAGGATTTGAAGAGGGGATGAATATGCCAAACCTTTGGTAGGAAGTATGTTAAGAAGATAAGTAGTCATTTGTATAGCATGATGCCAAAAGGAAGGGGGTACGGAAGCATGGACCAATAAATTTCAGACATTATTATTAATGATACGAATTTTTCGTTCGGCTTTCCCATTTTGTGAGGACGTATGAGGACAAGAGAAACGAAAAACTATGCCATTATTTTCACAAAATTCCCGAAACAATCCATTATCATATTTTTTGCAGTTATCACATTGAATATTTTTTATTTTCCGTTCGAATTGGATACTGATGAATGCTCGAAAATTTAAGAATGTGAAAAAAACTTGAGATTTTTTCGCTAACGGAAAGGTCCATAAAAATTAGAATAATCATCCAAAAATAGAGCATAATAACGATGGCCCACAGAACTTAAAACGGGAGATGTTCATAGATCGCTATGAATAATATCAAATGGCATTAAAGTACGAGAAGTAGAGGCTACAAATGATAATCTAACATGTTTTCCTAAAGGACAAGATTGACAAATTGGAGTACTACGCGTACCCTTACAAGAAATAAAATTATTTTTATGTAAGGACGAAACAATGGACGACCCAGGGTGACCCAAACGTGCATGCCACAAGGAAGGAGCTAGAGCTACAAAAGTAGATGACAAGGCTTGACTCGAGAGACTGGATGCGGGCGTGATAGGATAAAGATCTCCCCTACTATCACATCTCATGAGAGGTATCCCCGTCTTGAAATCCTTCACAGAAAATCCAAAAGCATCAAAATCAACAGAAACACAATTATCAGTGGTGAATTTAAGGACATACACCAAATTTTTAATTTAGGGGCATGAAGGACATTTTTTAAGACAAGAGGTGGATGGGGAGAGATAAAGTTTTATGACAGTAAGCACGAATTGGAATTGAGTTGCCATTACCAATAATTATGCCACGATTTTTGCTCAAATTGGAATAAGACGAGAGGGTACCTTGGTCGGATGTCATGTGAGAAGTGGCACCGGTGTCCATTTATCAATTCGAGTCGGGAATATTCAATTCAAGTGTTTGTATGGCGGCTTCACTATCTGTAGGTGTTGGAATCGGAGTGGGGCCCGCAGCATGATGGGCATGTGGAGGCCAAGGCCCAAGCACACCTGCTTGCTGCCCCAACCCAGTGAAGTTGCGGAAGCCACTAGATGGTGTCGAATTGGGTCGGAAGGACTGCTGGGTGGCCCACTGTCCACAGACTTGCGGAAGACACTAGATGGTGTCGAATTGGGCCGGAAGGACTGCTGGGCGGCCCACTGTCCACAGACGGGAGAAGTTGGAAAATAGGGGTCGTTGGCCTGCGGCTCACTGCCACTGTTCTGGCCGCCCCTACCACCGTCCGAACCACCACGATTGCCACCGTGATTTTTGCCATTATTTTTCCAATTTTTCTTGACTCCACCATGAACATGGTTTTGGCCCGAATTATCAACAAAACCTTGAGAATTAGCGGAGAAGTCATCATGAACACGGGACTAGCGCCGATAGCCATCTTTTTGGCCAAATCAGCTTCTTCTAACGTGAGCATCAAACGGGCTTGATAAAGATGTGAAAGTGGATTACTTTGACAGATGAGAGTCCCCACGCCATTATAGGACTCAGATAGGCCTGCAACTATTTGTAGAACAAGACCATTATTGGTAACGAGCACTCCAACGTTACGGAGTTCGTCCGCCAATTCCTTGAGCCGCTTACAATACGCCGAAACATTCGGGAAATCGTCCATGCTGACTTGAGAAAATTCCTGCTCAAGGGTGACAACGCGGGAATGTTGGTTGTCATGGAATATATCACACAATCTATTCCAGGTAGCCATAGCCGTAGTGTCTGGTTCAATGATCATATGTAAAAGGTCGATAGAAATAGTGGAGTAAATCCACTGAAGAACGGTAGCATCAAGAGTGATCCATAACCGAGGATCCTCCGCATGAGGAGGGATAACGGGATGAATTATGTGATGGAGGACTTCATGCGAAATAGCGTAAATTTTAAACAACTCAGCCCACGTCGTATATTGGACGTTTTCTATCTCAAGAACAATAGGGATGTTGTTCTTGATGTTATAAACAGTAAAGGTAGGATGAAACAGGTTCTTTGACGTCGACATAACGAAAGACCAAAGGTGATTGAGGGATTTGGAAGAAAAATTGGGAAGAGAGGAAGGGCTCGGAATTCGAAGGTAGCCGAGAGAAGCAGAAGCTTTTGGAGAATGAGTTATGTGAGACCTAGAGTTCTGATACCATGAAAGAAATAATCTTCTGATTATTTTCATTAATGAATGAGTATATATACAATTTACAATTTCCATAATATGAAAAATCATATTCCTATTCTATTCCCAAAACCATATTTTAGTTTGTACAAGAATACTATAATTATGGTAAGTGTACAGTGCCTAATTAAATACAACTAATACCTTACCAAACATGGATATACACGGCTGGTATACCGTGTATATCAGTTTCCTACTTTCCTTGTGAATCCGTGATATACACGGTATACACAAGGTAGTGTATACACCGTGTATATCACAAGTGTATTTATCATATATTGCATGCATGCGGAGAGAAAAATGAAATTGAAACTTGTTCATTTTATTGTATATCTGGGAGATAAGAGTTTGCTTATGTATAACATTCTTGCTTTCTGCCAATTATGAAGTTTTCTCAATATCATTCAATATTGTACATCAAGATTCTCAAAGTGTAGAACACCAACACATTAATCATAAAGTGTTACGATGTGTATATACAAAGCATATGTTGAACTT
The DNA here is from genome assembly GCA_034509755.1 of Anisodus tanguticus. Taxonomy (NCBI): domain Eukaryota; kingdom Viridiplantae; phylum Streptophyta; class Magnoliopsida; order Solanales; family Solanaceae; genus Anisodus; species Anisodus tanguticus. The sequence continues at coordinate 8,921,293 of CM067547.1, read as the reverse complement.
CAAAAAATCGAACTGGTGATGCTTTAAATTTACGGAAGACATTTAGTGTTGATATAAACATGAGTAGAACATTCTCTTCATTGGAAGAAATGAAAATTCTCAATTGCATTTCTTATAATTTTACAAGTTATGTGAATATAGTAATATAAGAAGTATCAAAATTGCTGCCAAAGCGTGAATTAGAGTAAGCGCACTGTGGGCACTAGAATTTGGTAGGTATGGATAGGCATCCGAAGGTGGCATAACACAATTGTCACCATTAAAGTAAACCCTATGCGGGAAAGCCCATCCATTTTCAAAGGTGAACTTCGATTTATCCTTCTGAAGTATGACCTCTGATTGCACATTTCCAGAAGGTCCACTCTGCATTAGCAGATCATTGTAATATTTGATTCCCCAAAACATAGCAGTATCATCTGTAGAAGATCAATTTCAAATGATCGAATCAGTCAGAAAGCTAAAATATAAAGGAAAAGTTATATTTCAATGTCAAGGGCAAAGATTACTCACTAATGGAACCATACGGGACCAGTGGATCAAAATTAAAGCTGAATATCTGGGTGAGATTGTCAAAGTTGGGGTGCTGAACAACAAGATTCCACTGCGAATAATTCATTCTGTAGTTAAAATTTGTTATTGTGATTTTTACCCTCCAGTAAGCTTTATAGTTTGTCTTAACATGCCAATGAACTCTAATGGGACACATATGAGGAGTACATTGGACCAGAGGTCTGTAATCATTCTTTCCGGAACTTAGAAGTGCTGAAGCTAAATAAGGGGAGTCCTGTCTGTCAGAGAGCATAAAAAAATATCAAATGAATATTAAGAACTTCTGGAAACCAAAATAAAAGAGAAATGGAGAATTTGAGATTAAAGATGGTGTTCGCTCACTCTAAGCATGTTCCTGGATGAGTTATGTTATTTTGGCAACCACATGTGCAAGTCGGACAATTTATAATGTTGTCGTTGTAGAAAGAGGACAGTGAGACACAACAAGTGGGTGTCTTCTGAGTTAGGAACTGCGAATAGGTGCAAGTAACATTCCATGTCACTGCAAGGAAAAAGATACAACTAATATGATTATACCTTTTACTAGTGCAAACTTGGAAAATTTCATGGTCAAAGAGGTATGTATCATTTGCGGATGTGTCATGTCTCTAATGTCTTGAGAAAGTAAAGGAAAAGAGTAGAAACAACAATATACTTAATTGAAAAAGAAAAATATGCAACCACCGAAAGAAACTACTTTTGCATACTCATAGATTTATAACCAACTGTAACTTACTCAAAGCTTGAGTGAACCTCCTTCCATCTGGTGTTGGAAACTTGGTTGGTTTCCCCTTTGTTGCAGGTCCACAGGTATATCCAGGTCCCGGTGCCTTGAGGGTGAAGTTTTTTGGCAACCTCACTGTTTTGTTACTTGTTCCTGCTTGACCGACAGTGAACTGGAATGCGCTAACAGCTTTCTCCGGGTCTTGAACCCACGAGCTAATTACTCCACCTTTGCAGCAATTTGCAATTTGCTGGTTATACGGAGTTCCTGGCAACAGGTCGACAATGGTTGGGTCCCTTTTGCAGCAATGAGGGATGTTCCCTTTGAATCTTGAACAGTCTCCTTGCTCCGTAGCTTGACCTCCGACTGCACCCCAAATTACTTCTTTTTTGGCCCATGTCCAACCCAGTTTCCACCCTGGTGCTTGAATATGACGATACTTTTGGAAGTTATATATTGTAACAACAGCCTGCTTAATTCAAAGGAAAAAACAGTTTTGGGTCAAACACAACTGTGATAAGCTTCATTATAAGCTATGATTGGTATTTTAAGTGACGATGATATTCCTACCAAAAAGAAATTGAACTTCCATGTTTGCACTAATTCAAATAGATAAAGAAATAATACAAACTCAAAGAAACTTGTAAAAAAAAAAATATCAGTTTCAGCTTAGTCTTATGGTTCCCCAAACCTTTGATAAATTAAAAATGTTTGGATTGGAAAGATTATATTAGGGGCCTTTGTACTCTGCAGAAAGAGCTACAGTAAGAACATAATTCAATACTTGAACCACCATGAGGGGTTAGTTTGTTTTATTTTGTGTAAGTGTGGTGAGAGGGGACCTTTAGAATAAGTGTGTCCTATCCTGTTTCAGTCAAAACATATTAGGAAAGGACATCAATTTATGTCTTTTTTTTCTTGAGTGAGGGATCAAAGTGAAAGTCCTTGAGTATTGGTTTGAGAATCCAATTAGCTTGGAAATCATACAATGATACATCTGAAATCATGTTCCTTCCGTTGGAAATTTGCCTTTGGCGGGAGTTGCGACCGACCAACTTTAACGGCTTAAACACTAGTGTTACGCATATTGGAGAATTCGGTTCTTCACACATGCATGATCTACTAAGTACGTAGATAACCGTAGGGCCAAGAATCGTCAAATTTCATTGAGAAATGAAAGAGATATTGGTTCACGAAGTAAGGTGTTTGAAGCATGGAAAGTGTGGTATTGTATGTAATTCTCCCTCATCGGTAGAGGAAGAAAGAATTGTTGTGTATATAAGACTCGAAATTGGTTTGGGGTTTGGGACCCCAAGGGGTATCCCATGTGTTTAAAGGAGGGAGGACCTAGATGTACTTCGGTTCGAGGAAAGCCCACGCGCGCCGCCGCCCGCCGGTTCCGGGTCACGGGCCACGGGCTATGCTTCTTCTGATATTATCTTTTTGGGCTAGAGAACTTTGCCAGATGTACAGGTTGATCCCAGAAGTTTCATATGTACAGTTTGGTCCCTGAAGTTTCTAGAAAGTCAGAATTGGCAGAGAAGATCAGAAACGCCACAGCACTCAATTCAGCCATTTATTTTGGCTAAATTACTCCTCCTATAATGGCTAAATCCGTTGCTCTTTTCACCATTTATTTTGGCTGAATTACACGCGCGCCGCCGCCGCCCGCCCGTCCGGTCCGGTTCCGATTCCGGTTCCGAGTTCCGGGTTCCGGGTTCTCGGGTTCTCGGGTCGCGGGCTGCGGGCTGTGGGTCATCTGATATTATCTTTTTGGGCCAGAGAACTTTGCCAGAAGTACAGTTTGATCCCAGAAGTTTCCAGATGTACAGTTCTCACCAGAACTCCGCATAAGGATAAGGATAACCCTCCGTGTGAGACATGGAAAGGATCTCACATACAAATGTTGTGATGTGAGGTGGTTTCGTACCTAAAGCTGTAGATTGCATATCCACTGGATCTGCAAATAACAGTAGTGTTGATAGCCTCTTGGCGTAAAAGAATGCTGAATTCCTTGAAGATAACTTTCCTTGAAATAGGAAAAAGGAGTAATTGCTCAAGGTTAACAAGAACCCGCGAGGGCCTGACTGTCCGGAACTAGACGTTCCGTATCTTCACGACTCGAAAGTTGCTGGCTATCCGGAACTTAATAATCCAGATCTGCAGAACTCAGGAATTCTAGATGTTGAACCGAGACGGAGCAAAGAAGGGGACAAAGACTTGTTCCAATCCTTCTAGCTTGTATGGTTAATAATGAACCATGGACAATTAACAAATAATTGTCATCTCCAAAAGCGTTTTTTTGGAAAGAAGCTAAAGAGAGAAATATATTCCATCATATAGAACCATACTTGTGTAATGGTTGATCTTCCTCCGGGAAAAGAACCTTTGGATTGTAAAATGTGCTCCCTTGTGAGTAGCTTAACATCTAGGGCCATTACAGTTTTGCGTGGCATGGATGTTGAAACAGCCTTCCCAACCGGAGAGTAGGAAGAAGAGAATCAGAATTGGTTTGCTGAACTGTTGGGCTTCTTCCTGAACTTTCATTTTGGTCCCTGAAATGTTAACATTTTGGTCCCGAAAGTCTCGGATAAAACGAAACAATGAATCGATCACGAAACATTGACTCGAAGTTAGAAAGCCAACAGTTGGAAAACCAACGGTCTTAGAGTGAAAATCATATTGAAACAAAGTCTCGATATGAAAGATATGGGTATCACAGAGATGACATCTTAGGAATTGGATTTCTAAGACATCTAACGGATCGGTCGATAGTTGACGGTCTCGTTGAAGCCACCAATGGATATGAATCATAGAACTGATTGGAATCATGGTGCACCCATAGACAAGGAGCGATATGCTCGGTCACGTGTAGTTCAATGTATTGTACACACTACAACCGACCCGGTATCGTCCAACAAACGGATCGGTTGAACTAAGGTTCACCGATGATCTTAATACATGATCAATAGAAGGCGTTAAGTCGGATATGACGATATCCGAATTATTCGCTTATCTACGGATTATAGTATTCGGATCTCCAAATGGTTACGAGAGAACACAAGGATGCAAACCGGACATCGATCGAAGAACACCAAAGCCACAAGTAAATGTGTATGGTGGTTCTTGGAAAATCCTCTAAGCAAACTTGCATCGACCGATTCATGATGGTATCGGAGTTTATCGCTTCATACAAAGCATGAAAGAAGTTGAGTAACTTCACGACTCATTAGAGGACGTCCCTTATTGGGAGAAACCCGTGCCTTCACGGTTCTACACTGTGGCTAGCCGGTCGGCTTTAGGGAGGACACGGATGACGGCGTCTGGACATATCTGTCGGGGATCCGTCGGAGACATAAGACCGTATGGCGCTTGATCATCACGGGTGTCACTTCCTTGTTTACTAACTAAGGGACTACCCGGAGATCAAGTGTTCTGCTGTCTAGGGGAATGGGCTTAAAACCCAAAATGTACGGACCAATACGGTGGAAACCCAACCTTACGAACTGGAGATCCCGGTAATTTGGTTCAATGGGAAAACTAAATTGTAAAGGTTCGGTTGATCGCTTCGGTGGAAGCATGAGCACTTCGGATAGTGATTTACGAAAAGAAACACCAAATCCAAAGCCGTTCCCGCGATAGACGTTAAGTGCTATCTGCATTATGGGTAAAGGTTAAGTTTTCAAAACCTGTAATGCTCCTCAACAGTTGAGGTTAGGTCTTTGGGAAACTTTTAATGGTTCCTAACACTTGTGAAGTGGGGTATAGCAGGATACCTTGTAGGAGACCACCTATTTAAGTGCGAGGACGGGCCGCCTCAAAATGAACGCACTTAAGAATCCAAGACGTTGTCCATGGCCAAAACGGACAAAACATTACGAAGAAGAGAGTAAGGGAATTTGTTGTGTTGGTACCATTGACTTGGCTTACACTAAACACTGACGGTTCAAGACATCACGTTCACCGCGCAGTAAGTAAGTCCGATGGTATTCAACTATGGAAGGTTCAAAGCTGAGGCTACCTTTCCTTATGCAACATCGGTCCGCTGAAATATTGCTGGAAATGAAAAGACACCATGTGAGTGCGCCAAAATCTCTTTCAAGAGGGGATTGTTGGAAATTTGCCTTTGGCGGGAGTTGCGACCGACCAACTTTAACGGCTTAAACACTAGTGTTACGCATATTGGAGAATTCGGTTCTTCACACATGCATGATCTACTAAGTACGTAGATAACCGTAGGGCCAAGAATCGTCAAATTTCATTGAGAAATGAAAGAGATATTGGTTCACGAAGTAAGGTGTTTGAAGCATGGAAAGTGTGGTATTGTGTGTAATTCTCCCTCATCGGTAGAGGAAGAAAGAATTGTTGTGTATATAAGACTCGAAATTGGTTTGGGGTTTGGGACCCCAAGAGGTATCCCATGTGTTTAAAGGAGGGATGACCTAGATGTGCTTCGGTTCGAGGAAAGACCACGCGCGCGCCGCCGCCGCCCGCCCGTCCGGTCCGGTTCCGGGTTCTCGGGTTCACGGGTCACGGGCTGTGGGCTGTGGGCTGTGGGTCTTCTGATATTATCTTTTTGGGCCAGAGAACTTTGCCAGAAGTACAGTTTGATCCCAGAAGTTTCCAGATGTACAGTTTGGTCCCTGAAGTTTCAAGATGTACAGTTTGGTCCCTGAAGTTTCTAGAATCTGGACAGTCAAAGCAGTTGTCAAGCACTCAATTCTGCCATTTATTTTGGCTGAATTACTCCTCCTATAATGGCCAAATCCGTTGGTCTTTTCTCCATTTATGTTGGTGGCTTTACTACCTTCATAATGGCCATTATTTGGCTGTTATGGAGGGCAGTAATCAGCCCCTCCCTCACCTATATAAACACCCCCTTACACCATTGTTGAGCACCAAGGAGAACACCAAAAACAGTGCACGAAAATACACAACCGAAAACAGTTTTCTTCCTACAACTTCCAAGCATCATTTCGTTACTCAATATTCTTCACGGTAGCTCTTGAGTTTCCTTTGCTCAAGGGTTCCATTGTTGTTTTATCTTGGGAGACAAATTGTCCAGGACGTATAAAGGATACATACGGGGCTATATTGTCTTAAGGACAGAGTGCTACACTCGACTCAACAAAAACAATTTCCATTTTTCCATCTTCTACAAAACTGGAATTTCCAGTTTTCTTGTGTAACTATTGTAATTTTCAGATTTCTAGTTGAATTATTGAATCTTTGTTTATCCTTTCGAATACTTGTAATAGTTATATACTTCCCGTACTGCATTATAAAGTACCATAGAGCAAAAACTCCCAACACCTTCTACATAAGATCATATCTGCCTTTGCTGAGAGATCTTGAAGAATATGTCATTAGTAAAATATAAGAGCATATACACTCACAGTATATCCATCTGGAGTCCACGATATAACATCCCACTTGACGGTAATATTTCCATTGGGATCGAGTGCATCATAAGCGTCTGCAACAATATCCAACAAATAGTGAACTTCTTTATTCGAGCTCAAGGATACCAAACAAATAGTATAAATAGCGGTTTAATTTCTATTAGTTCTCGGAGATTATTTTGTATCCCAAAGTTTGTTCTTCGTAGAGACAAATAATTTTTTTTAGAACTCGTCTTCATGACTGAGCCAACAACAATCAGTAATCTGAACTAACTCATAAACCTGGCCAACAAAAAATGCATAAGCCACAGATCACGGTACTGTTTTGATGTCCCGAGCATTATAAATGTAAAAGTCAGAGGTAAATTTAATATTACAAATCTAAGATTATGTAGGTATCTAATATCACCAATGTGAACTAACTCAGTAATAACCAACAAAAAATCAGTAAAACCACGGCTTGATGAATGTGCATCAGATTAATTGCTACAATATCAATGTTCCGATCATTATGAATGCAAATGTTGACTTAAAAAACATTAAGCAAGTGAATTTAATATTATAATGTGATATTGGCTAAGTCAAGGATCCTAAGACAACAGAAAACATTATTAACAAATATTTATTGCTTCTAAACCACCTACTTGAAGTTTGTCTATCAGACTTAGACTTAGTAGGCGTTTGACCATGAAAATCAAATATTTTTTATTTTATTTGAAATTTTGAAGTTGGAGTTGCAAATGTAGTTGTGTTTGGTTATAGTTTTCATAAATGAATATTTGGTTGGTTGAATGTAATGAAAGTTAAAAAAGTAGAAAAAAACATTTTAGCTGTTTTTTTGAATTTTCAAAACCAAATGCTGATTTTCAAATAAAATGAAAAAAGTTTCAGGAAAAAAATGAAAATTTCACAGGGCCAAACGAGTCCTTAGATCAGTTTTTTTCAGAAAACATACGTTAGTTACAAAGCAAAACACATGGAAACAGAAATCGTCGACAGATTCAAAAGAAAACAAAGAATAAAACAAAAAAGAGTTGAGAGAACCTCAGCTAAAACCAATGGGGGGGAAGATAAAATAAAATAAAAAATAAAGTCATTTATTTTAATAAGATGGTCAAACTTCTCTAGAGTGTTCCAGTGTGCCGAGGAGTAAACAAAGCTGAGCATGCACATCAAACGTGCAGGACATTCTTATTCCATCAATAAAGAAACTCCAATATCCAAACTATCTTTAATCAAACCAACTGCACGAATGCCAAATAAGAAAATTACTTTTATGTCCACCCACAAGAGTAAAAGGAAACAAGATTTTCAAGATTATCGTAATCCCTTTATGTGTAACTGTAATCTTGACTCTCTTCTTTCCTATTCAATGAAACACTGTTCAAGAATTTACATTACCAATATTACATTATGAAGCAAACCCAAGATATGTCCAAAGAATTGAAAGATAAGTACAAACAATTTTTTTTAAGGTAACAACACTTGATTAGGTAGTGGTAAATGATATGATGATGGATGAAATAATTAAACACGTTATGCAGTCACTCACCTGTAGACGTAAAGCATAAAATAGAAACCAAGAAGGCTATGAGAAGAGCAAAACTGTTAAATTTAGTGATTGATCTTGAGCTGGAAAAGAGACATAGGCAGACTTCCTCCATTGCTGAGCCAAAAAAAAAACTTGGTGGAGAGTTTGGGAATTCTTTAACTTGAGAAGGGTGACAAATGACAAATGCTATTCTGTGTTTGGGGGATGCTGCTTGGCAGACTAGTAGGAAAAAAGAGAAAGAAGTGCATTAGAATGTGTAGTGGCATGGAGTTAGCCTTTTGTGATGTTCAAATGGGAAGGGGCCAAAAAGAAAATGAAAAAAATGGGGAGGGGTGAAATAGACTTTATAGAGCCAACTGTCAGTGTCAACAGATGAGCTTATTATTTTTTTTCCTTTTTTTCTCAGTTGTGTTAGTGGTCACCTGTGATTATGATTTACTCGAAATTTAATTTACGACACTAATTAATGGTAGCTTCTAAGGCAATTTTCAGTGTTTCCCATTAATAATAAAACTACGGTAATAAGAGGGGGAACATAAAAAGGTACCTTTCTAACAGGGGGAAAATAAAGGACCATTGATAGCCATTCCTTGCAAATTTTGGAAAAAGAAAAGAAGGAATCTTATTTAACTTGTCAGTTCTCTCCTTGTTTGGCTTGTTGAAGAACATTGAGAAAAGGAAAGGGTGTAAAGAGGTTCTCATTTTACCGTTATATTAATTAACAATATTTAAGAGGTTTTCATCTTTGATGGAGTAAATATTTATTAAAGAGATAATATAATGAAATATGTTAATAAGGTTAAATATTTTTTCATATCTAACTACTCTCACCGTCCATTTTTACTTGTCATATTTTGACTTGGCACGCCTATTAAGGAGCCAAAAATATAATAATTTTACTATATCACCCCTAATTATTGTTAAGTACCTTAATCATTGAAATAAATAAAATATACTTTAAAAGTTGTGCGACCACTAAAATTTTCTTGAACTTGTCAATCAAATAATAAATTATAAGGATAAAATAGGTATGAAGTGGTAAATTATATCTTGATTTTCTAAAGTGGATAAGTAAAATTAGACAATTATATTTAGTATAATGGACAAGTAAAACTGGACAGAGTGAGTATTATTTAGCAATAAATATTCTTATTTTAGTTTGTACCTATTACAATCGTTTGATTTACCGTAAACATTCGTCCGAATAAATACTCCGGACAATACCCCTCTAGCGAAGTGCAAGTATTAGAGGCAGATTGTGAATTTCACTGACTATCATAACATGAATGAAATATACATTTTGAATGGGTATACTTCGTGGAATATGATTGGCCATTGTATGTGCATATGATTATGATTAATAAGCATCCAAAGTGGGTTTAATTAGGTAATAGGGAGCCTAAAATTGGATAATTAAGCTGACGTGTTGACATCTTCTTTCTTTCTCTTTTCATTCTTGATGCTTACTTGACTTGGAAGGTTAATTCACAGGCCCTCGTGGCATTTTTGGGCTTAGAAAATAGAAAGGCAAACCAAGTCAATGTCACAGCATTAGCAAGTGACTTAAAATAAATTATTGAGGTTGTCAATTTCTTTTCTTTATAGGGACTACCTTTCAAATGCTCTCTCCCCCAGTAAAGTATTAGTGAATAGTTTATACATTGGGTTTTTAATTGCATTGTTCTATGGTTAAGTCGTGGCATTTATCAGTTGCACCTTAATCGTCTTCATTATCATATTTGGTCAAGACACGGCTAGTAAAGAGGGGATCATTACTTTATAATTATATAGAGTTCTCAATAAACATTAATATACTAGTACTTTGGCTTTTGCACATCTTTCTTCTATTAAATAAAATTTTCGTTGAAATTTGAGAAAATTTCCATTGAGATGACACTTGGCATAAATGTGATATTCAAGAATAAAAAAAAATGTATCGTTATGATAAGTCATCACACCGAAATTCTACCTCGTCTCATCCATATTTGCTGCAGAAGAGACATCCTCCTCACGTCCTGGTCTTTTTTCCATGATCCATGCACAACTGCCAAGCATATTCACTATATTCAACCGGGGATGAAGGCTCACGTGCCCACTCGGGCTATAGACCCCAACAAAAAAAAAATTACTATTATTATATTAATAATTGTCAAAATGCTCCCACCCACAAAAAATATTAGCCTCCAACTTTTTGCTACTCTTAAATTATCCAAGCCCAATAAATTTGCAAAAGGAAATTCATAAGTCCAACAAAAGAAAAAAAAGTACTAGTCTATGAATACACAACAAAGTCAGTGTATGTGCTGATTAAAAAATAGCGATGCCTTTCTCTATTAAAATAAAAAACATTTTGTCTTCTTCAGGGTTTCACGCTCGAGACCAACTTAGAAATTGACGATTCTTCTTCAGTTCTTCCGGTTCTTTTCTTGTGATCTTCTTCAAGGCTTTGATTTTTACGCTACTCATCTTTATTTAGTACATGTAAGATTTTTTCATCATCTATTCAATTTCATTATAATAGTTATTTTTTGTGAATCCTAATTAGTGCAAATTTATCATTATTTGAATTAATTAGTGTTTGATAAATGATCATATAGTTTTGGATTTCTGTAGAACATTATTGTTGTGGATTTAAAGATTGTATTGATGGAGAAATTTCTTTAAAAAAAGTCTGCAATTGTTGATTCTTCTAAATCAAATGCTCAAAAGAGACCTTCAAATGTTGAAATTGACTTCAAAAATCTCCAGGCAGACCCTGGAAAGCGACCAACAATATGGAGTTACGATGTTAATCATAGAGATAGAGTAAGACGAGCTTATCTATTAAAGGGGCCGTTTCAACCTAGAAACCACAACTTTCCATGGAGCCAACCTGATGATAAAATTCAAGAAATGAGGTTTGTTGAAACTTGGTTTGACAAATATCCAGATTGGTTGGAGTATAGCATAACGGAAGATAGAGCATATTGACTTTACTGCTATCTTTTTAGGACTCAAAATAATCAAGGTGAGGCAGATTCATTTGTCGGAGTTGGATTCAATAATTCGAAAAAGGAGAGATTTGATGTTCATGTTGGAGGACATATCAGTTTTCATAATCAATCAAAAAAGAAATGCCAAGATCTAATGAATCAAAACCTTACCGGAAGTGTTTCTACTCTATTTACTCATAAAGCAAATAAAGAGAGAACCAACTATCGTATTCGGTTGAATGCATCTGTTACATCTATGCGTTTATGTTTGAATCAAGGACTATCATTTCGAGGTAGAGATGAATATGAGCTGTCGAGAAATAAAGGCAACTATCTTAAAGTTTTTCATTTGCTTGCTGATAATAATGAACAAATAAAGAATGCCTCATTTGAAAATGCTCCTCTAACTTCACAATTAGTTTAATCTGATATTCAGAAAGATATTTATAAAGCTTTTGTTGCTGAAACTACTTCTGTGATCATCAAAGATATTCGGTGATAAATTTTTTACAATCTTGATTGATGAGTCACGTGATGCATCAATGAAGGACCAAATGGAAATTTGTTTAATATATGTGAACAATGAGGGACGGATAATTGAACGTTTTCGTGGTATAAAACATGTTCCAAATACAACTGCAGCTTTACTCAAGGAGATTGTCGAAGGATTACTCTATGATCATGGTTTAAGCATATCAAGGTTGAGAGGTCAAGGCTATAATGGAGCAGCCAACATGCAAGGTAAGCTTAAAGGCTTGAAAACTCTTATTTTGAATGAAAATCCATGTGCCTTTTATGTTCATTGCTTTGCTCATCAGCTTCAGTTGAGTTTAGTAGCGGTTGCAAAGTTTCACTTTCTTCCTCGATATCTTTTTGAAATTACATCAAGGGTTGTAATTATGGTTGGAGGTTCGAGTAAGAGGCATGATATTATCAAAGACATACAAAGTAAAAAAGTAATGGAAACACTAATTAATGGAGAACTTGTTAGTGGGCGTGGGCTAAACCAAGAAACTAACTTGCAACGTCCATGTGATACTCGTTGGAGCTCGCATTATAATACTTTAGTTAGAATCATTGGCATGTTTTCATCTGTTATTGAAGTACTTGATCTTATAATGGATGATCCAGAGCAAAGAGTTGATGCAAACATATTTTTAAATGCATTACAATCATTTGAGTTTGCATTCGCTATGAATTTGATGAAAAAGGTATTGACGATTACCAATGAGTTGTCATTAGCATTGCAAAAAAAAGAGCAAGAGATAGAGAATGCTATGAGATTAGTGGAGATTTCAAAGCAAAGATTGCAATATTTGAGAGACAATGGATGAGATTATCTAGTTAATGAAGTTTCTTTATTTTGTTCTAATCATGAGATTGTTGTCCCTAACATGAATGAAAAGTATGTATCTCCTCGGCGGTCCAAACGGAGAACTGAAGAAAAGACTAACGATACTTATTTTCGCATCGAGTGCTTTTATGGTTTTTTGGACAAACAACTTATAGAGTTAAATAGCCGATTTTCTGTGACAAATGTTGAATTGCTTCTTTTTGTTGGGTGTCTTAATCCTAGCAATTCATTATTTGCTTTCAACAAGGAAAGTCTCGTCAAGTTTGCTCGATTGTATCCTCGGGAGTTTTCTTCACATGATCTAGAGTTACTTGATAATCAACTTGAGACTTATATTATTGATGTATGTAGTAGCATTGAGTTTACAGAAATTGTTGGCATTGGAGATCTTGCAAAGAAGATGGTGGAAACAAAAAGACACGGAATCTATCATTTAGTTTACACACTTCTTACCCTAGCATTAATTTTGCTAGTTGCTACTGCAAGTGTAGAGAGAGTCTTTTCTGCTGTGAGCATCATCAAAGATCGACTGCGAAATCAAATATCGGACGATTGGCTTAATGATTTATTAGTACCTTATATTGAGAACAAAATTTTGTATGAGATGAGTAACAAAGCCGTTATGCAACGGTTTCAGACTATGAAATCTCGTGGAAAAAAATTGTGATTATATTTTCATTATTCTTGAACGATTTGTATTTATGTTATTTAGAATTTAAATTATTACCTACTTTTTAAAATTTGTATAATATAGTACTAGCCCCCTCGAAAAAAATTGGTTGGCTTCGTCCCTGTATTCAACCACAACATATTGAATATTTTTATCCGGTCAGTCTCCATCATTCACAGGTTTCATTACCAGCTTCTCCATCATCGTGCAACAAACCCAGTTAAGGTAATTCGTTTAGATGTGAAGATGATGTTGGGATACAATTGTTACAGGGAACGGGAAGTAAGTAACTATTACAATGGTAGAAATGATAAACTAACTATTACAATAAATTGGAAATCAAGAACTTAACAAACTGCAGAGTAATAAATTAACACTTCTAATTCACAGCATAGATGAGAAAGTTAATGCGCAAGATATGCTAGAAGAAGCAGCTTAAGGACTAAAGAGCACCGGAGCTGAGGATTCCATTCAATATATGTGTGCCTATACAGATAGATGCACACTACATTCAACACCAACGACTGCCAATTAATCTAGTTACAAATAAGGCTGGCCAACGGGGCGGGTCCCGGCTGGACGGGACCCAATGAGACGGGGGAGGGCGGGACCGGTCCTTCGGCGGGACTGGCGGGATCAACCAATGTCCCGTTCCCTGTCCCGTCGAAAAAGGGGACCGGTCTTGTCGGGCCGGGGGCGGGGCGGGATTAGCTTTTCCTTTTTTTTTTCCTTTTTTTTCACTTAATTTTTAAAACTAACATATATAAACACCTCAATAATTGAATAAGATGGTGTAATAAAAACAACGAAAGACTGTTTTTGTGCCTCTTATATTATTTAATAAAAATATAATTTTTTTGTAATACAATTTCAAAATTGCAACTTTGTGGTGTTGAAAGTTGCAAATAACATAGTAAAATCTAAAATTGCAATTAAAAAAATCACATATTTATAAACACATTTTATAGTTTCTTCACAATGTCTTGTGGTTCTTCAGTTGGAATTGGAATTTGTTGGTCAAATTACTCGACGTCGTTTTCACCTCCGTCGGATAAGATTTCGTTGTAGTTTTCGTCGTCTTCTTCGTTGATCTCCGGTTGACCGCACCTTCTACGCTCCGCTCGTATTCAATCTCTGAATAAAACTGCAATCTCCAAGTTGTCTCCCGCTAATGAATGTATGTGCTCTCCTATTTGAAATCTTCCGGCAGAAAAAGTGCTTTCAGACGCTGTTGATGACGCTTGAATGTTCAACACACCTCTGACCATCTTTGATAGTGTCGGAAATGTCTTCTCATTCTCCCTCCAGTATTTCAGCAAGTCTCTACGTCCTTCTTTATTGAGAACTGCTTGGTCCGGTACAACACCCTGCAAAACAAAAATATCAAACTCACTAACTTGATTAGTAGTGGTACCACTAAACATTCTATTTCTAAGACTTTCAATACTAGCCGCAGAAACACCATATCTTTTTTGAGGTTGTATTGAAGAAGAAGAAGAAGAAGATGGTATGAAAGCCGGTTGGTTGCTAGCACTTTCTTGTTGGTTATGCGTATATACTTTTTTACATTCATCTTGTATGCTAGACAAAACTTCTTCTTCTTTAGTTGGTTCCTTAGATGATTGGTCATTTGGATTTTTTGGAGTTGGAGGTGGAAGTACTGCTATGTAATCATAAATAGTTTCAATAAGTACTTTACAACCGTCTATTATAATAGTCAGATTTAATACAACACCAACAATATAAATAGTTGGAATAGGAAAAAAATATTTTTAAAATTTGATAAACATTTTTTAATAGGTGCCTTATAAGATGGTTTTTCCATATATTCACTAAGTAACAAAAATATTAGAGCTATATAAAATAACATAGTTGAAATAGTAGGATAATAAATATCGGAAAATTCTTTAGTAGCTTGAAAAAAATTCTCTAAAAATACAATAAGTTCTGAAATTTTTTCCAAACGTTATCTACAACCATATCAGTTGAATTTCGATTATGGGCGTTAAAAAATAGAGTTATAGGTCTTCTATAATCATAAGCAACAAGTAGTTGTTCATATAAAGAATACCACAATCGTGACAATTTTTTTTATATTATTTTTTCTTTATATTCTATTACTTCTAAAAATAAAATTTATAGCAAATTGTACTTTATTAAGAATGTCTTCAAAAAGTGATAGACCACCCTTTACAACTAAGTTATAAATATGACACGCACATTTTATATGAAAATGATAAAAAAAATATGGAGTTAATACATCTTTTAAAAGTCTAATAGCATAATTATTAGAAGAAGCATTATCTAACGTAATTGTCATTATTTTGTCAGTTATACCATAATACTCGCAAATTTGATGAATATTCTCTGTAATAAAACTTCTAGTGTGCTTATCATCAATATATCTATATGCTAAAATACGTTTTTGCACAGACCATTTATAATCTATCCAATGACATGTTACAGTTAAATAATCATGGTCGTTAGTACTACGGCCTATATCAGACGTGATAGATACTTTGCCAGGAAAATGATATAATGAATACCGTATATATTGTTGATATTCATGTGCAAATTTAAAAACGTCTCTCCTAACAGTTGATCTAGAAAAATCGTTAAAAGCAGGATTGTACAATTATCTAATGTAATGAATAAAACCAAGAGAGGAAGGAAATGAAAAAGGCAAACCCCCCACCGCAACTAATTTTGCTATTGTTTCCCTATCTCTATTTTTATCGTATTTAGGACCTACAATTCCCTCATCGTCGAGTTAATTTGACCTTGTACTTGGTCCGAAACATTATGTGAACCTTGTCCCGACTGAGAGCGCATTGACGCACCCGACTTTGTAGCCTCATATTCATCCCACCTAGCTTTATGAAAACTTTGTACATGTCTCAATAAACCTCCCGTTCCACCCTGACCTTTTCTCATTTTAAATTTATAATTTTTTTTTACAAATTTGGCATCTAACTATTTGATTCTCTTGGTCCCTATCAAAAAAATCTCATGCATCATATTTTAATTTTCGTTGTGTGGGGCCTCGTCTCATACTAGGGGGAATAAAGGCGTTTCAATTTCAGTTTGAGGTGCACTAGTGGGTGTGTCATCTAGATTAGTGGGTGTGTTATCTAGATTATCTTCTAAATTAAAGTCTGGTTGAGTTACAGAATATATCTCATCGTCTAATGGTATATCATTAAAAATTTCAGTTTCATCTATATGAGTGTAATCAATCAAATCATCCTGCCGAGGAATAGGATGACTAGAAGAAGTACCCCTGCCCTTGTTACCCAAACTAGATGAAACACCCTTACCCTTAAACATATATCTTAATCCTTCCATTTTAATTATGCAAATAAATAGTTAAAGATAATAAAATTAAGTGTGATAATTAAGATAAAGTAACAATAATAATTTAAAGAATGAACGAATGTACCAAACGCCGACGTAACGTCAACTTGTAATCGAGGTTGAAAATTGAAACTTTGCTCGATGGATGATCCTCAAGCTAGTTACCAACTTCACTCCCAATTTTTTAACTTTGATATAAATGAGCAAAAAAATATAATATTTAGGTAATGTAGAATTGTAGAGAGATAAATTGAGAGATTATAGAAATTGTTGAAAGATTTGTGAGAAAGATGAAGAGAAAATGAGGTATTTATAATTGAAAATTGGGTTAAAGTGTAAATATATTAACATATGGATTAAAAATAAATATTAAGGGGGTTGGGGAGGCCAAAAACGGCCGTTGAACAACTCTCATTTTATAAAATGATCGTGCAACGGTCATTTTTGCAAAGGGGATCGGGCCTGGGGTGGGACGAGCCCAGGTCTCGTCCCGAGTTTGAGTCACGTTCCATTTTTTTTGGCGGGACCGGGCCGACCCGGCCCACTGACCAACCCTAGTTACTAAGTAATATAGATTTATCATTTATCCGTCACAAGAGAACCTATACACTCATGGTCATACGAAGGATTTAAGAATGTTACTATTTGTTAAGGAGAGATGTTGTATGTCTAACCCTGGCTTGCAACCATATTCTTTCATCTTTGCGAAGACACTCATAGCGTGATCAATCCTCTCAATCCCACATAATATTTTCAAGAAATCATAGTACGCCTTCTTATCAAGTGCATCCCCAAATCCCGCAGACTTCATTCTATCAACCCTAGCAGCCTGGTACAAGCTCCTAATAAGAGTGAGAAACGTCGTCTCATCAGGATTACAACCCCACTCCCCCATCTTATAAAACAGATTCAAAGCATCCTCTGTTTTCCTGATCTTACATAAATTCGTAATCAAAACATTAAAGGTTTCCACGTCTCTCGGAACACCCTTCTCCTCCATTTCAAGTAACACATTCTCCGCCTCGTTTTGAAGCCGGAAAGGATCCTTCTTCCTACATAATTTACAAACACAATCAAGAATCCCATTATACGCAGACGTCCCAATCTCAAACCCTCCTCTATACATCTCACCAGCTAACCTTTGTGCCCCATCAAGTTTCCCATCAATACACCAACCCCTAATCAACATATCACATATATATTCATCCGGAAAGAACTCACTAGCCAAACTCTTCACCATTTTCTCAGCATAGCTAGCAAAACCATGTTCACACAACTTAGCAACAACCAACTTCAAAGAATCTAAATCCCGAACCAACCCATAATCTTTCTCCATATTTTCAAAAAATGCCACTGTTTGAGTAGGTCTCCCAGCCCTTACAAGTCTATCAACCATTGATTCCAACGTCTTTCGGCCAGCTATCCCTAGACCTTCGATAACTACATCATTGGCAGCTTTAAAATCCTTTCTCCTACCAAAATAATCAACAAAGTAAGACACAACCTCATCATCAAGATTGAAACTTTCCTTAGACTTAACCCATTTAAACAACCCTAACGCAGTTCTGCCTGCATCTGGGGAAATATTGAGTGTGGTAAGGATTAGGGTAGGGGTTAAAGTGATGTGGGAGAAGGAAAGGTCGAGTCTTTGTGGAATAGATAAAGATTCAGCATCAAGTTCTTTAACAAGCTCAGATGAAAGTGACTGAGCAGTTGTTGTTTCTTGTTCATTAGGTTGGGTAGAGAATGATCTGGAATAAAGGGATAAAGAAAATGGTGAAGTGAATAAGTGGGGTTTGGAAAGGGAAAGGAGGGATAGTTGTTGGTGGTGGGATTGATTGGTGGCTGATGAACAAATGCAACGATGGAGGTGGAGACGTGTTAATGGGGAAGTGAGACGACGCATTGTTTTAACTTTTAACTGTGTGTAGTGAGTGAGAGAGAAAGGGGAAAGGGGACGGCTATGGCGGAAGTGTTAAACCCTCTCTTACTGCTACTACAGGGAGTCTGCTGGTTTTGGGCCTTTCGATTACCTCTGTAACCTGAAAATTGACTGTTTCATAAATAACCCTTTTTCGTGTAATTAAAGATTTGTCATTGCAATATTTTTAAAAACATTACCATAAAATTTTCATTTCTGAATTTCAAATTCCATAATTATTTTTCAAAGATAAGATTAAAAAATAATCTGTAAATGATATAGTATGGTCATCCAATACTTAAAATAGTACTACTCATTTTTCCCTATTCCTTAAATATTACCCGCTTAGCCTTAAATTTTCCACACTTACTCGATTGTCTAACAAATGGCTCCTCGTATTTCGAGCTCCATTAAAGGTCTCTTTACTATAGTCAGTCACCACCGGTCTTTTATAATCTGAGTGTCGTCTTCATTTTAAATAATTCTAAGTACTATTATTGAACTCGATTAGTTCTCTTTTATGTATATTTCTTCATAAGAAATTATATGAAGAGAGTACCTTTACCAAATATTGATTCTTTTTAGAAAGAAAAAAATTCAGTAATTCTTTAAACAAGTGTGAGGAAAGCCAGTTGAAGCTTTAAATCATAATGTTACTGATTTAATATTATCAAATATCCAAATTTAACTTAGAACATACTCATAAGTCATAATGTTACAGAGTAATGAGTATGAGTGTTTAGTGTAATGCAATTAACGTCAAATTTTGAGGTATGAAGTTTGACGTACGACATAATAACTTCAGAGCTATGATGTAAATTTTAGTTTCAATTTTTTTAATGAATCAGTTCTAATTAATAGTCTTTTTATTTGAATTAATGGATTAGATTGTAAATGAGTTGGACCACTGAATTAATGACACATATTTAAGTAAAAAGTTCATATAATTTCACATTAGGAGTCCATTTCACCTACGATGACTCAATTTAAGCAAATTATTAGTAAATTCATTTATCTTTATTTTTTGTTTCTTATATGGTACGGAGTAATTCAAGTTTATTTGTTTGCCTACAATAGCTAAAGTCACTTTAAACTTAGAGTAAGGGCCAATAGGTTTGGGGAGGATAATTTTCAGGCAATTCCGATACTTTTTAATCAAAGTTGGAGAGGAAAATTTAATATAAAAATAATAGAGGGTATTTAAGTCTTTTGCATATAAATTAATGGGTGGAGAGCAGAGCAGAAGAGGCGGGTGGATAATTGGATGATGTGAATATTGCAGAAACTGAAACCACGCCCCTTCACCGGTAGCGACATTGTAAGATAACTGTATCAATGTTTGTTCTTCCAGAACCTAATTGGAAAGCATTTGAGTATAACTTTGATTTGGCTACCTAATATGTAGCATTTTTGTTTATCATTTCGCAGGTTTCGATTAGAATTTTGAGAGATGGTGTTACTGCAAAAGTATACCACTCTGTATCATGGGTGCTTTCCAAATGCATTATCTCAGGTACCGTTACCGAAATTTTCTTCAATCTTTGCTTAGAACAGACAATGTATCCACTTTTTTTAAAGTTCATCTTCACTTATAAAGGTGGATGTGATGCATCAATTGGGATGGTTTAGGAAGAATGGTCACAACCGTAGGGCTCCTGGATGTGTTATCAGGTCAGAGCATTTGACCGAAACTTCCACTTCTTCTTGCCAAGGTTAGTGTACTCTTTGTCAAAAGTGTGTGACAAGAAATTAGATAGACCACATGTTTATTTACTTAATTATATCTTCTTAACACGTTTTTTTTCATGGATCAAACACGTGAATTTCTTTTTATAACGGGTGGTGGTGACAATTTCAAATTTACGTTAACAAATTCTGATCAAGCTGTCAAATCAGATCCTTCTAAGGAAGGCCTTGGCTAATGAGATGAAATGTGGATTGAGCATTAAACTTTAGTTCAATGACTTAACTCAGACGACGTATTAATTTTTTTCCTACTCTCAATCTTTTAGTTTTATAATAACAGTCCTATGCAAAGTGAAGGAAGAGTACACAGTTTCATAGTTCCTGTAAACTTCTTTGCAGGATCCAGTTTAGCTGAGTCAATAGTCTTATGCTGTCCAAAGCAGGGTTATTTAGTTCCATAATGTAATCTCCACTCGTTTCTATATGATTATATTAAGAGAAATTGACATAAATAACCGCCCACCAAAACTCTATCCAGCAAATGTATATTTTTTGTATATTAATGTAATATACGAAAAATATACATTTTCTTTATACAAAATAGTGTATATTTTTTTTATATTTGGCTAGCGAATGTAATTATTTTTGGCCAACCGACCAAATGTGTAACTTGCCCTATTAGTTCATTCAGTTTAACCTGTTGTCTTGAGCATAAATGGAATCTACTTCAGGTAGAGGATATAATTTCTCAATGATGAATAAACTAAATTCTAATTTGAAGGACAAACCTTTAGTAATAATGCATGACTCGGTTGATATTATCACCTTTGCATCCATGATCTGCGATGTTGTTTGTTGGATGACTTTGCATTTGAGTTCTTTGAGCTTGAATTAAGTGTCATCCCAGATGCTTGATATGTTCATAATAGGCTATATGATGTGAGAATAGTGCTGGCAGTATATCATCTTGTCCTATGCTGATTGAACTTTTTGGCACCAAAGATGGACTAATCACTATTTTCCTCTATTCGTTTCCTTACAGATGGACTTGGGAGGCGTCGATTTCTTGCAATCGGATCAACAATTGCCCCATTGTTGCTGATGACTTCTCAGACACCAACATCATGTAAATGTCTTCATGCAGTGTCTTTACCTTTTGATTCCCTATACTTTTGATTCAAAGTTTGTAGAAATGAAATTGTGATGTATCTCAGACAGTTATCTTCATGTCTCTTGTTGATTCTTGAAATTTTAATGGCTGATATCCTAAGAGTACACCCTTTGATGTGGATCAGTTGCTGCAGAAAATAAGAAGGGATTTCTGCCTGTCACGGACAAGAAGGATGGATACTCATTCCTCTATCCTTTTGGGTGGCAGGTCATTCTGCACTTGATTACTTTTAATGTTCTCTGTTGGTTTTCTTTTACGGTTGTCTTTTGTTCCAATATCATAATTATGTAAATAATGTGCTGGAGAAACAGGAGTATGGAGCTGCATTTGTGGGTTTAGCAATTTTTTTTTTTACTCCATAAATTCCTTAGAAATAGTCGACTTCTATATAATTCAACTAATTTTTGTAAAATAATAATTGCAATTTTCAATTTCTGAACCACTTTTCCCAATCTAAATTAAACTTCTCTTATCCATTGAGTCAGTTGTTCATTTTTTCCCCTTGCCCAGGAAGTTGTTGTTGAAGGTGAAGATAAAGTTTTCAAAGATGTTATTGAGCCACTAGAAAGTGTTAGCGTAAATTTGGTACCAAGCAGTAAAGAGGGCATACGAGATTTTGGTTCTCCACAACAGGTTTGTTTAAATCATTTATCCCAGATATTTACATAAAAAAGGCTACATACAACTGTTTGGAGTTTTGCATTATTTTGCCCCAAGGGATAGTTAGATTTTTAGTGGATTTCTTGTTAATTTGTGATTTTGGGAACTCATGAATGTGTCCCTGACCAGAGGCTATTCATATTGCAGGTTGCTGAAATTTTAATAAAAAAGTTTTTAGCGTCACCTTCTCAGAAAACAAAACTGATTGAAGCATCAGAGGTAAGTGGTTTGATATTTCTTCCATCACTGAAAATTTGTAATTGATCTTTGAGTGCTTCTCGTGCTGAGCTATCATTGGTGTTACTGTTGAATAAACCTTTCAGAACCCTAGCATCTCTGATGAAACCCACTTTATATATCTTTATTCCGGATCAAATCAATCGGTCAACACGTTTATATATCTTTATGAATTGTAAAGCTATGTTGATGCAACAACAAGTACACCTTAATCACAAGCTAGAATCCATGAACTTAAAACTAGAAGCGAATTATTTCTTAGCTCAGTGCTACTTAAGTTAGAAGGAACATGAATGTTCGCATTCACAATGTGGGCGCCGCTGTTGCAGTTTTCGATGAACTTAAAACAAGAGGTAAAAATGTTAATATGCTCAATTCACAGATGTCAAGTTATAGTTCTTTCTCTTTTGTCCTTTCTATCCTTTTTTCTTAATGTTTAGCAGTTAATCGTGAAATTTCATCATTCTACTTCTAATTCAATGAACCTTCTATTCAGAAGTTGTCCTTTAACTTTGCTTGAAAGGGCATGTATTTATCTCCATGTTTTTACAGTTCATGTTGTGACAAATATGATTCAGTGCATTATTTTGACTGGTGTCCTGTGTTCCAATATTCTCATAGCTCTCTATTAGTACTCAGGTCTATTTGGAGAGTACGAATATAGGATGAAATTTTAGTTTACAGAAAACCGGCCTCTCTTCATTTTCTACCAAGGAGTGATTTGTTTTTTCCTAACCTTTTTTTTTGTATAATTACCAAGTAATGACAAAAAGTCAAAAATAATTTCCATTTTACTGGCATTATTGAACTGCAAAATACCCTCCTATGCTTGACATCATGAGTTCTTTGTTCTCTGCCATCCTTCTAATTAGTATAAATGCCGTCCACTTCATGATTCAACAATTTCTTCGGGCTCTTATTCAAATTCGATAAATATTGGTTGATCGTATATTTCATTACAGTTCTATGATTCAGAGTATCCTTTCCTATTTGATCTCTTGGCATATTTTTAAGCATCTTGCATTGGATTAAATTTCTAGCATGCTAGTTATTTTATGAGGTACTGAAGGATATCTACCAAGGATCATCTGTTGACATCGTAGATCATGTAAGATAAACGAGAAATCCTGATCAATATTTTTCAGTGCTTCAGTAGAGCGTGACCTTCTTGTTATATGTATTTTACTGATTAGGAAAATAAACTATCAGTTTCCTAATCAACACACATAAATAATTCACTCTTCCGACGATTCAATTTCTAGTTATTCTTGAATTGAGGTCATAAATTGCTTAGATTGGTTTCACCGGAGTAAAGCTCCGCTACTTCTGCAACTACTATCATATGTAGAAATGACATATAGCTATTACGAGATAACATATTTCTCTGCATTGGTACATGTCACCTCGTTGTCATACTTGAAAGATATCACGAGGAAATATTTAAACTCACTAAAACAAGCAATTCCACCTAGTTCTGCTCCTTTTTGCAGTCTTTCCAGAAGGTAATGGGATTTTACTAAAACTATGTAAAACCTCAACCTACATAACTCCCAAAGAATGAAGAAGAGAGAGAGAGAGCCATACTGTCATTTAGTCGTCTAGCTCATCTGGTTCCCTTTTGTACTGATGAAAGGAATACATTTTTATCCTATTAAGAAAAGAAAATTAAATTCTGAACAACTTTTATATCTGATACATGTGGAATGTTGACATTTCCAGTAAACAGCTTCACATACTTTTCTACCTGCTTTATTCAACAGTGTGTAGATTCTTCATAAGAACTGGTGACGCTTGGCTTTTGGTTTTGTCAAATGATAAGCATCTTCTTGGTGCGCACTATTGACTCTAAGGAAATGATGGCTTCGTTAGAAAAATGAGAATTGGGATAAAATTGATCATGTGTTTGCATAATTCTGCAAGCTATTATTTTCCTCACATGCTTACTACTTTTTATCATGTTTGTATTGTCTAATATCAGCTTTTACATAACCATTTGATGTATCTAAATTTATTTCATGATCTTGTCTGATCATTTTGTAGCGTGATGTTGATGGCAAAACCTATTACACGTTCGAGTTTACTGCACAATCCCCAAATTATACTCGGCATGCCCTCACTGCAGTCTGCATTGGCAATGGTATTAAACGTATCTTAGGTTTTCATTGATGATCTGTATGCTATGGAGAAATTTTTACTTCTTTGCTGACTTGGATGTCTCAAATTCCTTCCGCAATCTGATTAAAAGGGTCTCACCTCCCTGACTCTCTGGAGTAGAACTTGGTTACCTGCCAAGTTCTTGCGCTACTGTTTAGTACTAATTAGTTGAAGGATGCAGAAATTTAAATCTCGAAGCCATTCCTCTGAGCCTGAAAAACTGATATGCAGTGATTTTTTTTGGTAACCTGCGGGATCGTCAACTTAGCAACAACTATTTCAGTCTCCTATATTCTCATTCATCAGCTACCACCATAGTTTTGTTTCCATCAATTAATTATATGATAACATATATAGATGGTTTTATCTACATTAAAAATAAGGCTTTTTAAGATGACTTCTACCTCAAAATTCATCATGCAAGTGATCAGACATCAGTGACCATCTTTTTTGTGAGCATGTTAGTTGATTTAGGCCTTTTTGTTTATTAGGGATAACAGAGAAAGAAGTGAATTATAAAAACTGGGTTCAAACCCCTGAAAACCAAAATGCTGATGCTGTCAATAATTTCTATTATTCAAGCAGTATAACTACTATCGACTTTATGCCGAGGGTCTATCGGAAACAACCTCTCTACCTCCCAAGGTAGGGGTAAGGTCTGCGTACACTCTACCCTCCTCAGACCCCACTTTGTGGGATTTCACTGGGTGGTTGTTGTTGTACAACTACTATCGACTGTTATATTTATTCTGTTTATCTGCCCTCTTCAAAGCCTGATTGCTTTGTATCTAGAACTTTGAATCTTTCATGCAGTGAAAATCAACTTGATGGTTAGTTATTACAGTGATTACCTCATGAATGTTTTAAATTGATGAGATGCTTTTCACTGTTTAATTTAAATTTAAACGAGAGGTTAATGCCGGCCAGACCCAAGACTTCCCTGGTTCCATTTTCTGTGTATCCTGGTCCCCTACTCCTATTGTATTTGCTACTCTCGCATCTAAAATCACTGTATCATGCCAAGTTCTTTCTTCTCTGCTTTGACATGGAATTTGAGTATGCATAAATTTCCTAATATTTCCATTTGAATGATGAATCCTATTGCAGGAAAGTTCTATACACTGACAACTGGGGCAAATGAGAGGAGATGGGAGAAGATGAAGGATAGACTACATACTGTGGTTGATTCCTTCCAACTTTTCAATGTTTAGTATACTTCAATAACACGGTACTTTTTGGTTTAATCCCAGTTTTCATCTTTAAATAACTAAAATTTGAGGTTGTATAATTAATGTAGATATGTGTGGTGTGCCTATTCTCAACCATTGCTTGTCAAAATAACATTGCAGATTTTATGGCAGCAGTCTTTGTTGGATACTCATTGTTCTATTTCAATGTTGACCCTGTATTTTCTTTTCTTTACTGCCCTCATAGTTAGTTATGTGCCCTGAACCACAGCTCCTAAGCCAAAAGAAAAATGAAATAGCAAACACACTCTTCGGAACGACTATTTTTTCTTTCTTGATAAGAACAAAGTTGGCTAAATCTCACAAGTTTTGTAAGAATTCTTACGTTGATTTGTGGTTCTATGCAGAAAAAGCACATTATGCGCATGGCGTGTATATAAGCCCTGAAATCATGCGTAAAAAGCTGAGTGGTTGGTTTTACCGTTCACAGCAAATGTGCTCCAAATTAACAGATAAAGAATGAGAATGGCATGCAATTCTATTTCATTATCCAAATTTCCCAAGCATGAACGGCATGATTCTTCTCTCTTTTATTATTTCTTAAAACTTTTTTTGACCCATATTTTGTCCCGTCATCTTCTATATTGAGCCAATTCTTCGCTGCAACTCATCAAGAAATGATGATCTTAAAGAAAGATGTTCTTAGTTCATACTAAAAGAATACGTACACATATTAAGTTACCCTCTAAAGAATGCATAAGAAAAAAACAACCTTTGTGTCATTTTCATGGGCACAAGATCATGTTTCCTTGTTCCACAACTTAGTTTTTTCGAGTATAATTAACGTAAATTTATGGAGGTTTCTTTAAGATGAAGCATGTTATCTTTAATTTATGCCCTTATACATCATTATTTGCCATGATGCTGGCATTAGGTAAACGCAAAAAAAGGCAAGTAGAAAGAGGCCAGATTAGGCAATTTCAAGGGAGTTTTTGTGGATCCCCATTTACACTAGCAGCCAGGAGCACAAACTCATATTTAATCATACGATAATTAATTATGAAATGTCCTACAATATTTCAGCCGGATCTTTTAGATGTGTCAAATATGGTTTAGAACAGCACACAGTGATAGCTAAATATATGATATTTAATAGTTCTCCTTTTGCAGTTGGCACATAATTTGTATTATAAGGGTTCTTTCACAAGCAGAAACATACACTGTATGAAAGATAAGAAGCAAGGATACCCCTTGTTTATAGTTTCTTTAACATGTCCTACAAACACTAACCACTAGTGTACGCAATAATCACCCGCACATGATTATTAAACTAATAAAAACACTGCCTGATTATCTGATGAAACTATAGATACAATCCATAATCAACGACACCTTTGTGTCTCTTGGGAGATTTGGTTTGAAAGTCCATTACAAATGTTATTTTAGCTATAAAATTCTTTTCCACAGAAAATCAGTAAAAAAACACAAAAGATATGTGGTCTTTGGTAAGAAATACAAGAGTAAATTTATAAATAAATAGGAGTGGAGTTTTAAGAAAGTAGAACCCGATTTCTGTCACTTTCGTTTCTTGCATTTTTAAGTTGTGTTTGTCTTTCTGTTGAAATATGACAATTCTATTCTCAAAGAAAATTATTATTGTCTCGGTTTTCTTCATGTATACCAAGTGCAAGATTCATCATATAATTTGGTATTAATTCACTATTAATTTATTAGTTTTCCTGAAACTGTGCTATCAGACGGTTTCAAGAATACTGACTCTAAGTTAAGACGTAAATCATATCTCCATAAAAGACCTCCATAACTCACACCTTTTTCAACTTCTACCCTTAATAACAATTAACAATCACAACTCTCATTTTTTCCATGTTCATAACTCCAAATATTTAATGTGTAAATTAATGACACTTTATGATGTTTCACCATGTATGCTTCTGTGAGTTCTTTTTTTTTTTAATTGTTTATGATGAACTAACATTTCCCAATTGCAAAGTTTTCAAATTAAGGCATCCATCATAAGGAATCAATTCATATGTTCTTTGTTTTCATGACCACATTCTTAGAGAGGAAATAAAAGTATTTTACCTTTCATCACTAAAATATGTGTAAAAATTATTTTACCTCTCCATATGCTACTGATCAATGTTGTATAAAATAAATCGCTTTTAAATTGTTGGAAATATTAGCAATATCAATGAGAAATTGAACAAAAAAAATAGAATCATAACACTACGTTGTGGCAACTGGCAAGCCACTGCCTAAAAAGTGATTTTGGTCTGACTCTGGTGCAAATCGTTAAGACCGCTCGCTCCATAAGGTTCCACAACACTCCTAAACACTTGCACTAGTTGCTGAAAGTTTGGAGGTTGCACAAAACCAATTGTCCTGAAATTCACGAAGAAGGAAAGTATCCAAAGTGTTTGGCCCAGTGGCCAATACATTAGGGTATTGCTGTCTGAGGTTCCGTGTTCGAGTCCTCTGATCAGCGAGAGTGGAACTGTGTTTTCCCAAAAAAATCCCTCCATACGCGTAGGGCCAAGCGGTGTATACTAATCCGTAGGGCCAGGCCGGAGGCGGGGTTTTCTGGGGTAAGGGGCCGTAATGCGGTGGGACCAGTCACTTTAAAAAGTTTACCCTACCACAGTTAGGTCCGCTTGGGCAGCTCAATTGGTTATCAAGGGGGATATTTAGAAAACGAAGAAGGAAAGCCAATGAAGGGGGAGTTAATGGAGGAAAGAGTTAATAAAGAAAAGAGAATTTCTTTTTTGTGTTTTTTTCTCATAGTAGAAGACTTCCAATTTATAGTTGTAGAAAATTGAGAGTTACGGTGAAGAATTAAAGCAACCCATTGGCTAGCTGATAATTCTCATTAAGGCCAAAGTTACATTCTCCACAATAAATTCTAGAGAATGAATGTGGTAATTGTACATTGCATTCTCATCTTCACATTCATTCGAGAGTAGTAACTTTTACTTTGCATTCTCATCTACGCAATCAATTCGAGAGAATGAATGCGATAAATTTTATTTTGCATTCTCATTCATCAATGAAAAGTGCACACAAATGTTTACATGTAAATTTATGTTTTGTCCTAGAAAGTAATGAGTTCAGATGAACCTGATATCGGTATGCTACATCTGCCTCTGACAATTCTGATTCACGTGAACTCAATAATTTTTGTCAACTCATGTATATGTACTAAAAGATATGCTAAATGTCTATTTTGATGGTAAACCATATACATTATTATTGTATATTAACTTGTGGAATTTCACTTGGTATGTTGTTGTTGTAACTTGAGGTCATTCCGTAAACTTCATATTCTTGTTATGCATATACTATAGTTCTATCAAAAGAAAATCTTCGTAGTCTAACCCAAATAGGAATCGGAATCCTATATCTGATCAACAAGTTCCAACCACTTGCAATTCAAAAAAATGTGCTTGCTTGGTGTCGTCAATAAAATTATATGATCAAGCGAATAGAAAAAAGTACTACTAGTCGCAAAGTTGCAAGTGGTTAATAATATCTTCATCAAAGGCACAAGTTGCAACGTTCCTAGTTACGACAAATTTAATTTGGTGAAGGTTGACTCAAATCTGGTCCCTTCCTTTTACAAGAACAGTGACGTTCATTATGTCCAATAGTATTCCATGGGAGAAGCAGATTAATAATTTAAATTTAATAACTCATTTGTTCCTAGTTCTTGTTTAAAGAATTTGAAATAATATTTGAAAAAAAATTCAAGTAACTTTTTGTTACTTCAACTTTAAATTTGAAATATGAACTTGAAAAATAGGTTTACAATTTTGAATCTAAGTTTTCATTCAGCAAATTTCAATTGTGTTTTCATGTTCAAACACAATTTTGATTTATAAATATATCTTTGCAACTTAACTTCAAATATCAATCAATTCATGTCAAAACGTCAATCATGTTGTACCATGTTCTTTTCTTTTTTTAAGACTTACAACATGTTTTCCTTTATATGACTCCAACTAAATTCCTCCTGCGTAGCCTCATGTAAAGCATATGTTACAGTGAAAGAAAATTAAATGCCAAAGTGATTCTAAGATACAGGGAGTTTAAATTGATACTAGTAAGTTTTATGCTGTCAGTCATGACCCATGATGCAATAACTATAAAGTAAAATCCAAATATTTGCTTTTTCTTTTGCTAGTCCATCTTTATATAGGCCTTGTATCAGCCTAAATTTGAGAATCCAAATCTAACTTTAATTTTGTGGGTATAATTTCTTCATTCAAATCAATTTCTTGATCCGACCAGCAGTATTGAAACATGCATTAAATGCCAAAAAAGAAAAGTTGTTCTTAAAAGAAAGAATTAAAGTGCTAGTGCTTTTTTGAGGCAGCCACACACACCAACTTCCGACGCTTTCTTTTTGACGAAAATATAAGATTTGTATCCATGCAATATTTCATACTAACTAAAAAGAATTCGTTGTTGATTCATTCTCTATTGAAGAATTTATGCAGCAAATAAAGAGGTAAAGTAAGGATTTAAACTTTATGTTAGGATAATTATGGGGTCATCCCATAATTATCTCAAATCACATAAATTGTACACATAATTTCGAATGATTAGGATGTGATTGTAAATTAGTATCATGTATTTTAGGATAATTACATAGGTCTTCCTTAACATTAGCATTATATACTTGTATATATATTTCAAGATTGAAATGAAATAGACCATGAATTTTTTTTTTCATGGTATCAAGAGTCAAAATATTTTTGCCCTAAACCCACCCCTCCCTCTCGTCGGGTTACCCTAGCCACCACACCTAGGGTTTTGTTATACTACAAACCCTAACCTAATTTTTAAAAACAAAATCCTAAACTACTACACCCCACCGTCGGCTACCCTAAAACCACCAATCCCTAATTATTATTTTCTCTCTTCTCCTTTTCTAAACCCTAGTCGACACCATTAGGGTTTTCTCCTCAAATTCCACCAATCACAAAACACATTTCTCTCTTTCTTTCATTCTTGTTTTGTCTTTTCGTGGAAAATTATGGCTGAAAAACAAAAATTTCATCCAGCTCTTGCCGTAAACAACGTCAAGAACTTTATTTTCATAACACTTGAGATGGGAAAAGGGCAATACACCTCTTGGGCGGAATTATTCAAAATTCATTGCCGCGCATATGAGGTAATAGACCATATCATCCCTTCCGAATCATCATCGGACACCACTGAGGTAGACAAAAAGTTATGGCCTCGTTTAGATGCAATAGTCCTTCAATGGATTTATGACACTATCTCAAATGATCTTTTGCATACCATATTAGAATCGAACTCTACGGCTAAACAGGCGCGGGAATATTTACAAAATATTTTTCAAGATAATAAACTTTCTAGGGCGGTATATCTTGAACACCAATTCACCAACGTTAAATTGGATGACTTCTCCAACGTTTTCGCCTATTGTCAAGAGTTGAAGATACTTGCAGGCCAACTATCTAACGTTGGTTCGCCGGTGACAAATCAAAGGTTGGTTCTTCAATTGATTGCAGGGTTGAATAAACAATATATGGGGTTGCTACATTCATTCAGCAGAGTAATTTGTTGCCTCCATTTTACGAGGCTCGTTTGAGGTTGATTCTCGAAGAAACTCGCAAGGCAAAGCAGACAGCCTCCGGTGCAGCCACCGCCGGAACAACTCTTGTCTCTACCAACTCCTATTTCGCAGATTTTGTGACACCTAATTCTAGTTCGGGAGAAACCAGAAATCGCAACAATAATGGTAAAAAACGGGGGTTAAATCGCAACAACAATAAAGGTGAAAATAATGGCAGAAAAAGTCGTGGAATGGGTGGTGGCCAACCCACCGGCAGCAGCGGCAACAACCAACAACTGAGGCAGTGGCGGCCCAGCCAGTGGCAGCCGCAAGCCTAGTCCGGCGGGGGCCAGGGGGCAGTACCAGCCGTGGGCTTGGGCACCGCAATGGACTTCCCCACCGTGCCCATACCCCACCTCATCATGGGCCAGTCCATCATCCACAAACCGACAGTCCGGAATTCTAGGTTCCCATCCACAACATGCATTTGCAGCTCATACACCATCTTCTGTAAGCTATGCTCCCACCGATATCGAACAAGCCATGAACAACATGAATCTAAATGTTCCGGATGAGTCGTGGTACATAGACACATGGGCTACGTCTCACATGGCGGCATCTCAAGGTAATCTCTCATCTTATTTTAATATGAACAATAATAAAAATATTATTGTCGGCAGTGGACAGAAAATTTCAATTCGTGGTATTGGTCAAGTAAACTACCCTCCCCTCACCCACCGTTATATTTGAAAAATGTATTACATGCACCAAATCTAATTAAAAACTTGATATATGTACGACATTTTACAATTGATATTAATGTTTCTGTGAATTTTGATCCTTTTGGGTTTTCTGTGAAGGATTTTCAGACGGGGATGTCATTAATGAGATGTAATAGCACGGGGGACTTGTATTCCATCACTACCACTTCCAAAAACCACGTGACCAAACCAACGACATTTGCAGCTATTTTCCCTACAGTATGGCATAATCGGTTGGGACACCCGGGAGCACCGGTGTTCAACACTCTTAGAAAGAACAATTTTGTTGCTTGTAACAAACTTTTGGACTCTTCTGTTTGCCAAACTTGTGTGTTTGGGAAGCATGTTAAACTTCCTTTTTTATTATCAACTTTAAATACGCTTATGCCTTTTGATCTTGTGCATTGTGGACATCACCCGTTTTGAGTTCTGCATGTCATAAATATTATATGCTTATTCTAGATGATTATTTGAATTTTCTGTGGACATTTCCCTTGGGACAGACAGAAATCGCAAGTCTTCACAATTTTTAAATAATTTAGTGTATTTATCAAAATCTAATTTGAAAAATCCATTAAATGTTTTCAATGTGACAATGGGAGGGAATTCATAAATACCCAATTTAATGCTTTTTGTCACCAAAATGGGATGTCTTTGCGTCTTTCATGTCCATATACATCACCTCAAAATGGGAAAGCCGAAAGAAAAATTCGAACAATTAACAACATCATTAGGTCTCTTCTTGTGCATTCATCCACACCACTGATTTTTTGGCATCACGCACTTCAAATGGCCACATATCTGTTAAATATTCTCCCTAGCATTTGATGGTGTTTGTGTTATCCCTTGTTTCTGTCCACAACCATTCACAAACTTCAGGCCCGTTCAACTACTTGTGTGTTTTTGGGATACCCACAAAATTATAAGGGATATAAATGTTATGATATGACGAACGGGAAAATCATTATCTCTCATCACGTAATTTTTGATGAGTCTACATTCCTGTTTGCTAATTCTCTTGTGGCATCATCACCTTCGTATGATTTTTTAGACACCTGAATGCATCCAATTTTACAACATCATCTCCATACCCAAAATTGGATGGGATCGACCCAAAATAATGCTCCCACCTTATCGGCCCAACCACAAAATGGGACTGGGCCAGTCCGCGGTGTGGAGTTCATTGCCTCTTTACTATCGGCCTCGACCCAGTCCACTTCTCGTGGATGGCCCGTGTCCCCGACCCGGCTTCCAGTCCCAGTGCTTCAGGCCCACAATCCTATATCCTCTCGACCCAATAACCCAACAGAAAATCCAAATAACCAACAACCGGCCTTGGGCTAAAATCCAACCACCCATCGGCCCACTACCATACCCGAGAGCCATAATCCCCAGTCTTCGATTTTAGCCCACCCACGGACCATTCAAACCCATGCCATGCACGGGATTTTTTTGGCCCAAATGTCATTTTAACATGACATCTTCGGTCCAACCATCACCTCATTCCAAAAATTCCAAAGCAGCCCTATCACACCCGAATTGGAAAGTTGTCATGTTAGACGAAATTGATGTTCTTATTAAAAATAAGACGTGGAAATTTGTGCCCCGTCCACCTAATGTTAACATAATCAGGTCTATATGGGTTTTCTATCATAAAAAGAATTTTGATGGCTCTTTTGTGAGATACAAAACTCATATTGTTGGTGATGACAGGTCTCAGCAGGTTGGCGTGGATTGTGGTGAAACATTCAATCCGGTGGTTAAGCCAGCAACTGTCAGGATTATTCTTAGCCTTGCACTTTCAAAGTCCCGGTCCATTCATTAGTTGAATATCAAAAATGCATTCTTACATGGCCACTTACAGGAGACAGTGTACATGCACCAGCCCTTGGGTTTCCGAGATTCTACTCATCCGGATTATGTTTGCCTGTTGAAAAAATCTTTATACGGCTCGAAACAGGCTCACCGGGCATGGTATAATAGGTTTGCAAGGTTTGTCTCCAAACCGGGTTTCTCACACAGCAAGTCAGATCAGTCATTGTTCATTTATAGAAAGGGTAGTGACATGGCATATATATTTCTATATGTAGATGACATTATTCTTACTGCATCATCTACATCACTTCGCCAGTCTATTATGTCTCTTTTTACAGCAGAATTTACAATGAATGACTTGGGTCCTTTAAATTACTTTTTTAGGCATTGTTGTAACTCAATATGCATGTGGTCTGTTCCTCAGCCAAAAGAAATTTTCCTATTTTAGATTTGTTTAGGTTTTGTCCTGAACTCCTATATATACAACACATACCCCATAATTATGGGGTTACAAAAAAAAACTTCTCAGCTCCTAAAGCAAGATTTCCTAGCTTTCTTGAATAGGAAATACACTGGAGTTAGATCTTGCAATCGAGGAAACAAATCGCGTGGATGCCTTAGTGTTGAATCCCGCGTACGAAAACCTGTAAGTTTTCTTTTATCATGTTTTGAACATACAACATGATTATCGTATAAGTCATGCCAGGATTGTTGTTGGGTAAGAAATTTTAAACCTCCGTTGTGCTTACTATTTGAGTTACGAACCCAACAAATCCCTACATATATATCATAATTCCGAACTTATATGTATAGTGTAATTTTTCAACGAAGGAGATTCAAATGAAGGGTATGCACAATTGCACCCCATAAATCATAAATTCGTTTAGGGGTGTCAAACATGCGGATTGGACATTGCGCGGGTTTAATGGGATGGTTTAATAAACATTTAATTGCACGATTTTCCCTTCAAAGGGTTGGTCTATAATTTTGCCTATCAAATGGATTGGTCTTTAATTTTTACCCTTCAAAATCGAACTTATGTCTAGCAGGACATAACTACTTTAAGGGCGCGGACATAGCTTATGGGATATTATGATACAAAAATTCAAAGTTATGCCCTGCAAAAAAGTCATTTGCTTTGAGGGGCAAAAATTAAAGACCGGTTAAAAACAGGGGGAAAGTCCAAATGACTCGTTAATAAATAGACGAGTTATTAATCCACCAAAAGTTGCTTGGGCTACGATGGATTGAGTCAAACTGGATTAAACAATGGGCCATATATAACCCAATCTACTCAACTCTTAAAGATTTTTTATTTAATTATTTCTTTTTTAATAATTTATTTAATTACCAAATAAACTTATATTTCCTCTATTATTACTTATATCTAACATATAGAACCAAAAAAAGTTTTAGAACATTTTGACTGATATCATCTGTGTAATTCGGAATTCCAATATCCTAATCACGAGAGTGAAAAAAAATAAATTGGCTGGTACAATTTTGATAATGTTTAGGCAAATGTGGCATTTTGAGATCGCAGTATCTATATTTTGAAGTATACTAAAAGTTGGTAGTTATTAAGTTTATACAGTAGTAACTTGGACGAAGAGGCAATTGCCTCTCTTTGGGCAATACTTATCATACTTCACAGTTAGATACAAAAATTTCATTTTCATTGTACCCTACAACATTAAATTGTACTTTTGTCTCCATTGTGACATTTCTTCAATAAGTATAACATAAGTTGGAACTGGGAATTTGAAAATTACGTGGCGTATCAATTTAAGAATTTATCTAGCATTGACTTTGTAAATTTCTTTTTCCCTTTTATTTTACTTTGTAAGGTTTTGTTATGAAAGTAATTTAAGATAATTTCCACTCATGTTGATTGATACTTGTATAGTAAATAATGGATAAGATAATAATAAACGTTCATTGATACTTGTCAAAATAAGCATTTTTTAGCTGATTGACCAGAGAGGCTCTTAGTTACTTACATAAGTATTGGATGCTCACAATGGGATTGTCGCAGGGAGCAGCAAGTGGGTGCGAAAGCCGAGCTATGTTGAACCAAAAATACTTGTTTATTTTGAATTTATAGCTTATATAGGCTGCCAATTTAGTTAATTATTCAAAATACTTTGGACATAGGGTCCAATATAATTGCAATGTAGACAGACCAATGGGACTGCATGTAATTCTGTTTAGGAAGAGGCCCAATTCTAAATACTAAATGCACGTCTTCATTTCATAGTATCTACAAAGATACCATATACATACCCGCAAGGGCATTTAAGTTAAGTAGAGAAGATGAGAGCGCGGGACCAAGGTCACGAGTTCAATCCTCTGCATAAACCTTCTTTGGTTGAGCACATGTCACACATGGCTTGCCAAGTGTGGTTAATCGACTGACGTGGTTTGCAGGCTATTGCGTCAGTCCGGGGTTTACCTTGTGCGCACTCGAGAGAGTAGCGGCTGAGGGTTCCTTCGTCAACAAAAAAAAAGATACCATATACATAATTATTCTAATAGGCTATTTGTTTAAGTAAATAGTGGATAAGCATGACATGCTATCCTATAGGCTAATAATATTTAGGTAAAATGTGTAAGCCACGAGTGTTAGATGTGGAAAATTGATATTATATGAGTAGACTTGAGTCAACGCATAGACTTGCTGCATATTGAATTAAAAAGCAACAACTCATTAAAAAGCAACAACTCATTAAAAATTATAGGCCATTTCCATGTCTTTCCGTTTTCCCACAAAATTTGAAGTCCATATTTAAATTATTAGTAAGTATATATTAGGGGGTGCATTATTCGGATTAAATCGAATCAAACTGAATTTTAAATTGAGTTGGTATTTAGGATTTTTATTTTGGTTTCAGATTGAGAACTTAAATTTTTTGTTTTTTTGGATTTGATTTCGAATTTAGAAAAATAAAAATTGAAAAACAGAAAAACTCGATATATATATATATATATATATATATATATATATATATATATATATATATATATATATATATATAGGTTATGGACATGTATTTATATACTTTTAAATATTGTTTTCAAAGTTTTACCCGTGACTTATATTAAAAATATATTTAAGAGATTTGACATGATTACTTCTCATTTTCTATAATATTTATTCGTTTTCGCCATTCAAATATGTTTATTCGATATGTTAATTATCTTATATGATAGAACCGAATAACCAAATAGGAAGAAATCGAACTGAAAAGAGAAAAATTGAACTGAACCAAATTAATTTTGATTCGGATTGGATTGTGCTTTTTAAAAACTGAACATTAAAAAATTAAAACTGAATACCGTAAAACCGAATAGAAAAATCGGATGCACACCCATAATATATATAAATCTCATAGTCTCAATAGAACAGTTTAGTAGTCAATAAGTTGTAATTGAACCGACGTATTACAAGTTCAATTTAGTAGCTTTTGTTATCCAATGAACTACCATATTCTTTCAAGTGATACGTGAAAACTAACAACACTAAAAAGTGCAAACCAGTAGATAGCTTATCATGTATTTGTATAGACTTTATAATAATTACAATTAATTTATACTTTACTTCATTAAATTATTTAATTAAAATAAGTTGAATTATTTTAGTGCAAACGCGGATAAATATTTATCCATTTATTTTGCAGACGAAAATGATGATAAAAAGTCAAGAGATCCCAACCAACAAATGCAGGCCGGGTTGGGCCCACGTGATATCACGGCAATTTTAACGACTTATTTCGTCTTTGAAAGAAGTTCGAGGAAGCGATTCATTTCTTGTTATTTTCTGCCATTTGTGGTGGCTAATTTTCCTGTGGCTTACAAGCAACAAGGCAGTAAAATCCCCCAAAATACAACATTTGATTGAAGGAAAAAAAAACAGGCAAAGGTAACCTAAAATACAAATTGTGTATATTTGTAAGCCACATAATAGAAATGGCAGAAGTAACTAAGTCATGTAAAAATACTAAATAAGAAATAATAATATAACTAAGACAAAATTATACAATTA
Source organism: Anisodus tanguticus (assembly GCA_034509755.1). Classification (NCBI taxonomy): domain Eukaryota; kingdom Viridiplantae; phylum Streptophyta; class Magnoliopsida; order Solanales; family Solanaceae; genus Anisodus; species Anisodus tanguticus. The sequence continues at coordinate 8,883,483 of CM067547.1, read as the reverse complement.
AAGTACAAGCGGCACATATAATAACATAAATAAATTAAAAGACAAAATTATAGAGTAATATAAAGCGTGACACGCACAATTATCTACTAGCTACCTACCATTTAATCCTCGCACTAACACTAACAAAATTGTCAAATCTCCATAGCCTGCAAGTGACATAAGCAATTACCTAAAGAAAATTTGTTTTTATTCACATGGGGTCATGCGTCTTGGTCTCCAAGAAATTCCCTACTAATAAGTAATAACCTATCAATACTAGACGACAATTTTATTTAAGCCAAATTGGAGTATATATATATATATACAAACAACACCCACCCATTTCACCATTCCCTCGCACACTTTGTTCCATTTTGATTTTCAATTAAATTTGGAGGTGTACCTGTGACCACCACACTCACTCACAAGTTAAACTCATCCATGGACTACCATTCAGGAATGCATGGCCATGGCTTGGGTAATGCGAGAACTCCTCTCTTAGACAGACCTGCTGTAAGTTAAATCCACTTTTTATTGTTGGTTTTTTTGCTAATTTGCGTTCATAGGCCTCTATACATCCGTTATTTTTATGTAGTTAATCCTGTTTTAATCGTACGTAGCATTTATTTTACTGTGTCACCTCGCATGAGTTGAAATTGTCTGCGAATTTAGGCAGTTAGGTCATGATGGTTTATAATTGTCACCAAATTAATCCAAGTTTTGATTGTATTTGCATGGAATTTTATGGTTCAATGCTATCTTAGAGTTGATGGAACTGTCTAAATGGAGTTTAGCTTGGTTAGAATATCTACATGGCAATTGAAACTCGACTTAATCCATTTATCTCGTCGGTTAGGCTTAAGGATAAGTTTATTGCTTAAAAATGTTGTCTCTACGTTATAAATTGTTTGAGATTCCTAATCATAGAGCATGTAAGGTAGGGGTAAGGTCTACGTACATCCTACTCTTTCCGGACCCCACTTATGGGATTACACTGGGTATGTTGTTGTTGTAATCATAGAGCATGTAATTTTCTTTGTGATGCACTATGTTGAGTTGCTATTGTAAATAATATTTTATTTTGCTAATGGTGAGTACTGAGGAGCATCACCTTAGTAGTTTTGAGAATTTGATTGGGTAGGGAGATACTTGTCTTTTAGCAGATTTTTTTTTTTTTGGTTTTTTACTGTTCATATCATCTTTATAGTTAGGGAGAAAGAGAAATGATGCTGAAAATGGTCAGCTCGGAGACCTTGAGCATGGTGATTCTGTTCTGGTAATTATTTTGTTATTATGTATATTACTAACCATGGTTGGGTACAAGTAGCTAACATCATCTTCATCTTCAGGCACCAAATGTGGGATTTGGCAGAGTTCTTTCACTTGTAAGTAGATGTTTTTCGTGTCTGTAGTTGGCAAACTGTGTGCACACTAGAGTTAACTCGAACTTTTAACATGCACCTGTTTTGCAGGCGAAGCCTGAAGCAGGAAATTTGGTATTTGCGACAATTGCTTTGATGATTGCAGCAACATCAAGCATTTTGATTGTAGGTACCTCTTTCAATTCAATGTTTTTCTACTGAAGCAAAGATGGACCTCCTAGATTTTCTTATCACTGACTTTATAATGCTCAATTTGCAGCCAAAATTTGGGGGAAAGATAATTGATATTGTTTCAGGTGATATCCAAACACCTGAACAGAAATCAGAAGCTCTAAATGCAGTCAAGAACACAATACTTGAAATCTTTCTGATTGTCATCGTTGGGTATTCTCGCTTTTCAATGCTGCTGAAGAAAATCTTCAATTTAATTATCAGTAACTTGAATCATTGCTTGGATGTTGTATCCTACTATTTTAGGCTTTCGGGGGGAAGGGGGCATAATGAGACACTAGGCTCTCCAGTATGGTTTTCCCTACAATTGCATTTTGTTATATCTAACTTTGCAACAACTGCCTCTTTCAGTTCTGTTTGCACAGCGTTTCGAGCATGGCTATTCTCTTCGGCTAGTGAAAGGGTTGTAGCCCGGTTGAGAAAGAACCTGCTAAGTCACCTTGTTCACCAGGTAAAGACATACTCCTGGCTAATTTGCTCTAATTATGTTTTATCTTTCTCACTTTGTTAGAGTTGGTCTTGTTTTTCTTTCCATCCTCGAGATTTTTCTGAAAGACAAATGCATTCTTCAGGAGATAGCTTTCTTCGATGTTACTCGAACAGGGGAGCTCCTCAGTAGGCTATCTGAAGATACCCAGATCATAAAGAATGCCGCAACTACTAATCTTTCAGAGGCTTTGAGGAATCTTGCTACTGCATTTATTGGTCTTGGGTTTATGTTTCAAACATCATGGAAATTAACATGTAAGGGGATAAAAACTTTTTAAGAGAAGATAATATTTGATTTCCTATTACCTTCTAGTTTCTTTTTATTCTCTTATATTCTTACTGATTTGTCAAATATAAATATAGTGTTGTCGCTAGCTGTTGTACCAGTCATGTCAGTTGCAGTACGCAGATTTGGTCGCTACATGCGTGAACTTTCCCACAAAACTCAAGCTGCTGCAGCAGTAGCCTCGTCCATTGCTGAGGTTTGTCACTCTGCTCATATAGATATTCGTTTCTACACGAAGTATGTTAACGTTCACTGGTTCTGGTAATGTTCCTTCCTGCATGTTAGATACACAGTTGTATTCTTGGGAAGTAAACTTCCCAAATTTGCATTGACAGAGTGATTGCTGTTTGGACCCCTAGCAATGAACCATTGTACTTCAAAAGGAGCTTGTAGAAACTAAATCTAACATCCTCTGGAAATAATGTTTGATTGCAATCCAAGAGAAGTTGTGTTATTTATACTCCCTTGAAGCTGTGTGATAACTATCAACAAATAAATGATACTACAAATTGTTGTTACTTAATTCTGTTGAGTCCAAGTTGCTGCTGGCGTCTTGGCAGTCTTGCAGATGGGAAGTACATGTTTGTTGGTTGTTACTATGTATCTTTTATTTTGTTTCAAAAGTATTTATCCTTTATCACCTCATTTTTTTCTTATGTTTCTCAATATTCTAAGCAACAAATTATCCTAGACTTTTATCAATCGCGAGAATTTATTTTCATGTAATCAAGCTGAATTTTGTGTTTAGGAAACTTTTGGCGCCATACGCACAGTGAGATCATTTGCGCAGGAAGATTATGAGATTTCACGCTATTCAGAGAAAGTTGATGAGACCTTAAAGCTTGGACTTGGACAAGCTGTGAGTTTGCTTAATTCTTCCACCTCTGACAAGAAATAAGGGAGAGAGAGAGATGGTAGGAGGATGAGAAGATAAAACCTGATATCTCGTGTTTTCTTCTGCAGAAAGTGGTTGGCCTTTTCTCTGGAAGCTTAAATGCAGCATCTACTCTATCAGTTATTGTAGTAGTAATATATGGAGCCACTCTGACTATCCAAGGCACTATGACACCTGGAGCTCTTACATCCTTCATACTCTATAGCTTGACAGGTGACTCCCTCGTTGGTTGTCTTTTAATGAATGTCTGAAGTGAAATGTACCTCTGATGCCCGTAACTTATGTAATATTTTAACATTTACCAATTTCTATCTTAGATCCTTTGTTGATGTAAACAATTGTACATTCTTACAGTTGGATCATCCGTTTCTGGACTTTCTGGATTATATACTGTAGCAATGAAAGCTGCTGGAGCCAGCAGACGGGTTTTTCAGCTCTTGGATCGCACATCTTCCATGCCAAAATCAGGAAACCAATGTCCATTGGGGTTAGTTCCTTTATTCTCATAATCCAATAGTTCGCTGTTCAATCTGTACCGCTAAAATTCCAGCTTCATGAGGAACTGTGGCATAAACAATACTCCCTCCATCCCAATTTATGTGACACTCTTTCCTTTTTAGTCAGTCCAAAAAAAAGACCATTTTTCCTTAATGAGATGATTTATAGTCACACAACTATGACTTATTTAAACCACTAGTTTCAAAAGTCTTTCTTTGTTTCTTAAACTCTGTGCCCACTGCCCAGTCAAACACCATCATCAATCATAAATGGTGACTGGGGGAGTAATTAGGTTCATGGGAAGACAATTTGTGAACAGATGCTTGATAATTCATCTGGTAATATGGAACTGGTGACAAATGTGTAAATGCCTTTAACTTTTCTGGATGTCAAAATTTCTGTTTATAATGGAATATTCAGCTGTCTTAGAAATAAAAGCGTGCATTTTGATGGTGTGCTCATTTGTTGGTTCTCGCATTGTAATAGCAAATTCTTTTTTTTGTTGATGTTTGCCAAAATTTCGATAAAGCTGGCCTGTCCTGCTGCATCAAGCTGTTCTGGTATCCTCAATTCTGACATGCATCCATGCACTTCCTCATTACAATATATTTTGTTCCATCATATCAGAACTTTCAGCATGATGCACTCAACCTCTCTGATTCTCATGATCAGAGGCAAAATTGTGATTATCATATTCTGATTGTTCTTCTATAGCTGACTCACCCCACAGGATTAAATAAAATGTTGGTTGCTTTTTTTACAGTGATCAAGCTGCAGAGGTAGAATTGGATGATGTCTGGTTCGCCTATCCCTCCCGTCCTAGCCACATGGTCCTCAAGGTGAGGATCATATCCTCTTATATATTATTAGTATACCTACATGAACAAAAATGGTTGTTGACAGAAAAGGGAAAACCTTATGTGGATTCAGGGTATAACATTGAAACTACAATCTGGTTCAAAGGTTGCACTCGTTGGTCCAAGTGGTGGTGGAAAGGTAAGACCCTGTGTCATTAAAGTTCCATTTAAGTTTCTATTGTTCCTCAAAAGGAGGGAGAACTCATGAATTCTTTGTTGCAGACTACAATAGCAAATTTGATAGAAAGATTCTATGATCCCGTTAAAGGGAAGATCTTGCTCAATGGGGTTTCTCTGGTTGAAATATCTCATAAGCACCTACACCATAAGGTAACATTGGAACTAGATACAAAGTTCTTGAAGCTAATAGCTTTTACAAGTTACAGATTCCTAAGTACATATTTCTTCTGAAAAAATTTCAGGTTAGCATAGTGAGCCAGGAACCTGTTCTTTTTAACTGTTCCATCGAAGAAAACATTGCCTATGGATTGGGTGGCAAAGCGAGCAGTGATGATATAGAAAAAGCAGCTGTAAGTTTCAATGTCGTTAATGTCTGATTGCAGTCTTCTGCAAATATTCCAACTGTTATCACTTGGCTGTGTTGAGCAGAAAATGGCTAACGCTCATGAATTTGTATCCAAATTTCCCGAACAATATCAAACCCATGTCGGAGAACGAGGATTGAGACTTTCTGGTGGCCAGAAACAGAGAATTGCAATAGCTAGAGCGCTGCTCATGAACCCAACAATTTTATTGTTGGATGAGGCCACGAGTGCTCTGGATGCTGAAAGTGAATATCTTGTTCAGGTCTGCTTTTAATTTGATACCTGCCTGCCTTAATGTCCTTTGATTCTTCTACTAAATGACATAAGATCTCTTGTATAAATGTGTGTATATGCTATGCAGGATGCCATGGATTCCTTGATGAAAGGTAGAACCGTTCTTGTCATAGCTCATAGGCTTTCGACAGTCAAGAGCGCAAACACTGTAGCTGTTGTTTCCAATGGTCAAATAGTCGAAAGTGGCACACATGATGACCTTCTAAACAAGAATGGGATCTACACAAATCTGGTGAGGAGGCAGTTGCAGGGACACAAATCTGATAGCTAGTTTTCATCTTTGTTCAAAGCCACGTGATAAACTGAGTTAGAGCAAGCACAAATGTTCAGTAATCTTGCATTCACATATAGAAAGTGTAAGGAACAAGTCATCATTCCATAAATGTCGATCTGTCACTATAGTTTGATATCGTGTGCACAAATAATGCATGCGCCACTGCTGGATTTAACCATTTCACTGGTCGATACATGCTAAAGGGTTTTTGAGCGAGTTATGGGATTCCCTATGTCATTATGCCTTGGAATTGGACACAGCGAGTTTAGAAATATACATGACAGTTTAAGAATTTAAGTTATACGCACCGATAGTGTAATCAGTAAATTTAATATGTGAACAAGTTAATTTCACACTACTTTGTCAGATTGCTAATTAGTACTACTCCTGATATTTATCAGTAGATTTATTTTTAATTACTTAATAAATTTTCTGATTGCATCGATATACTAGGGGGTATTCTATACACTATTAGAATTTAGACTTATATCTTAAATGAGATCGTCCTAATGGACAACCCATTATGACCAGTAACACTTTCTGTCAGTTGGTCATTTGTTAGCACAGTAGAGAAAAGACGAATTCTGTCTTGTATGCAGACAACAGAGGCGTCATCCTTTAATTAACTTTCTGAAAAAGAGTTCTTTTTCCAGGCATTTCCATTAATTGCTATTTGCCTCCACTTTTGGTACTCCTTAACGTCTTAACCAGACACACTCGTCTTTACTTCCCAACAACCTTTCCTCTTCAGCTTTGGGTTACAATTCCATTTCTGGGTTTGTTTTTATTTGCAAATAAGTTATTCCGAAATTATAACGTGAAGATTATAATATAAGGTTAAGAATAGGGCTGGCCAGTGGGCCGGGACAGCCCGACCCCGACCCCGCCAAAAAAAAAAAAAAAAATTTACGGGGGCGGGACTCGAACTCGGGACGGGACGAGGTCTCGTCCCGCGAGACCCGAGCCCGCCCCGAGCCCGCCCCAGGCCCCGACCCTGCCCTTTGCAAAAATGACCGTTGCACCAACGGCCATTTTAGATTATGGCCGTTGGCCAACGGCCATTTTAGCCCCCCCCCCCCTCCCCCAACCCCCTACCCCTTAATATTTATTTTTAACCCATAAGTTATTATATTTACACTTTAACCCAATTTTTCAACTATAAATAACTCATTTTCTCTTCATCTTTCTCACAAATCTTCCTACAATCTCTCTAATTTCTCAATATATCTCTCTACAATTCTACATTGTTTGCTAAATATTCAATTTTATTTATTCATTTGGGAATTGGTAGTGAAGTTGGCAACTAGCTTGAGGATCTTCCATCGAGCAAAGTTTCAATTTTCAACCTCTCGATTACACGTCGACGTTACGTCGGCGTTTGGTACATTCGTTCCTTCATTAAATTATTATTGTCTGTTTATTTAGTTTAGATCACTTAATTTTATTGTCTTTAATTATTTATTTATTATCATAATTAAAATGGAAGGATTAAAAGGTATGTTTAAGGGTAAAGGTAAGGGTGCTTCTTCTAGTAGAGGCAACCAGGGCAAGGGTACTTCTTCTAGTCATCTTATTCCTACACAGGATGATTTTGTTGATACTCAACATTTTCCTACAATACCATTAGATTTAGACCATGAGCTATTTTCTGGAACTCAAGAAGACTTTAATTTAGACGATGATCTAGATGATATACCCACTAATGTTGATGACAACACACCCACTAGTGCACCTTCAACTGAAATACCTCCTATTCCCCCTAGTATGAGACGAGGTCCAAAAAACGACCATTAAAATCGATGATGCATGGACATTTTTTGATAGGGACGTAGAGAATCAAGTAGCCATATGTAAAATTTGTAAAAATGTTTTAAAATTTAAAATTGGAAAAGGTCACGGTGGGACGGGGGTTTAATTAGACACGTAGTAAGTGCTCATCCAAATAGGTATGCCCAATACCAGGCTTCAAAATCGGGTGCGCAAACGCCGCTCCATCGGGACAAGGTTCACATACTGATACTGTCCCGGACCAAGTACAGGGTCAAATTAACCCTATGACGGGGGGAATTGTAGGCTCTAAATACAATAAACATAGAGATAGGGAAGCAATATCAAAATTAGTTGCTGTGGAGGGTTTGCCTTTTTCATTTCCTTCATCTCCTGGTTTTATTCATTACATTAGAGATATATATAATCCTGCTTTTAACGGTTTTCCTAGATCAACTGTTAAGAGAGATGTATTTAAATTCGCGCATGAATATCAACAATATTTACGTTTTTCATTATATCATTTTAATGGCAAAGTATCCATCACGTCCGATATAGGTCGTAGTACTAACGGCATGATTATTTAACTCGTAACTTGTCATTGGATAGATTATAAATGGTCTATGCAAAAACGTATTTTAGCGTATAGATATATAGATGATAGGCACACTTTGGTACTTTTATTGCGTAAAATATTTATCAAGTGTGCGATTATTACGGAATTACCGATAAAATTATGACTATTACATTAGATAACGCTTCTAGTAACAATTACGCAATTACAATTTTAAAAAATAGTTTAACTCCGTCTTTTCCGGACCATTTTCATATAAAATGCGCGTGCCATATATATAACTTAATTGTAAAGGATGGTCTATCACTTTTTGAAAACATTCTTAGTAAAATACAATTTGCTATAAACTTTATTTTTAAAAGTAATAAAGTACAACGTAGAAAAGAATATAAAAAAATTTGTCATGATTGTGGACTACCTTTTAGAAAAATTCCACAAGAAGTATCCACTAGGTGGAATTCTTTATACGAGCAAACTACTTGTTGCTTATGACTATAAATTACCTATAACTTTATTTTTTAACTCTCATAATAAAAAGCCAAATTTGATATGATTTTAGATAGTGATTGGGAAAAAAATTCCGAACTTATTGTATTTTTAGAGAAATTTTTTCAAGCAACAAAAGAATTTTCCGGTATATATTATCCTACTATTTCAACTATGTTATTTTATATAACTCTAATATTTTTATTACTTAGTGAATATATGGAAAAACCAAATTATAAGGCAGCTATTATTAAAAAAATGTTTGTCAAAATAAAAAAATATTTTATTCCTATTCCCTCTATTTATATTATTGGTTCTGTATTAAATCCTACTATTAAAATAGACGGTACTAAATCACTAATTGAAACTATTTACGATTGTATAGAAGTACTACCACCTCCAAGTCCCAAAAATCTAAATCACCCACCACCTATTGAACAAACTAAAGAAGAAGTATTGTCTAGCGTAGAACACCAATGCAAAAATATATATAGATTTTATCAACAAGAAAATGCTAGTAACTTACCACTTCCATACCATCTTCTTCATCTTCAACGCAACCTCACAAAAGACATGTTGTTTCGCGGCTAGTATTGAAAGCCTCGAAAATAGAATGTGCGGTCGTACCTCTACTACTAACCAAATTAGCGAGTTGGATATTTTTGTTTTGCGGGGTTCTGTCATCGTATCAAGAAGTTATCAATGAAGATGGACATGAAGACTTGCCGAAATACTTGGAGGGGGAATGAGAAGACATTTCCGACACTTTCAATGATGGCTCGAGATGTTTTGAACATTCAAGCGTCGTCAACTCGCGTCTAAAAGCGCTTTTTCTCGCAGCGATATCAAATAGGAGACCACGACACTCATTAGCCGGAGACGACTTGGAAATTGCGGTATTATTCGAGAGATTGGATACGAGCGGAGCGGAGAAGGTGCGGTCAACCGGAGATCAACGAAGAAGATGATGAAAACTACAACGAAATCTTAACCGAAGGTAGTGGAAGCGACGTGGATCAATTTGACCAACAAATACCAATTCCAACCGAAGAACCACATGAAATCATCAAGCAATTAGAACAGGTTTTTTTGAGAATGTTATTTTTTTAATTGTAATTTTATTATGTAATTTGTAACTTTTGGACAACACCACAAAGTTGCAATTTAGATTTTAGACAATTGTATTTGTATTACAAAAAAATCATATGTCTATTAAATAATATAAGAGGCACAAAAACAGCCTTGGGATGTTTTTATTACACTATCTTGTTTTGTTTATTGAGTTTTTTTTATACATATGTTTTTTTTTTTTTTTTTTTAAAAAAAAAAAAACCCGCCGTATCCCGACCCGAGCCCGAACCCGCCCCGAGCCCGCCCCGACCCGAGCCCGACGGGATCGGGATCGGGACGGGACTTGCTCCAGTCCCACCAGACCCGACCCCGCCAAAGCCCGCCAGACCCGACCCCGCCCCTTCTCCCGTCCCGCCCCGACCCCGACACCGCCAGACCCGGCCCGCCAGACCCGAGCCCGGCCCACTGGCCACTCCTAGTTAAGAATGACAAGATTATTTAGTAGATGTATATCTTTTACGATAGATATTTGATTTATTTGACTAATAATGAGACAAGTATGGGGCATCGTTGATAATACACAACATATATCTAGTTTAACGGAACCAATTGATTTTTGTATTGAATTACAAATAGAGAGAAATCATGGATATCTTATAAAAACGCCGATGAGGGAAGTCCTATGCGAAGAAAAGGCATGCCCATCATCAAAGCAATCCCAAGTCCATGCAAGAAGGCCAAAACTCTTTCAGAAATTCCATAAATAAGTTTCTCAAGGATTTTGAGAGTGTTAGCTAGTCAAAAACTCTCATGTCCAAAAGATGAAAGTTAAGGAAATGAGAATATTGAGATGGATGTGCTGACAAGGAGAGATATGGTCATAAATTCGACATAAGGTGGGAGTGACCTCCGTGACAGACAAGATGCAAGAGGCAAGGCCGAGATGGTTTGGATATGTCCAGAGGAGAGGCACAGACGCTCCGGTGAGGAAATGTGAGAAACTGGCGATGGAGGGTTGGAAGAGAGGTAGAGGTAGGCCGAAGAACTATCGGGGAGAGGTGATCATACAGTATATGGCAAGCCTTCAGCTTACCGAGGATATGACCCTAAATAGGAGGGTGTGGAGGTCGAGGATTAGGGTAAAAAGCTAGTAGTAGGATTAGTATTATTTTTCTTGTTGGATCAGTATTATTTCCGTCATTTTCCTGTACTTTTACTTTAGTATTCACATATTTCTTCTCCTTAATTTTCTATTACTACTTGTTGTCTCTTTTGCTTTAATTTTCTTGCTATCTTGATCTTGTTTATGCTTTACTTGAGTCAAGAAACAGTCTCACTACCTGCCTAAGGTCGGTGTACACTCTACCCTCTCCAGACCCACTCATGGGATTACACTAGGTATGTTGTTGTTGATTTAAAGTAAAGGGGAAAAGATTAAATTTGCTCTTGAACTATGCGAAATTGAATAAATTTGTCCTCCGTTAACTGTTGGGGTCAAATATGTCCTCGACTTTATTAGTTGGGGTCAAATTGACCCCTGAACTAAGCGAAATGAAATGATTTTTTGTTTAATTTTAAACGATGGAAGCTTAGCATATGGTGATGCCACGTATCACATAATTATGGATTAATTCTTTTTAAAAAATGAAGGGTAAATTTGAACCTTTCGCGTAATTCAGGATCAAACTGATCCGTTCACATCGTGCAAGGGCTATTTGTTCCTTCCCCTAATTTTGATTTTTTAAATTTTTTTGTTCCTTCTTTCTCTCTTCCCGCCACTAACAATTATTCTTTCTTCCTCATTACTCATTGTATCTCCCCAACACCATTGTCCACCGTCTTCTCTTTCCCTTTTTTTTCTCTTTTTCTCTCGCCGTCACCCATCACCACCTACACCATTGGGAAGGAAGGCGCTAAATGACTTGAACATGCAATATAGAATACTATTTTAACGTAGGTGATAGCCATATATATGAGTTAAAGGAGGAAGAAAGAGTTATAGAGATAGTGACGCGACGAGAGAAAAAAGGAATAAAACGGTTTGTACAACCGCATAAGAGTCAAATTTTATTCCTCACTTTTCCCTTACCCTAGTCTGCCATAAACTTTATAAAGAACTACCATAATTGAAGTAGCTAAGTAGACTAATTAGACTATTTAGTAACTTAACCAGTTTTATCATCAAGCGAATCGAACACCTTTTTAACCAATATCAAAGATTAATTAGCTTACTTCACTGTATTGAAATGTAGAAATTATGTAAAAAATAATCACCGTCTTAAATGTAATTTGTCCTAAATTTGACTTAAAGGGTTAATTATCACCATTGATTGACCATATCTTAAACTAAACAACATATTGATTATCTTATGTCACGACACTTAAAAATAGAGATTATGAACAAAAAATTATTGCATGAGAAGTAGTATATCCTAAACTTGACTTTAAAAGTTTGTTAAAATCGAGACAGGGACGAGAGTTTAGAGAGACAAGAATAATGGGAGAATTCTTTCTATTTTTCATTCATCGTAATGATCTCTTTATATAGAGGTAAGATCCTTTTTTTTCTAGTCTAATAGGGTAAAGGGTAACCATATTCTAATAGGACTATAAATTCTATATTACCATAAATAGACTTAACATATTCTAATACCCCTCTCAAGTTGGAGCATGAGGGTCTCGAATGCCTAACTTGCTAAGCAAATATTTATGTTGTGATTTGCCCAAAGCCTTTGTAAACACATCGGTCAATTGTTCACTGGTTGACACATGAATGGGAAGTATTATTCCGGATTGGAGCGCATCCCGGATATAGTGACAGTCAACTTTAATGTGTTTAGTCCATTCATGAAACACCAAATTTCACGCCATATAGAATGATGTTTGACTATCACAATACATTTTCACCGGAGATTTATGTTCAACAACCAAACTATGTAAAATTTCCTTTAACATTTCAATTCACATATTGTCATTACCATTGACTGATATTCTGTCTCTGTTGACGAGCGAGAGATAATGTATTGCTTCTTAGTTTTTCATGATACGGGTGAATTTTCAAGGGATATAAATCAACCGATAAGTGATTTTTGAGTCAATAGACATCCGGCCCAGTCCGAATCACACCATCCGTACAACTTGAGATCACAATTTTTTTCTCATCACAATGCTTTGTCCTAAGTTCTTCTTCAAGTATCGCATCACACAGAGAGCCGCGTTTCAATGTGCTTCCTTTGGTTGCTATATGAATTGGGATAGAACATGCACATAATACGACAACTCAAGTCTCGTGAAACTGATGTATATTAGTCTACCGAACAGATGCTGGTATGATTCCGGATCTCCTAAAGTAGCTCCTTTAGCCAACGCCAAATCGTGATTCTGTTCTATAGAAGTATTGATTGGTTTAGGTCCCAGTAAACTGGACTCAGATTATAACCAAGGCATATTTTCGTTGACAAAGAAACAACCCAGTTGATCCACATGCAATTTCAACTCCCATAAAGTACTTCAGAGGGTCCAAATTCTTCATGAGAAAACAGATGCAGATATATTCTTTGAATAGTTCAATGACACTATTGTCGTTTCTGGAGATAATCAAGTCATCCACATAGACTAATACGGTAAGTTGCATACCTCCCCAGTGCATAATGAATAGAGAATAATCATAGTACAACTGTTTGAACCCATATTTCATCGAAGCACTTGACAATTTTGCAAACTAACACCTTGTAGCTTGCTTCAGACCATACAAAGATTTTCGGAGTCGACATACTTGCCCCGAATTATGAACACGAATCCCGGTGGAAATTTCATATAAACTTCCTCCGTAAGCTTGTCGTATAAGAAATCATTATGCACATCCATCTGATGCAACTCCCAATTTCGCGCAGCCGCAACAGCCAGAAAGGTCCGGACAGTTACTACCTTAGAAACCGGAACAAAAGTTTTGTTATAGTCAATTCCTTCCTCCTATTTATTTTCGAAGATGACCAAATGAGTTTTATATTGCTCGATTGTGCTATCAGAGTTGTACTTGATTTTGTACACTTATCTACATTCGAGTATTTTCTTATCTGGTGGCAAAGTTTCTAATGTCCATATTCCATTATCCTCCAATGCTTGGATCTCTTGCCACATGACTACTTTTCAATGTTCTTTTTTCATTACCTCCGAAAAGGTTTTTGGTTCGGTTTCTATGGTAATTACTGCAAGAAACCTTTGGTGTTGCAAGGAAAAATTATCACATAATATATAGTTAGCTAAATGATAAGATACATTGGAGGATTGCTGAGGATTGGGTGGATGAATTGATGGACTTTGTTTTCGGAAAGGTTCAGTGACGTAGTCGCGTAGCCAGATTGATTCATGCTTTTGACATTTACCTCAACCCTGTTGTTCGTCTGGGTGTATTTCATTGGTACGGATACCTTGTGGTTGTACTTCCTCCATGTTATCTTTATCCAAACTTGCCCATGTCTGGTCTAAATCCTGATGATCCGTAGGTTCGGCATCCGGTGTCCGTACTCCGTCCATCTAAGTTTAATTCATACCTATATCATCGGTCATGTCTTCTTCGAAGTTGTGTTAGTTTATTACTCCCCCTGTTTCGTCCACGTTAACACAATTTTGTTCCGGAGATTCTCCTCCGTTCGGTATTGCTTCTATTTTGTCGGTTAAGTTGCCCGGTCTTACAACGAAGGGGAACTTAGTCTCGTAGAAATCCACATATGTTGAGATAAAAAGTTTGTCATTCTTTAAGTCATACAATCTCCAATCCTTCTTTCCGTATGGATATCCCAAGAAAACACACCTACGACTTCTACTCTCAAACATGTCCCTTATTCTTCATTTTGTGTGTGTGTATCATAGTGACCCTATCACCCTTAAGTGATCATACTGGGAGGCATTCCCGTACAAAATTTTATAGGGGTTTTTTTTCATTCAAAATCGAAGACGGTGCTCTATTAATCAAATACCCCGCATGCAAAACACATTCTCCCAGAATTTAATCGAAAGATGACCCTGAAATCTCAATGCTCGTGCCACATTAAGAATGTGACGGCATTTTCTTTCGACTCGTCCATTCTGCTGAGTTGTCTCTGTGCAAGATGTTTGAAACAGAATTCCATGTTCGAAGAAGTATGTCTTCATACACGTAAACTCAGTTCCGTAATCACTTCTAACTATCTTCACCCTTTTTCCGAACTGACAAGAGCGAAGAAATTCTTCAAGGTTTGAGACACTTCTTTTCTTATCATCTAAGAGAAAGATAGACTCGTGAACAATCATCCACAATAGTAAAAAAAATGAAGCACCACAAGAGGAAGGGGTTCTATACTGTCCCTAAAATCACAATGGATCATCTCAAAAGAAACCGAAGCAACATTATCACTTAAAGGAAAAATATTTCTCTTTTGCTTTGCTCGTTGGCATACATCACATTCTCTATCCAATCTATCACCACTCTCATTTATGCCTAATGCCGTAATAGACTTCGTTACTTGTGCTGAAGGATGACCCAATCGTTTGTGCCAAAGATCGAATTGTAACACCTCGCACCTCTAAACCAAGCCATGTTTATGATTCATGGATTTAAGAAACCAAAACGCAGAGTTTAAAGTTGAAAACAAGTTTCAGTTCTGCAGATCCAATTTGACGCCAGGATTGACGGACCGTAAAATATTTTATGGACCGTCAAAGTGTACCGTCGATTTTGTTCTAGAAATTGAAGGAACCCAGCGGATTTTTACGGACCATACAATTATTAACGGTCTATCCTTTTTGGCCATCTCAAACTTTCAGGTTTTTGAGGTTACTGGAAAAGTTGAAATTAATTAAATTAATTTGATGGTCCGATTATACGTACCGTATAAAATTTGACAGTCCATAGTTAGACTGTAAAAAATTTGACGTACAGTCGAATACGGTTGTCAAATCCTTCTGACATCAAAAAGTATAAATACGCACACTTAGTTTCAAAAATCAGTTTTCTTATTTCCCCAAGCTCTAAAACGAAGTTCCCTTCTCCCATCATCATCATAACTCAAGGTACGTCCTTTTCATGTATTTTCATGCAATTTTAATAAAGTATAATCAATTCCTAAGCGAAATTCACCACTCTTAACCTAGGATTTTCAAGTTAAACCCAATTCAAGATTTCAAGGTGCAATCTTTGAAGTTTTTCTTCAAAGTTCAGATTTTTAATACAAGTTTAGAAGCGAGTAAGATATGTAGAGCTTCTATCCACATGGGAACATCATTGTTCTTCCACGCCACATGTAATCTATGAAACACTAATTCTTCAAATCTAGGGTTTTGTTCAAGTTCATAATAATCCTATATTCATGTTCAATATATATATATATATATATCATGTTGTCGTTATTTACATTCATGATATGTCAATTGTGATTGTCATGAACCTAACCGTAATCCATGAACGCATGTCTTGATTTCCATGAATTCTTAAATACAAGTTATGATCATTATCATTCAGTTCCATGAAGTCATATGTGTTTTTCATAATTTATACAAGTTATATTATGTATTGCTTCACATGCTACATTATAAATTTACAAGTTATTTTCATGAAATTCATGGGTTTTCAAGCCAACTATTTTCATGTACATATGTTGGGAGTTGCACAAATTATCGAGAAGGCTCAGACAGCCTGAAACTATGTATGCCAACGTAGGATAAGAATCACTCCGCCAGAGGACGATACCTTCTTATTACCCCTTGTGGGATTATTGAATTAATCATGTTCATATTTCGTACTCCGACAAGGTATGAGATGGTTGAGATGATCGGGTAGAGATTAAACTCCACGTACACGCATGGTGGTTCATGTCGATTTTACTAATGCTCTCCCCACAGATATACATATATATACAGTTTATAGATTTTGCACATGTTAAAATACTCATGTTCATGCTCATGTTTCAATTTCAGTTGATGTCCCTATTATTTCACGTGTCTGCTTATTCTTTTAGTTGCTTTACATACAGTACAATTCAAATGTACTAACGTCCCTTTTGCATGGGACCTACACTTCATGGTGTCAGTTTAGTTATCTATGATTATGCATTATTAGTATAGGTATGCCAGGGTCTTGTCTTTGTAAACAGTTTTGCAGACTTGTGTTGTCAGAAGTTTCATAGACTAGGCTAGTTATCATGTCATGTTAGTTTTTCAGTTATTCAGACTTATGATATTTTCATATATTTTGGCTTATTATATTTCAGCATACGTTTTTACATGTTTTAAAAGTCATAACTTTAGCAAGTTTTGATGCCCACGTTGACAAGCAAGCCATATGGTTCACTCGATCACATGCAGTCAGGCACCGAGTGGCGTATTTTTCCCAGGCCATGGTTTGGGGTGTGACAAAGCTTGGTATCAGAGCACTAGGTTTAAGTGTCTTAGGAATTCTATGAAACTGTGTCTAGTGGGGTCATTTTTATATGTGTGAAGGCCCCACGCATGTAAACAGTTGACCACCAAGACATTTAGGATTGTCTCACTTCTTTCATACTCTAGATCGTACAGTTAGAGCAATACTTTCAGGACATCCTTCTAACTCGTGCATATTACATATTTCAGAAAATACCTGCGAAAAGGAAAACAAGCACCATCAAGCGAGTTGCCTCTAGTACTACTCGATGCTTAGGCTCAGGGAGCCAATTCGGGTACAACACCCCCACCCGATGCTATAAGGTCTGCGGAGATTCCAGTTCCACCGCTCAGTTCTATTGACTCTGGTGTTATGGAAGCTATTCAGTTACTCATCCAACTTGTGGCTGCTCAAGCCCAACGTCAGGAATGACTCCATGTATGGGAATGAATGGAGTCATCCAGCTTCAGGACTCGGGAATTTTTGTGAATGGACCATCCGGTATTCACAGGGTTAAGCAAGCCAGATGATCCACATAATTTCATTGAAGGGCTTTAGAAAATCTTTCGTGTTATGCATGCTAATGAGATAGAGGCAGTAGAGTTGGGAGCTTATCAGTTGCAAGATTTGGTATGAGTCGTGAGAACAGTCCTATGGGGAAGATGCATCTCCATCAACTTGGGATGAGATTTCTGATGCTTTTATTGAGAATTCTCTGCCAATTGAGGTCAGGGAGGCAAAGGCTATAGAATCTGAGAAGCTCAAACAGAAAGGCAAGAGTGTTCAGGAATATTATCCTCAGTTTGTCTCTTTTACAAAGTATGCTCCACATATGGTCCCATACATGAGGGCCAGAGTTAGGCATTTCGTGTATGATCTAATCCTCATTTGTACGATGTATCTAATATCAAATCCCAAAATAGAGAGATGACTATTACAAAGATGGTTTTTTTCGTACAAGGTAATGAGAGCAGGTTGAAAGAAGAGGAAGACTTGCAGAAAGAGAAGGACATGGAGTTCAATAAGAGAGTCAAGTCTTTAGGTCACTTCAATCATGGGAGAGGTGGAGGCAGAAAATACTTCAAGAATAGGTCATCCGGACCTACTCCATCTTCAACCAGTGCCCCAACCCCAAAGTTCATGAATAATAACAAGAGACAGAACTTCAGAGCATTAGGCTCCCAGTCGTAGGCTAGTGTGGGTCAAGGTACTTTCAGCAATCCAATGTGTGGAAAGTGTAGTAAGAGGCACCCATGAGAGTGTCGCTTGGGTATGGATGTCTATTTTGGGTGTGGCTAACGAGGTCACTTTCAGCGAGACTACCCATCAGCGAGGTAGGGTACAAGAGATATCATGGCTCAGTCCGTAAATTCTATAATTCCTCGTAATTCTTAGGCCTAATCAAGGCGTGGTGCAGCTAAATCTGGTTACAAAAGCGGAGGTCCAAACCGTTTGTATGTTATCATGTCATCAGGATATAGAGGCCCATGTAGATGCGGTCACAAGTATACTCACCGTACTTACTTTTGACGTTTGTGCCCTTATGAATCCTGGATTCACTGTCATATGTAACCCATTTTATTGCTAAGAAATTTGAGATAGAACCAGAAAAGTTGCATGTACCTTTTGAAGTATCCACTCCGGTTGGCGAGTAAGTTATAGTCAGGCGGGTGTATAGGGGTTATCCAGTTAAAGTCTATTACCGCATTATCATAGCCGATTTGATAGAGTTAGAAATGGTAGACTTTGATGTAATCAGGGGTATGGATTGGTTGTCTTCATGTTATGTCACAGTAGGTTGTAGAACCGAAATTGTAAAATTTAAATTTCACAGTGAACCAGTCATAGAATGGAAGGGTGATGCAATAGCACTCGTATGATGTTTATTTCCTATCTTAAAGCTAGAAACAAAATATCCAATGAGTATATCTATCATCTAGTTTATGACTCAGGGATTTAAGAAACTAAAATGGAAAATTTAAAGTTGAAAACTAGTTTCAGTTCTGCAGATCCAATTTGACGCCAGGATTGATGGACCGTAAAATATTTTACGGAACGTCAAAGTGTACCATCAATTTTGTTCTGGAAATTGACGGAACTCCGTTGATTTTTACAGACCGTACAATTATTGACGGTCACTCATTTATGGTCGTCTCAAACTTTCACATTTTTTAGGTAACTGAAAAAGTTGAAAATTAATTAAATTAATTTGATGGTCCGATTATACGAACCGTATAAAATTTGATGGTCCATGGTTGGACCATAGAAAATTTGATGGACCTTCGAATACGGCCGTCAAATCCTTCCGACAGCAAAAAGTATAAATACGCACACTTAGTTCCAAAACTCAGTTTTCTTATTTCCCCAAGCCCTATAACGAAGTTCTCTTCTCCCATCATCCCCATAACTCAAGGTAAGTCTTTTCCATGTATTTTCATGAAATTCTAATCAAGTATAATCAATTTCTAAGGGAAATTCATCACTCTTAACATATGGTTTTCAGGTTAAACCCAATTCAAGGTTTTAAGGTGCAATCTTTGGAGTTCTTTTTCAAAGTCTGAAATTTTAATACAAGTTTGGAAGCGAGTAAAGTATGTAGAGCTTCTATCCACATGGGGACATCATTGTTCTTCCCTACGCCACATGTAATCTATGAAACACAAATTTTCAAACATAGGGTTTTGTTCAAGTTCATAATAACCCTATATTCGGGATCAATTATATATATATATATATATATATATATATATATATATATATATATATATATATATATCATGTTGTTGTTATTTACATTTATGATATATCAATTGTGATTGTCATGAACCTGTTCGTAATCCATGAACTCATGTTTTGATTCTTATGAGTTCTTAATTACAAGCTATGATAATTATCATTCAGTTCCATGAAGTCATATATGTTTCTCATGATTTACACAAGTTATATTATGTATTTCTTTACATGCTAAATTATAAATTTACAAGTTATGTTTATAAGTTATTTCATGAAATTCATGGGCTTTCAAGCCAACTATTTTCAAGTACGTGTTTTGGAAGTTGCACAAATTACCAAGAAGGCTCAGACAGCCTGAAACTACGTATGCCTAACGTAGGATAAGGGTCACTCCACCAGAGGATGATACATTCTTATTAAACCTTTTGGGATTATTAGATCCATCATGTTCATGTGAATGCCTCGTACTCCGGAAAGGTACGAGATGACTTAGCTGATAGGACAGAGATCAGAATCCACATTCACGCATGGTGGTTCATGTCGGTTTTACTTATGCTCTCCCCACAGATATATAGATATATATACATATATACAGTTTACATATTTGCACATGTTATATTATACTCATGTTCATGCTCATGTTTTAGTTTTAGTTCATGTCCCTATTATTTTAGGGGTCTGCTTATTCTTTTAGTTGTTTTACATACAGTACAATTTAAATGTACTAACGTTCCTTTTGCATGGGGTCTGCACTTCACAGTGCATGTGCTGAGTTTCAGGGAGACGGATATGCTCAGCAGGATTGCTTCGGTATTAGCTGTTTCATAAGTCCCATATCATCCGGGGTGTTATGCCATGGTTTGAGGCGTGCTATAATCAATCAACTACCTCTGCCTTCATATCCCGTATCATCGACACATTTTGAAAATAGTAAAGTCCACCTCGACGCTCACCCTTTCCAATCAGCTTCCTTGTGGTGGAGTCCAGTATAACACACACAATTTTATTAAATGTCATATCACAATTTAAATAATCAACTAGTTGTTATACAAAAATTAAATTGCATGTCAAATGCGGAACATAAAGAACATTTTCAACCATATCCTGTCATTTATCCTGGTTGTTCCTTCTTTTATAGCCACCGAGCTACTTCTGTCTGGAAGACCAACCAGACACTTAGGAATGTCTCACTTATTGCTCATTTCCTCCAGATTACCTGTCACGTGGTTGGTAGCTCCAGAGTCTATGATCCAAGATGAGTTTTCGGTCTTACTATCCATCTTTCCATTTGAGTTTATTCTTTGGGAATTCAACATGTGAATCACAATGTTTCGGATCTCATCGCTCAAATTATGAAGTTATGTGCCACATGTGTTCACTGATCCTATCTCCGTCGGAGTTTCTTCTTTGACAATAACGGTGTTAGCCTGATAGTTGCCTCTTTCACAATCGGATCTCGATCTACTCTTTTGCTATTGTTGTTGTTGTTGTCGTCGTCTTCTTCCTCTAGTTTTCTCATCTCATTTTTTATTTCTTGACCACCAATCCGGATAACTAATGAGTCAAAAACATATGTCTTCAACATGTCCGAATCTCTTTCAATGTGTGCAGAATGCACCATTATGCTTTTCTTTACCTTGGTCTCGGTAAGGGTTTCTTTCATGTACGACAAAAGCCATGGTTCCACTCTGATCCTCTATTTTTGTGTGATTCCTCTCACACGCTCTTCTTGCACCAACTTCGAATAGGTCTTGTTTAATGACGGCAATGATTTCTGGGCCAGTATGTTCGACCTCACCGTTCTATACGTTCCCTCATCCAATCCCATGAGGAAAATATGCACTTTTTCTTCTTCTCTTTTTGCTTCTAGGACCTTCCTAGATTGCACGTGCACTTTCGCATGTACAAGTTGGGATTTGTTCGTAATTCGCCAAATTCTCCCACAACTTGGTGAGTTTTCCATGTCAATCCACTATGATCTTTACTTTAGCTTGTACTCCGCTAGTTCTGCCTTTAGTTTTTGCATCTGCGGGCCGTTAATAACGGTGAACCTCTCTCGGATGCTCGTCCATAATTCTTTTGCTTCCTCTTTATGTGTAATTGTCGAATGAAGCGTCGGTTCTATGGTGTTGCGAATCCAAGACACCAACAATGAGTTTATAATCCACCAATCTTCTAAGTCCGGTGACTCTTCGTCAGATTTCTTGATTGTACCGTCGACGAAGCCGAACTTCTTTCTTGCTCTTAGGGCTGTCCTCATGGATCTAGCCCATTTTTCATAATTTTTCCACTTCAATTGGACTTGTATCGCCACAATTCCAGGGTTATCATTCGACGTAATGTCATAGGGAGAAATTGTTTTTCTTTGAGTTTTATTTTCTTCACGAGCAATTCCTTTGCTGGTATCGCCGGTTTTTTTTTACTGTCACCTGTCATTGTTGTATGTTTTTTGTGTTCTTTTTAATGTGGATCTGAAACCATATTAAAATCGAGACAGGAACGAGAATTTAGAGAGACAAGAATAATGAAAGAATTCTTTCTACCTTTCATTCATCATAACGATCTCCTTATATAGATAGAGGTAAGATTCTCCTTTTCCTAGTTTAATAGGGTAAGTGGTAACTCTATTCTAATAGGACTACAAATCATATATTAACAAATCATATATTACCATAAATAGACTTAACGTATTCCAATAAAGTTAGTTATGACCGGTACTTAACCCTATTCTGAACTAAGGAAAATATTGATTAGCTTACATCACGCCATTTAGATGTAGAGATTATGATTGTGTAAGAAGTACTTTGTCCTAAACTTGACTTCAAAAGTTCGTCCGTTGCTTATTCATATTTTGAACTAAACAAAATATTTGATTAGCTTATGTCACGACACTTAAATTTCAGAGATAACATGAATATTTATTGCGCGAGAAGTAACTCGGCCTCAACATGACTTTAAAAGTTCGTTATGATAGTTGTTTAACTATATATTGAACTAAGCAAATTATAAACTGCAAATTATTGTTTTATTTATTTACTAATTTGTTTTAACACCATGTAGAGGTGCTTCTTAACACCCCTAAAATAAAAGAATATACTATGGTTCTCAATTTCTCATCACATTATTTGATTTCGGCTCTCATAGATTAAGAAATAGATAGCTCTGTGCACAAAACATCATGTGTTAGTGAGGTGGGAAAAGGCCGCATCTCAAAGTGTGTAATGTACACAATCTAACTAATACAAACAGTAGTGACTGCTTTCACGGCTGGAGCCAATAGACTCTCATAGATAACTTATCTATATTTATACAATAGTCCTCAATATTTGTGAAATTAGTATAATTTCCACTCCCCAATGCATCGTCCGGGGATTGTGACACTTGTTAAGGACACAATTAACCATCAAGTGAAACTATTGACACTCATTGACCCAAGTTTCTCCAAAACACATTTTGTAGCCCTAAACTAACCTCAACCCGTTTTCTAGTCTCCTTTTAAAATTTTTGACAACTGTTTGTCTCTTATTTTTCATCAATATCTTAGCTGTCTCTGTATTTTGTTATTTGTTTATTTCCTTTTTTGTTTAGTTTGTCTTCTTCATTTTTTGTTCTTTCTTTATTTTTATCTTTCTCTTCCTTTTGTAAAGATAAAAATAAAATACAAAAATAAAAATATTAAATAAATATTTTAGATTAATAAATATAAAAAAATAATTATATAATTAGATTACAATAAGAAATAACATAAGAAACATACTAAAGTCACTAGCTTATTTATTAAAATTAAAATTAAAAAAATATATTTTATAACTTTTCTCTTTTGCAAATGAAAACAAAAGTTATATGTATCTAAAATATGACTCAATTTTTTTATAATTATTTTTATAATTTGCTAAATATGATATAAAAATATCAAAATTAAGCTTAAGCTCTATTTGTTGATTTTTTTAATAATTTTTTATTATATATTAAATAGAAGCGTGGTAAAAGTGTTAATAAACTAAACATTTCTCTTCTTGCAACCCTTACATACCTTGCCACACATTCTCTCTATTTGCCCCCCCCCCCCCCCCCCCCCATCATATGTATAGAAATTGTATTGTTGTAGTATAAAATATGTATCACTATTGTATATGTATAAAAATGTGTGATTGAGGTATATAATATGTATCCCAACAATATGTGTATAGAAATTGTATCACTGTTATATAGAATATGTATCAACACTGTATATATATAGAAACTGTGTCATTGATGTATAGAATATGTATCCCTACCGTATCTGTATAGAAAATCATATCATTGTTGTCTAGAATATGTATCAATATTATATATGTATATAAATTATATCACTGATGTATAGAATATGTATCCCTAGAGTATGTGTATAGAAAATTATATCATTGTTGTATATAATGTCTCAATAGTGTATATGTATAAAAACTGTATCATTGATGTATAAAATATGTATCTATACAATATATGTGGGCAAAATGTATCATTGTTGTATAATTTGTGTATAATAATGTATAATAAATATATAATCAGTGTATAATATGTACACATATTATACAGTTATTATACACTATTTATACGCAAGCAAGGATTATCAGAAAAAATGGAGACTATCAGAAAATTTCCCCGGTCAGATTTGTACCAAACAACCATAGATTTGATGATTTCACAACCATAGAAAAAGAAGCGTGGACGAAGATTCAACAACTACTTTATACGCATGCAACTTTAATGTATACTTACTAATTATACATATATTTTGGGATTTTTTGTTAATTGCTCAATTAACATATACTTACTAATTATACATAAATTATACGTGTGTTGGAATATTTTTTGAAGGGTCAAACAAAATAAAGATCTGAAATCATTAGAAGAAGGCCACTTTAGATTTAGAGAGTCCAGTTTGTTGTAGGTGAAACAACTGGAGCTTTGTTCAATTTCAGTTTCGAATCTCCTCATAAAAAGACAGTAAAGTGAGGTTTATTCCATCTTTTATAGATTTTTAAGAGGTTTGGTTTGGAAAGGGCTCAAATAGTTGCTTTATGTGCTCAGCGAAGAGCTCTTCTCATATAAGTCATCATAGCTTCACGCCCTTCACAAAAACAAACAAAAGAAAAGATAATCAAATAGCAACTTAATTGTAGAAGTGCTTAAGAATGAAAGATGCAGTAGTTTACTATCTTCCATTGTTACCCAGTTTATATGGGCGGGGGCTAGAAAAAGTGGGAGAAGAGTATAGAGTGAAATTTTAAATTTTTGGGCCTAAAGATTATTTCGGGTCATTTGCTAAAAAAAAAAAGAAGCCTATTTTGGTCTTTGTGGCCACACCATCTCCCTATTTGTAATTGTAATGAACCGTTTCTCTTTGGCCCTGTCACTGCATGTTAACAAATTACAATAGAAGCGCCATAAACCCCAATTAACCTTAATCAAATCTTGGCATAGCATAGCAAACACTCTCCTTCTCTCCCCCCCCCCCCCCCCACACACACCTTGTTAACACATTTCATTTTCTTTTGCCCCAATCAAGAATCTTGGTTTTTGATTAGATTAGATTAGTGCTGTTTGTTTGTTTTGTTTTTGAGTGGAGTTGTTAAGCATGATGAGATGGGAAAAGGTGGCTGGAAATGGAGGTGGTGGGCCTGGTAAAAGGTGGGGCCACACCTGTAACGCTGTACAAGGTGGTAGGCTTCTCTATGTCTTTGGTGGTTATGGCAAAGACAACAAACATACCAACAAAGTTCATGTCTTTGACACTGGTCAGTTCATTTTGTTTCTTTTGTTCTTTTTTCAAGTGAAAATTATTTACTTGCATTCTTGTTTCTTGAAATTGTTTCTGATAATTCTTGTTTTCTTGTGGCGTTTTTCAGTTTGGTTCTTTAAGTTTTTTTGGGCTTTATGTTCTTGATGGTTTACAACTTTAGTGTTAGTTCTTGAATGGGTTTCAGGAGTTTCACCTTTCCATTGCTGTTACTGATCAATGTGTGTTTAGAGTTCATTTAGTTCTGTCACTGATCTATGTGTGTTTAGGGTTTTCGTATATGAATTTTTTCCTGAAGATTTTGGGCTTTATGTTCTTGAATCTTGATGGTTTACAATATTAGTGTTAGTTCTTGAATGAGTTTCAGGAATTTCACCTTTCCATTGCTGTCACTGATCAATGTGTGTTTAGAGTTCATTTAGTTTTGTCACTGATCTATGTGTGTTTAGGGTTTTCTTATATGAATTTTTTTCCTGAAGAATTTGGGCTTTATGTTCTTGATTTACAATTTCAGTTTTAGTTCTTGGATGGGTTTCAGGAATTTCACCTTTCCATTGCTGCCACTGATCAATGTGTGTTTTGAGTTCATTTAGTTCTTGCTATTGGTCCTACTCATACTCACTTGCGGATATATACCCAAGTTTTGTTGCATCAGGGATAGGAGAGAGGTTTTATAAATCTATACTTACATTGTTCTGTTCTTTTCAGTTAATAGAATGTGGAGCGAGCCATTGATGAAGGGAACATTGCCGTCACCCAGGGACAGCCACAGTTGTACATCCATTGGAGATAATCTGTTTGTGTTTGGGGGCACAAATGGGAGAGAGCCTCTTAACGATTTGCATATCTTGGACACTTGTTAGTGCTTTTGATCTTAAAGACCATTTTTTTATTGCTTAATCTTTTAATAGTTGCCTCTGTTGTCTGTGTAATGCTAAAATAAAATTGATCTATACTCTTATAGTATGAGGACAATTCCGTAAGTCATTACATTTTGTGCTGCTTTATCTGCATTTCTTTATTGCTGTGTTGTACAAAAAATGTGGACAAAAACAATTGTGTTAATAAAAAAATCCATGAAGTGCAGTAATTCTAGTTATCTAGGAAGTTATGTTGCACTTTGTTCTACTAGAGTGGAAAATCGCCATCAATACTCTGGTTAACCAGTTCAGATCCGAGATAGTTCTTTATTGCATAGATCTGGGGCTATTTACATGATTTAGGGTGTCCCTTCATATCAGAAACAATGAAAGAGCTTCACGATAACTTGTTATTTTCAAAAGTGCAATGTTTTTCATAGAGATGATATCATGTGATGAAAATTGTTCTGTTCTTCTCTTTGTTTGAATGTTGAAAGTTAGCAGATATTAGGAATTCTATCAGCTGTTCCCAATGATTTACACGCTACCTAATCGCTGAATCTACATTCTTTTAGCTTCGAATACATGGATATCACCCAGTCTAAGAGGAGATCGCCCTAATCCAAGGGAAGGCCATAGTGCAGCACTTATTGGTAAACGGCTTTTCATATTTGGTGGATGTGGCAAATTCGATGACACTGAAATATACTATGACGATGTTTACGTATTGAATACAGGTCTCTCTCTCTCTCTCTCTGTGTGTGTTATTAAGGTGGGTAATGGTAGACTGCACTTAGGTAGTATGGTCTGTGCAAGTATGGAGATTTTTTCGTTATGACTTTCGCGTAACAATGTGATGGTGTGACAACTTTAAAAACCATGGAACTATTGATAGAACTATGAGGGTATTGGGGAGGATAGGAATACAAATTCTAACTTGTGGTAGCAGTGGAAGAGGAAGTGAAGAAATAACAGTAGTTCTGTTAGGAATTGAACACTAGCCATTGTAACTACCTGTAAAAGAAACTTCCGCCATCTAATAGCTTATATTCTGAGAGGAACTCGGTGGTTGAGAAGATGATCTCTTCTAAGGTGAACACAGCTTGTTCTTAACTTCTTATCCTATTGTGTTCATATGCATTTTCTATTCTACTGCTGCATAAAACACAAGTCTTGCACAATAGTTAGAAATCCAGTTTCAAGATCTCATACAGCTCTTGCTTTTCTTTTCTATGAAGTTTATGGTCTTGAATAAATCCTTGGTGGTGGGATTTCATAAACAAGTTTTTTTAATACTTGTCATTTTTCAGAGACGTTTGTCTGGAAACACATTGCGCCATCAGGCACTCCGCCAAGTAAGCGTGAGAGCCATTCCTGTTCATCATGGAACAGTAAAATCATAATCATAGGCGGGGAAGACACAAACAATTTCTATCTGTCAGACGTTCATGTACTTGACACGGGTATTTATGAAACTCGCTCTTCAAGTTAAATATAGATAAGGTTACACTTGTATCATAGTTATTTTATGAGTACTAGGTGTGCATTTTATGACTATTTTTGGCATCATGTTTCCATAGATACCCTTGCTTGGTGCAAGTTGAACACTACGGGCCAGATTTTGCCACCACGAGCTGGGCATACAACCGTTTCATTGGGCAAGAACTTGCTTGTCTTTGGTGGTTTCGCTAATGATCAGAGCCTATTTGATGATGTTTACATGCTTGATGTTGGTATGTTATTTGTTGGATCATATAGCTTGTTAACTCTTTTCCTATCTATGAAAAACCAAACAAATGAAACCATCACACTATGATGACTTAGCTGTTCCATCAAGCCTCTAGTCCCCATACTGTAAAAGGGGGAGAAGAATAAAAATATCAAATAACAGAAAAACACAAGGATATAACGAAGAAGGCTGGTGGAAGAAGTAATGCGACGTCAGGTAAAGTATGGATGGCCATGATAAGTCCACAACTCCTTCTGAAAGTAGGATTGGACTACAGTTACAATATTTGAAATGGACCCGAGCTGGTGATAATGGCAGAGATGGAGCCAGGGGTTATACTTCTTTGTGTAGATGTTTCTGTTTTTCTTCTAGCGTTGGGGACGAGGGGAGATGGGCCCAACTTTCATGTTGTCTAATGAGAATAGACGTGGTTAAAAATGATAGGAATAATGGTCATGCTTTATTTTTTGTGTTGTCAGAATGCTTTCTCTTTTTCTATTTGTTGCTCTTCTTCAATCAGCATTTATCATTTCTCATGCTGAAGTTTCAGAACATGAGTTCGTCTTTGTGGTTCTTCAAGTGCATTTCCCCCCTGATGACGGGACTTTTATTAATCTGGAATGTGTCCCATGTTTTTCCCCTTCAACTTTCAATTGCATTATTTACCATTGACCCATCTTATTGTTTGTGGTAATACTTGATGAGGGATAGAGCATTTGAGTAGGAACAAATGCAATTACTTTCTTCTAAACCAAATATCCGGGCAAATTTTGGTCTAAATTTCTCTCTTGTTTGGAGAGATCTGTTTATGTACGGGGTAACATAATGTGTTTCTAAAATTCAGTGCAAATTGCTCAAACAATTGGGTGAAGCAGATACAGTCTAGCAAACGGCTAGTTTAATTGATTAATTTCACTATCTTTCATACATTGAACTGTATGAATTTTGGTTTAGCTCATCAAATTTGTGAAATCTTTCTACATTGTTATTAATATATTTTGCAAATGATGCTTGGTGGATCTTAATTAGCATTCATCATTTAGAATCATAAAAGCCTAAGAATTATATTCAGGAAATATATGCTACTGTGTTAACCTCTAAACTGAGAGTTTCTCCGACTCTCTCTGCTGTTTGTCATGATTGTTGTCTAAAGAGATACATGATATTCAATTGACTGTATACTGTTGTATCTTCTGAATGTCCATGCAGCTGCTGGTACATGGAGTGAGGTCATGCCCACTGGTGAGGGCCCATCCGCCAGATTTTCAGTAGCTGGGGATTGCTTAGATCCACACCTGGGAGGTGCTCTTGTATTCGTAGGTGGTTGTGATAAGAACCTTCAACCCTTGGAGGACATGTATTATCTATATACAGGTCTGTTAAAACATTTATTTAGAACTTTATAGATATCCCGTTGAGAAATATCTGAATCTTGTTTTGTATTCATATTACTAGGCCTTGCTAGAGAGACTGAACGGGATGAAAGAAGGTCAGAGAAGATGTCTTTGAAGAAGCAGCTGAAGTTAAAGTGCCAAGAGCACCAAGCTTCAGCTTCTCCTTATGGTAATGCTCTTGTTGGATTTGATAATAACGCTAATGTTCATAACCAACTGCCAAGTGAGGAATTTTGTCATATCTTGTTGATTTTACTTTGTAGTTTCCCACCTTGTAGTCCCTGAGAATTGTCTTACTGAAGGCGCTCCTTGTTAATGCATTTATGAGTTACTTTTATCTTTTTCAATGTGATTGCTTTAATTGTTTTTAGCCAGCCATTCTTTAATCATCTAATTTGACAATATGTTTGGTAAGGGAAGACCTTACAGACAGGATTAACTTCAGAGAGGAATGATTGAATGATAATCCTTCTTAGCAAGCCTCCATGAGGATCCTATATATATATATATATATATATATATATATATATATATGTATGTGTGTGTGTGTGTATTATATATATATATATGTATATATATATGTATGTGTGTGTGTGTGTATTATTCTCCTTAGATACCCTTGTCTTTTTTGGTAACTAACTAATTTCATTACCAAAGTGAGAGCTGTTAGATACCCTTAATTTTAATCATGATCTCATTGACCCGCATTTTAGCCCATTTCGGCCCAACCCGTCTCAGCCCAAGTAACTTTTGGGTGGGTCAATAGCCCGCTCATTTATTAACTCTGCCCATTTTGACCCATCCAAATTCAGCCCAACCTGCCCATTTGACACCTGAGAATGGGGCTTTTGTCTTTTGCCACAAAAAGGAAAACTAAATCTGATTCTCTTCAGTCTTCACTCCCTTTTCTCTCTCAGTTAGGCCTCATCTCTCCTCTCTCGATTTGCTCTCTCCTGGTAAGATTTTATAGGTGATTTTTTATTTGGAATCTCTTTTCTCTCTGTTGAAAGGTTCAATTTGTGGTCTTTGATCTGAGTACCGTTTTGTCTCTATCAATCTGTGTTTGAAATTAAAGATTTAATATGTGATATTTTATTTGGTATCTCTCCTCTCTTTTAAAGATTCAATTTGTGGCTTTGGTCTGAGTACCGTTTTGTCTCTATCAATCTGTGTTTGAAAGTACCATAAACCCTACAGAGTGAAATTATGTTGCGCCAAAAACACTGAAGGGCAAAAATAAAAGACCACAAATTTGAGGGGTTAAAATTGAAGACCACCCCGAAATAGGGGCATTTGTGCGAGGATGCTTGCTTTGAGAACAAAAAGATTCACATTTCTAGATTAAGGGATAGTTGTCTTCAAAATCTGTTTTATTGGTGTAAGAGGTCTTTAGTGGAGAGTATAGATCAGTTCATGGACTTTCTAGATTTGCTAGGAAAAATGTAACTGGATGTTTATTTCTGTAGGCACTGTCTGCTTCTGATGTATCTTTTGTACCAGCTTGGTACTTCTGTTAATAAAACTTTAGCTTATCAAATAAAAAAAAAATTCAGACCATTCGTTTACTTTCTTACTTTGAAAATGAAATAACTAAAATTTATTATTATGAATACATTAGATGTTGACTAGGTTTGGGGATCGTAGAGCATTGGAAAAATGTAACTGGATGTTTATTTCCTACATGGCATATTTAAGACGCATTTTGGCACATTACATACATCCTTAGTTTTAGACCTCAAGATTCAAAAGTCTTCTTTATTTTCTTAACCTCTGTGTCGAGTCAAACTAAGGCAAACAAATTGAAATGGAAGGAATATGTTCTATGTGTAGACTCTGTACAAGTGATACAATTTGTAGTGCATTTAATTCTTGAAGCAGGGAAACAGGTGTCACGGGTGTTGAACTGACCTCTGAAGGTGCACCGATATTGTGCAGGTCAGCAGAACATTTTTTTGAACGAATTCCAGACTCCTATGGAGAGGATGATGTTTCACGCCAAGGTCACAAAGAGTTTTCCAAATGGCTATACCGTTGAAACTGTAATAAATGGATTCCCGCTTCGTGGAGTAGTATTTTCCGACAAACCAAGACCTGAACAGATTCCCCGTAATGATTTTATCAGGTGCATGATCATCTGATTTCAACATTTGATAGATAAGAGTAGCAGAATTTAAGTATTTATCAAATTTTTGGTTCACTTATTGCCTTTTTAAAATTAGGAATACGGGAAGTGGTGAAACAGATGGAGCAAAGCAGAATGGCGACCATAATTCTGCTAGAGGAGTTAAAAGACCTGCAGAAACAAATGTAGACGACCTCCGGCAAGCAGATGTCCCTGGTGGGAATCCTATCAGAAATCAGGCCCCAGTTGGAGATGCTACAACTGAAATGAAGAGTCCACCCCACTCTTATGCTTCACCAGCCCATGAGGTATTCCTTCTTTGTGTGGAATAAATAGTTTAGTCGTGCATACCATCTTAAAGAAGAATTTGTACTAGTACCGGCTTGGCTGCACAAGAACAGAATCTCCTTTCTCGTTGGCTTGGACAGGTCATTTTTCTTATTGCACCTTGCAGCATTTCCTATATTGTGGAATTAATTTTAGCATTTGACGTGCAACCATGGGTGATTGCAGCTAATAAGCAACAATTTTAGGGCTTGCCACTTCTATTCCAAGAATTCAATCTTCATCCTCTTCTTCAGTTATAATGCCAGTTAGATGTTTTGAAGGCAAAAACAACCCAATCCAAAAGATAAAACTTAGTTGTATTTTGGTATTTCATTTTTGGATTAAACAAGAATACACAGAAGACACTGAGGCTCTTCTTCAAGTCCTAGAGTCTTTATAGTTTTCCTTTTTTCCAGTAGATATCTTCTACCTAGAATAGCAGTTTTTGCTTTCTTTTACTCCTGTAAGTGCTGGCTTCACAGCCTTTTTTGGATTTTAATACAAGCTGTTACCATTGTCAAAAACAAATGCCAGTCGTGAGGGCATGACACTTACATGCCAAAAATTCAATCTTCATCCTCTTGAATTTACATGAGGAATTTGTGATGACCATTAGACTGTATAGAAAAAATTCTATACAAAGCTTATGAGTTAGCAACAAATCTGGATTGTTTCAAGTTTGGTTAATGATATAGGCTTTTATGACCATGCTCTGATGTATTCTCTTCTTGGTAATTTGAGACATTAATCCACAAGTAGTAGTCCTCTTCAATCACATGCTTAAGTTTGCTTCTAGCCTGCAATAACAACTACGCCTCAGTTCCAACCAAGTTGGAGTCGGCTATATGAATCCTCATATCTCCATTTAAGCTCAACTCATCTCATCATCATATCAGATAATAAAAGTAAAAAAATAAGTTAGATGCAAGTATAATAGTAACTATGATAATATTAGAAGTTCTCCAACAAGACTAAAATCTATTCCAACTAGTAGATACCATATCACCTATATGGATTTTTTTCTTTCTTCCATTATGCCCTATCTTTAGCTATATCTGCATTGATTCCAAGAATTTGTAGGTCTTTTGATACAACTTCCTTCCACGTGATTTTAGGTCTACACCGTCCCTTTTAAACACCTTCACACACCATAGTTTCTCACCTATCGGCCGGTGCATCTGTAGTTCGAGACATACGTACAAGATATGACCAAACCATCTCAAGTTACCCTCTCATGTTATCCTCAATGCGTGCTACTTGCACCCTTTGGCGTGGTCATTTTTAATCTTATCTAAACTTGTATGACCCCACATCCATCTTAGCATCCACATCTCTGCAACACTCTTATCTTATAGATATATTGAACTTTAGCGGCCCAATATTCACTACCATATAGCGTTGTTGGTCTTATTATGTTCTGTAGAACTTACCTTTCACTTTGGTAGGCATCCTTCTATAACATAACACACACTCCGATAGCACTTCTCCATTTTAACCATCCAAATTTAATTTTATTAGTAACAACTTCATATATCATTCCATTCTCTTGAAAGTACAAGCCTAGATATCTCAATTGTTTGCCTTTTTGGCCTCGCAATCCTATCTAGTCTCACCTCAACTTCACTTTTCTCATGCTAACTAAACTTGATGTACATGTATTCAATTTTAGTTCTACTTATCCTAATACTCTTACTCTCTAAAGTGCTTCTCCAAAGTTCAAGATTTTGATTGGAACCTTGCTGATTTCATCAATTAACATAATATCATCGGCAAATAACACACACCATGGTTCAAGGCTTCAAGCTTTTGGTTCTCTCTCTCTTCAAATAAGTCGTTTTCCACTCTCTTTTTCTCTTCTCTTCACTCTGCAGTAATGAAACAAAAAAGAAAGCATTTCCTTCAAGTTGAGAATTTTAAAGTTCTGATTTCTTTTCTAACATCCACGTTTCTTTTCCTTTTTATAACTGGCCTTTATAATTACCTGCTCTACACACAGGGGTTTGTTTCTGAGTGAATAGCCTAAAGAATTATAATTACCATTAGAGCTACATATCTAACATTACTGCTGGATTCTTGTCTTGCATGATTCACTCTATGTACCTCTTTATTTAGTGAAGCTGGTTATTTCTGAACTTTTACTTTGAGATGATTTCTGATCAAGTGCGACATAGCAGGTTCATGATGTCTCAAAGTCATCTTCAATACATGCTGTGAATTTGGAAAGCAGTAGGGTGAGTAATGCAGTAGATTGTGGTGCTAAGGTCTTTAAGGAGAATGCTTTTGCAACAAATGACTCGTGAATCCTTTCTGAAGGTACATGTTGTACTGGCCTCGGGGATTTCTTGGTTATAAAAGAAGTCTTATACAACTTTTTGAAGTCAGAAAACTACCATCCTTGTCCTGCGCTGTTACTTTCAGACTTCATATATAGTAAAAGATAAAATGCTACTGATTTTACTTCTATCTTGTTTTGACCAATCAGGATTTGCATATGAAATTATTCTTTCAGACGCTTAGTTTACTGAAGGAACTGTTGATGGTTAGTTCGAAATGTTTGACTTGTTATAGAATCCAGACTCCAGAGCAATGTTCTTTTTTTTAACTTGCCTTTTTATCAAGATGGATTCACTCATTTTCTTCAAGTGTTTATGGCCTCTGCTTTTAAATCTATCTTTCTTCTTTAAGAACACACATTCAGGAAGATCTGCTGAACTCTGATATTCAATTCTTCAGCGTAAAACTCTCATGCCATATGTGAACCGTGTTGTCTCTTGTTCAACTTAAATTCCTCAAGTCCATGGATAGTCTAAATTAGTCATTAATCAGTAGACAAAGGTGTTGTCGAACTGGCCACGGCAGAACTAGACGCTGCTAATTCCATGAACCACACAATCGGGGACGTCTTAGTGTTATCCACCTTAGAGACAACTAAGATATTTTTATGAGGTAAATATATCTTCATTCATAAATATGGCCAAACTGGTTGTATACAAGGGGTATACCAAAAGGTAAAGCATCTACGACAAGATGTGATTCTCTACAAACTCCATCCAATCATCTATAAAACAAGGAACTTTTTGTGTGCACCAAAAGAAAATAAGGGAACAGAGACTACTCAATGGAGACAATTAAGATAAAATGTGTCAGACTCATAGCATAGTGACAACTATTATTATGACAGGATTTGATTGCATTCTTTAGAATCTAAGCTATTCCCTTCACAGGGGGATAATATTGGCCGTCTTCTGCATTTCCACATCTTTATGATGTGTTCTTAATATAGAACCCTCTTTAAATTCTAGTGACCTTTGCATGTTTCTAGCATTTAGATCATGTCACAGATCACATGGCAGGGGAATTTTCTGGTTCTGTCTTTATTAATGGATTAGTGTCCCTTGTACAGTAGTAGGTTATTTCCATTTAAAATTTCTTAAGCTTCCTCTTCTTTTCATCTGGATGCAAAAGCATTATATTCTCGTTTTGCTCATTTAAAATCTTTCCTTACTTGGGTACCGTCGTACCGATCTCATGAGACTTCAATAGTAAACATCACATAATGTTGCTATTTTCACGTTGTGATTAAAAAACTTCCCAGTTCTGACTTCAAAAGGAAAAGGTAGAAAAGAACTGCTTGAGACTGAGCTGTTTGCCTGTTAGACCCTTAAAGCTAGTTGATCTTATCTTCCCTTGTCTGTGCCTGCTGGCTATACACTCGAGCAATAAGGCAAAACAGGATTTCTACATTTAGGCTGTGCTGCTCTTGCCCTGTGTCTTTTTAAATTGTAGAGTTCTTTTGAAAGTCGACGGCAAATGCACATGTGATTAAATGAAATACTAGTTAATATCTGTCTTGACTTCTGATTTACTATGTTAATATCTGTCTTGACTTCTGATTTACTATTTCTGACAAATGTGTAAGTTAAAGCCAGTTCATATCTGTGCTTTGCAAACATTTATTACCATTTTGTTTTTGTTCCAAAACCATGTAAAAAGTAGAAACAAAATGAAACATGTTAAATGCCTTCGTGCATTTATCGTTTTAATTAAATACTTGAAGCCAATTCATTAAATGAATAACAAGTACTTCGGAGTCCTTTGATACGTGGTTTTCCCCTTCTCTGCCAGAAATAAAATCTTTGCTTTTCAATCAATAGATATGTATGAAATTCCTATCATCTCTTCTTATAACAACAACAACAACAACAACATATCCAGCTAAATCTCACAACGTGGGTCTGGGGAGGGTAGAGTGTACGCAGACCTTACCTCTACCTTGGTAGTTAGAGCGGCTGTTTCCAAATGACCCCCGGCTCAAGACAAAACACAAGCATAAGCAAAGCAAGAAAAACGGTCAGACCCGGACAAGAAATTTAAAGCAGTATGAAAATGCTGGTATCAAAAGCGAATAAGCAATGATAACACATTCTGAGAAAAGAAGCAGTAACTAACGCAGGTAAATAAGATAAACAAAGTATACTAGAGAACACATAACACCATAAATCAAACGACATGGAACTATAAAGCAATATTGCGCCTACTAGTATGATAGGCTAAGCGGGCTTACAATAATAACACTACAACTACCAGCTTGTAAGCGTAAGTAGGACTACGCTGGACTATCTACTACCCTAATATGTGTCCTCCATAACCCCCATATCTAAGGTCATGTCTTCAGTAAGTTGCACATGCGCCATATCCGATCTAATCACCTCTCCCCAATACTTCTTCGGCCTACCTCTATCCCTCCTGAACCAGTCCATAGTCAACCTCTCACACCTCCGCACTGGGGCATTTGTGTCTCTGCTCTGCACGTGCCCGAACCATCTCAACCTCGCTTCCCGCATCTTATCCTCCATCGAGGCCACTCTCACTCTGTCCCGAATGTCATCATTTCTAGTTCTATCCCTCCTTGTATGCCCACACATCCATCTCAACATTCTCATCTCTGCAACTTTCATCTTTTTGGTGTACGAAGTCTTGACCGGCCAACACTCCGCTCCATACAACATAGTCGGTCTAACCACCACTCTATAGAACTTTCCTTTTAAGTTTTGGTGGCACCTTTTTATCGCACAAGACTCCAGATGCGAGCCTCCATTTCATCCCCTGCTCCAATACGATGTGTGACATCGTCATCAATCTTTCCATTCCCTTGGATAATAGACCCGAGGTACTTGAAGCTTTCTTTTTTTGGAATGACCAGAGTACCAAGCCTCACCTCCACGCATGTCTCAAGGTCGCTCCCGTTACTGAACTTGCACTTTAAGTATTCTGTCTTGGTCCTACCCAGTCTGAACCCTTTAGACTCCAGAGTATGCTTTCAAACCTCCAGTTTAGCGTTCACTCCGCTGTGAGTCTCAGGACTGTCATCTGCTAATAACATATACCATGACACCTCCCCTTAGATTTGTCGCGTCAGTCTATCCATCACCAAGGCAAATAAGAATGGGCTAAGAGTTGATCCCTAGTGCATCCCCATCATCACTAGGAAGTGCTCCGAGTCTCCTACTGTCCGTACCTTGATCTTGACTCCATCATACATATCTTTGATCGCCCTAGTGTACGCCACAGGTACACCTCTAACCTCCAAACATCTCTATAGAACCTCCCTAGGAACGTTGTCGTATGCCTTCTCAAGGTCGATGAAAACCATATGTAAGTCTCTTCCGCTCCCTATACTGCTCCACCAACCTCATAATAAGAGGAATGACTTCTCTAATCGAACGCCCGGCATGAATCTCTTCTTATAGAGTTGTTAAATTAGTTTCTTCTGGTTGATTGTGCTATCTTTAATATCTCTAAAAGAATGACTATTTGTATTGTTAAATTTACTACTAAACATTTAATTTAGAAATGTATTATTTCTAAAGATAGACACTATTGAGTATTGATTGCCAATGTTAGACTTAAAGATATGCTTGTTCCCAGACCTCTTCTTAGTGTATCATTTAGGCTCCTATAACAATTGCATTACTCACAATAAACTTGGTGTAAAGTTTGTTAAGTTCACACCTTAAATAGATTGCATCAGACTTTCTGCTCCTCAACTAACTGGTACATATTGTGCTTATTATGTTATAGATTGTTAGTTAACCTTTTGCTTTATTCCTTTTTGCAGATAAGAATCAATGGAACACTGATCAGCCTTGTGCAATTTTGTCCTTAAGATGGTTATTTCCTAGAATTTCCCTTTCTATACAGCCCCGGGACGGTCACATGCTTCCCAAAAGAAAAGGAATGTCATCATATAAACATAGTTTTCTTTATTCACTTTATAAAACACTCATGTTTCTTCTCTTTTTTCCCTTGTTTGTCTGTCTTTTCACGGGAGTGGACGAGGGTTGACGAGAAGGTCTCCATAGCCATATGATGCATCGAAAAATTGGAGTAAATTGATTTTAGATCCAATGATTCTTCTTTTGTTAATAGCTCGATTGTGAATTGTTTGTAGATAATTAGAATACTGACTAGACCTTTTTGAGTTGCCAATATGAGAAACCATTTGCGAGATGGACGAGGGAATTGAACAACTTTATCTCTACAACCTGCTTGAGGATTCACTTTTTCAATTTCCTCATGTTTATGTGAGGATATTTTTGGGTAAAGATT
Source organism: Anisodus tanguticus (assembly GCA_034509755.1). Classification (NCBI taxonomy): domain Eukaryota; kingdom Viridiplantae; phylum Streptophyta; class Magnoliopsida; order Solanales; family Solanaceae; genus Anisodus; species Anisodus tanguticus. Next base: position 8,844,906 of record CM067547.1, on the reverse strand, counting down.
TCCAATGGATCATATGATTTTATAAGCAACAAGTAGTATCAAATACCATCTGATACCACTCATATTATTATTCACTGTGGTGTTGTCACCAGTTAAAGCTGGAACGAAACAATTTACCAATAGTGCATCCGCCTCCCTGTTTCATAATCATTTTGTGCAGTTTACCATGTTCTGCTCCTGTAAGAGCACTTAAGATATTACATGATTTAAGGCATCTAATGACAAGAATATAAATAAGTCGGCTGCTTGTGAGTTACATATTTTGAACTGAGAAATGTGTATAAACTTAAAATGCTTTCAGTCGTAATTATAATATAATGGCATTCAAATAATTACCACTCCGAATATTTTCAATTGTCGATATCATAATATAACTAATACATTTAAAAAGGGCATTGGTTATTTAGAGCAGATATATCTCCTGGCGTTATAAAATGTTGTAAATATACCCCTGCAGTTACACAAATGGAGTAAATATACCCTATTCGCTAACAATTTTTAAAAAAAAATCGTTTAGCTTATTTTTTAATTAAAAAAATATCTCGTCGCTGTAAAGTCTTTTAGTATGACATTTTTCTAGACACATGGTAATTTTTTTCTAATGGATCGGGTCTGATTTATTTAAAAAATATCGTTGTGGCTTTAAAAAAATAAGTCCACCTATTTTTTAAAACGAACCATACCCAACCCAATAGGAAAAATACTTTAGAGAAATATGTCTACTAAAAAATGGCTTTTTTTAAAGCCCGTGGCATTTTTTTTTAATTTGAAAATAAGATAAATGATCTTAAAAAAACCGTTAGCAAAAAAGGTATATTAGCACCATTTTATAACATGGGTATATATCCACTACTCTTATAATAAAGATATATCTGCCCTAAATCACAAAATTGAGGAATATATTTGTACCTTTGCCCTTTAAAAAAGGAAAAGAGCATTTGATTTAGCATAATGCATCCATAATCACTTTGGGAGATTTCGTTCAGTTTTTTAAAATAATAGCAACCTAAAACAACAGTAGCACGAACTGAAAACTTGATTTCCTTAAGCATGCATTGAGGATTGTTCACAATTGAAGCTTTGGGTATATCCCAACAGTGAATAGAAAAGAGTTATCATGTTACAATTGGATAAGCTGACACTGTTTTCCCCACACACAAAATAAACCCACATAGAGTAACAGCAGTCTCATCATTTTTCATGACTACACAGTTTCATCTTTGGACAGAAGGAACTAGTTCTTGCCATCGCCAAACAGGTAACCTAGGGAAGATCCACCACCTGGGGCAGCATGCACTTTGGTAGATGGGCGATCCTGAAAAGAGAACAAGGTTCAAACATTCAATTGACAAGACAATATCACTCTGTGAGCTAGACAAGAAAGGAATAAGGTGTGAGAGAATTAGCAACACAAGAAGCATATGCTACTGAGCTAGATGAAGAATGGAAAAGCATATATTTAGAACAGATGGTTCAGTCCTCATGTTACCCTCCTGAAAGTTGGTAAAATGTTATGAATGGTGACAATCCCAGATGATTGGAAAGCGGAAAGCGGAAGTGCTACAACTTGGGCAGCAGCAATTGACAGAAGTGTGATGTGACAGAATCAAGAATGAAAGAAGCATGCAGTACTGAACTAAATAACTAATGGAAAAGAAAATCTTTCAGAATTATTTTTTTAGATGTTTTTATCCTCAATCACACTCACGAAAATGGTAAAAGGTATTAAGGGAACCTATCCTGTTTATGGCTTTGATTGACCTACTTGGAAAGCGGAAGTGCTACTACTGAAGTAGCAAGAATTGAAGGAGGTGATAGCATCAAGAATGTACGAAGAATATAGTACTGAACTAAATAGAGAATGGAAAAGAAATTTCTTCATTAAAAAATCTGCTTCCGTGTCATATTCACCTTCTGAAAGCAGTCATTTCAAAAACTAATTCATTTGATCAAGCCGGGAGAATCATAAAGAAAGAACCAATAAGTAGGGTATAAGTAATCTGCAAGGACGTTGTAAAACCCTTTGAAAGAAAGATGATTTGCATCTTACCGTGAGGAAATTTCCAGTGTTTTGTCCATCTGCACGGAAATAGTTATTGGCATTGCGCCCCTGCTGAATGCCAGCCGGAATCTGCTTATTAACATTTGGAGCTGGTGCAGTTGCAGTAGGTTTCTGTGGATCGCTTGTAGTAGGTCCCTGATTCTGTGGAGCTGCTACCTTGTTGGTAGTAGGTTTTGGAGCCTCACCATCTCCAAAGAGATAACCCAGGGAACTCTGTCCTCCACCGCTGCTGACTCCACGACCCATGATCTCTCAACTTTTAAATGATTGATTCTGCTCAAAGCAGAAGCACACATTCTCATAAAAGATTACAAGACATTGTAAACAACGCCTTTGAAGTACAAATAAGCTCTATGACCCACTGCAGTGTACCTCGTAAAGATGAACTATAATATGTGTGTGTGTGTGACATGTAAACTAAATTAACAGAATCACATATGGGGATTTAGTCTAAATGGATTGCTCCAGGTTCATAACAAGTTGAAAGTTGAGAAAAAATTATAAAGAGATTACAAGAACATAAACATCTCAAATTCCAAAACTTCAGTAAATTACTTTTCCTTCCCATGAACCACCCCCTATAAGAAACTAAGCAACCTTATTGAGATATCAAAAAGATAATATTCAGAACAGTACAAAGACAATTCAGAACTTGGTAATATATAACTACAGTGTAGGATAACATTAAGAAAAAAGGGGAGCCCTGGTATAACTGGTAAAGTTGTTACCATGTGACTACAAGTTCGAGTCGTGGAAATAGCCTCTTGCAGAAATGCAGGGTAATGCTACGTACAATAGACCCTTGTGGTCTGGCCCTTACCGGACCCCGCACATAGCGGGAGCTTAATGCACCGGGCTGCCCTTTCTTAGTGTAGGATAACATTAAGACTGGCAATAAATATTGTGAACAGACACGCATACATATAAGTTTGTCCTATTAAGATCCACTTAGATACATAACAATGACATAGTTGCAGAAGTAGCACTCATATCTATCTGAATCTATGATATTAGAAGTCATAGCTTTGTATCCATTTAGACAAATTACATGCATGTTACGAAACTATATTTTCTTTCATTGAGCCAGATTTATTATTATCATCGACTCATCCATCTACCGAAACCAAATAACATCCATCTACCGAAACCAAATAACATCCATCAACAGGCATGTAATTTGTCTAAATGGATACAAAGCTATGACTTCTAATATCATAGATTCAGATAGATATGAGTGCTACTTCTGCAACTTTGTCATTGTTATGTATCTAAGTGGATCTTAATAGGACAAACTATATTTTCTTTTATTGAGCCAGATTTATTATTATCATCGACTCATCCATCTACCGAAACCAAATAACATCCATCAATTAGCAAACAAACCTTGCAAACCAAGGAAATCTCGTCTAGTACTAATACACTGGAAATTTACACAAAAACACAATCTCCAGCACTTTATACAGCATTGCAAATTGCAAAATTAACATCAGGTTACGGAAAATGCACGCGTAATAGTTGTTAAATCATCCAGAACCAAAAACATCACACAATAACGCTAATAACAACTGCCTAGTCAAATATTCGATTAATTCTATCACATTTATGAAATTTATCAGTCAGCGATGTACATTGCACACACACTTATATAGATGCATGATAATCAATTACACATAAAACAGTTTATCATGAATGAAAATCAACCGACAAGGAATCATAAATCCCTAAAACTTCAAACTCGTCATATTAGCAGCATTCTAAACTCAGATCCGAAACAACGATAACTTTAAAAAAACATTAAAAAAAATGAATAATGCATAAATTCTAAACCAAAAACGCCGATCCAGATGAAAACGAACTACAACAAAAATGAGATTCAAACGGAATAATAAGAGCAAAAAGAGAGAGCATGTACCTGAGTAGTTCGGATCAGATCTGTGGAGAGAAATTGATTGAAGAGCAAGTAGGGCTTTATAGGTACAACTAACGGCACGGTAGAGAGTGGGTGCCTGCTTGCATGGCTGGACTATTGTGCAAATAACGGAATAATGGGAGGTCGGTTTTGTAATTTTATTAATTTTCTTTTTTGACCCCTACCTGCCTGTCTTTTTTAACTTTGTCTAGTCTAGTTCCCGTGATTACTTTGTGAAGGTAAAGTCCCGAAGGCGAAATCCAACCTGTATTAGAGGCTTTTGGTCAGGTGGGATGTAAATCGAGGGATATGTGTGAGTGACAGTCTTGCAAGGGAGAGGACTAACGGGACACGAACCCAGCAACATCCCTTGCAATATTTCAAAGACTGTCACCACACGGATTCGAACCCGCGACGTCGGAGTAGTTATACCCCAATCACCTTGCCACTTACCAATTCGTCTGTGTCCTTGGGGCTAGTTCACTTGATTACTCTTTCGGGATTAAATTAGTCGTAAAACTGTAGTTAAAGTGATCGCTTAAAATAAATAAATAAATAAATGGTTGATTAAATCGTGGTCCAACGCTAATTCACTTGATAAATTCACTAATCACTACTTTCACAATTAAAGGGGAGGGTTCAAATTTCATGGCATATCCTTCCTCTTTTTCCTTTTCTCCCTCCCCCATGTGATTTAAAAAGATTAATAGTGATTGTTGAAATCACTCCGTCTAATAGTATGAGCGAAAATATTGACATGACAAGTGTAGCTAAGGGTGTTAATCAAATGTGCAGATTGGGCTAAATTTGCGCATATTAAAATGAGTTTGAGTTAATATATATATACTGATTGAAGCGATCAAAATTTAATGCCAGTAATATTTGATTAGTAATTCGTTAACATTTTAGGCTTTAGGTGTAATTAGGATTTTACTTACTTTGTGGGTGCCCGATACAACCTTTGCCGGATTTGTCTCCAAAGAGCCCAACTAGCTCGAAGCTACCGCCGAAAAACACGGAGTTTCACACAGTTCGAACTTCGACCAGCGTCGAAGCCCAACTGCACCGAAGACCTGCTGAAATATTGTTCTGTGTCTCATCTCACTTTGCTTCGAATTTATTTTCTTCATGCGATTTAGGTATTCTTTTAATCAAGCAATACCCTTTTTCTTTGTATTTCTATTGCACTCTATTTAACATATTCACCTATATCTCGTCGATACCTCGCTTGCCTGAAAATCAGAAATGGATAAACTAAAGCAGTATAGCACCCTTGTGCATTGATAATTTCATGCTGCAAAGTTTATTTTGACTTAGTTAGGATGTGAAGTTGTAGCACTGTTGACTAAATTTATTTTGTTAGCTCTAGTGATTTAATTTCTAAAATTTTGATGGATAAATATAGTTGATATTTGCTTGATAATCCTATATTACTTGGACCTTGATATGGATGTTGGCCATAGTTAGTTTTGAGGTGTCTTGGCTGAAGACTTCAAGTTTTGGACTAAGGAGATATGACTAAAATGCTAAATATGGTGTGGAATACGACTAATAAGCATGAAATTGGTGGTGCAAATATATGACATTTGATTGTCGTTTCTTAAGACTATAAAGGATTGTGGATAGTAATTAGTGTTGAACTGATTTGAGTCTAATTGACAAAAAGAAATTGATTATAAGACAATGGTGCAGGAGCAGTTTCTTATGATTTAAACTAGTTCAGGTTGGCTTTGTGCAACTTACTAATTACATACAATATTCATGGCATAATCAGTATATTGATCAGAAGGTTTGTCAAGCTTGCAGTATTTAGGGAGGGCAGAGTATCAGCTGTAGTAGAATTAGACCCAATGAAGAGTTCGTCATTCCAAAAATCGATTGGAAAATAAGTTTTTTAAACCATGTTACCTAAATAAATTTGGCATAAACTTGACGGGAACGGGAAGTAAATGTTTGGTCTTAGGTTATTAGGCCATAAAGCCACAGTGCTGGCTTTTCATAAATACTTAATGTAAAGCTTAGTACTATTCTACTTGCTCTTGTCTTTTGATTGCTCCCACATCTTGTCATATTCGTTTTCAGTTGGTTTAAGGCTGCGTACAATAGACTCTTGTGGTCCGGCCTTTCACCGGACCCCACACATAGCGAGAGCTTAGTGCAGCGGGCAACCTTTTTATTCTACCTACTTGGTCTGTTTCTGCCTAATTTAAAAATGCAGCCCGGTGCCCTCAGCTCCCGCTATGTGCGGGTGTCCTGAGAATGGTCAGACCACAAGAGTTTATTGTTTCTGCCTAATTTAAGTTTGTCATATTCATTTTCAGTTTGTGTTGTGTCATATTAATTATATTAATTCATTCTGCCTAAGCTTGGCCTCATAGAATTAATTTATTTTGCACAGACACATTATATTCATTTGATAGTTGATAAAGAAAATCAGTCAGTGATCTTCCATCATATGAGGATTATACATGTTTCGTGCAATGGTGCGGGATCAAGGGTCTAGTTGGCTATAGAAGAGATGGGGTACAAGCTGACCATTTACATCCCCTGTTCATAGGCGAGGAAAAGGTGGTGTTGCTGGTAGGAGGGAACACGTATTATTGAGAGAGGAGTGCCGGTTGAATGTATGAAGCGGATTAGTATCTAAATTATGTTTTATGTATTATACCGTATAATTTTGGGTAGAGGTAGCAATGTGTTGTTTATCTTTATTGTGCATTTTCGATTCTCTCTCTATATATATATTGGACTGGCCTGAAGAAGGTAATTCATGTTGGACTGGTTTAAAGTAAGGCTGGCCAGTGGGCCGGGACGGCCCGACCCCGCCCCGGTCCCGCCCCGACCCCGCTCTAAAAAAAAAAAATTTAACGGGGGCGGGACTCGAACTCGGGACAGGACGATGTCTCGTCCCGCCGGACCCGAGCCCGCCCCCAGTGCCCGCCGGACCCGAGCCCGCCCGAGCCCGTCCCGACCCCGACCCTTAAACCCCTTTTTGCAAAAATGGTCGTTGCACCAACGACCATTTTAGATTATGGCCGTTGGCCAACGGCCATTTTAGCCCCCCCCCCCCCCCCCCCAACCCCCCCTACCCCTTAATATTTATTTTTAACCCATAAGTTATTATATTTACACTTTAACCCAATTTTCCAACTATAAATAACTCATTTTCTCTTCATCTTTCTCACAAATCTTCCTACAATCTCTCTAATTTCTCAATATATCTCTCTACATTGTTTGCTAAATATTCAATTTTATTAATTCATTTGGGAATTGGGAGTGAAGTTGGCAACTAGCTTGAGGATCTTCCATCGAGCAAAGTTTCAATTTTCAACCTCTCGATTACACGTCGACGTTACGTCGGCGTTTGGTACATTCGTTCCTTCATTAAATTATTATTGTCTGTTTATTTTATTTAGCGCACTTAATTTTATTGTCTTTAATTATTTATTATCATAATTAAAATGGAAGGATTAAAAGGTATGTTTAAGGGTAAGGGTAAGGGTGCTTCTTCTAGTAGAGGCAATCAGGGCAAGGGTACTTCTTCTAGTGATCTTATTCCTACACGGGATGATTTTGTTGATACTCAACATTTTCCTACAATACCATTAGATTTAGACGAGGAGTTATTTTCTCGGAACTCAAGAAGACTTTAATTTAGACGATGATCTAGACGATACACCCACTAATATTGATGACAACACGCCCACTAGTGCACCTTCATCCGAAATACCTCCTATTCCCCCTAGTATGAGACGAGGTCCAAAGAAAACGACCATTAAAATCGAGATGCATGGACATTTTTTGATAGGGACGTAGAGAATCAAGTAGCCATATGTAAAATTTGTAAAAATGTTTTAAAATTTAAAACTGGAAAAGGTCACGGTGGGACGGGGGTTTAATTAGACACGTAGTAAGTGCTCATCCAAATTAGGTATGCCCAATACCAGGCTTCAAAACCGGGTGCGCAAACGGCGCTCCATCGGGACAAGGTTCACATACGATCTCGTCCCGGACCAAGTACAGGGTCAAATTAACCCTATGACGGGGGGAATTGTAGGCTCTAAATACAACAAACATAGAGATAGGGAAGCAATATCAAAATTAGTTGTTGTGGAGGGTTTGCCTTTTTCATTTCCTTCATCTCCCGATTTTATTCATTACATTAGAGATATATATAATCCTCGCTTTTAACGGTTTTCCTAGGTCAATCGTTAAGAGAGATGTATTTAAATTTGCGCATGAATATCAACAATATTTACGTTTTTCATTATATCATTTTAATGGCAAAGTATCTATCACGTCCGATATAGGTCGTAGTACTAACGGCCATGATTATTTAACTCGTAACTTGTCATTGGATAGATTATAAATGGTCTATGCAAAAACGTATTTTAGCGTATAGATATATAGATGATAGGCACACCGGTACTTTTATTGCGTAAAATATTTATCAAGTGTGCGATTATTACGGAATTACCGATAAAATTATGACTATTACATTAGATAACGCTTCTAATAACAATTACGCAATTACAATGTTAAAAAATAGTTTAGCTCCATCTTTTCCGGACCATTTTCATATAAAATGCGCGTGCCATATATATAACTTAATTGTAAAGGATGGTCTATCACTTTTTGAAGACATTCTTAGTAAAATACAATTTGCTATAAACTTTATTTTTAAAAGTAATAAAGTACAACGTAGAAAAGAATATAAAAAAATTTGTCATGATTGTGGACTACCTTTTAGAAAAATTCCACAAGAAGTATCCACTAGGTGGAATTCTTTATACGAGCAACTACTTGTTGCTTATGACTATAAATTACCTATAACTTTATTTTTTAACTCTCATAATAAAAAGCCACCGATATGATTTTAGATAGTGATTGGGAAAAAATTTCCGAACTTATTGTATTTTTAGAGAAATTTTTTCAAGCAACAAAAGAATTTTCCGGTATATATTATCCTACTATTTCAACTATGTTATTTTATATAACTCTAATATTTTTATTACTTAGTGAATATATGGAAAAACCAAATTATAAGGCAGCTATTAAAAAAATGTTTGTCAAAATAAAAAAATATTTTATTCCTATTCCTTCTATTTATATTATTGGTTCTCAGTATTAAATCCTACTATTAAAATAGACGGTACTAAATCACTAATTGAAACTATTAACGATTGTATAGAAGTACTACCACCTCCAAGTCCCAAAAATCTAAATCACCCACCACCTATTGAACAAACTAAAGAAGAAGTGTTGAATAGCGTAGAACACCACCGCAAAAATATATATAGATTTTATCAACAAGAAAATGCTAGTAACGTACGGCTACCATACCATCTTCTTCATCTTCAACACAACCTCACAAAAGACATGTCTTGTTTCTGCGGCTAGTATTGAAAGCCTCGAAATAGAATGTGCGGCCGTACCTCTACTAACCAAATTAGCGAGTTGGATATTTTTGTTTTGCGGGGTTCTGTACCGTATCAAGAAGTTATCAATGAAGATGGACAAGAAGACTTGCTTTGAAATACGGAGGGGGAATGAGAAGACCTTTCGACACTTTCATTGATGGCTCGAGATGTTTTGAACATTCAAGCGTCATCAACCGCGTCGGAAAGCGCTTTTTCTCGGCAGATATCAAATAGGAGACCACGAGACACTCATTGGCGGAGACGACTTGGAAATTGCGGTATTATTCGAGAGATTGGATACGAGCGGAGCGGAGAAAGGTGCGGTCAACCGGAGATCAACGAAGAAGATGATGAAAACTACAACGAAATCTTAACCGAAGGTAGTGGAAGCGACGTGGATCAATTTGACCAACAAATTCCAATTCCAACCGAAGAACCACATGAAATCATCAAGCAATTAGAACATGTTTTTTTGAGAATGTAATTTTTTTAATTGTAATTTTATTATGTAATTTGCAACTTTTGGACAACACCACAAAGTTGCAATTTAGATTTTAGACAATTGTATTTGTATTACAAAAAAATCATATGTCTATTAAATAATATAAGAGGCACAAAAACAGCCTTGGGATGTTTTTATTACACTATCTTGTTTTGTTTATTGAGTTTTTTTTATATATATGTTATTTAAAAAAAAAAAAAAAAGGAAAACCCGACCCCGCCCCGCCCCGACCCGAGCCCGCCCCGCCCCGATACCGACGGGATCGGGATCGGGACGGACCGGAGCAGTCCCGCCCGACCCGACCCCGCTAGGCCCGCTAGTCCCGATCCCGACCCCCGGATCGTCCCGCCCCGACCCCGACCCCGCCAGACCCGACCCGCCAGACCCGAGCCCGGCCCACTGGCCACCCATAGTTTAAAGAAGGGAACGATGGAATTAAAGTTCAAAAAATTACACGGTTTGCCCTTCAAACCAGCTGGTCTTTAATTTCTGCCCTTCAAATTAGGGGTGAGCGGATCCGGGTATCCTAACTTTTTGGAATTACCCGGACCCTACCCAGTAAAAGATCAGTTCCTAAATTTACTATCCGGAACCTACCCGTAGCAATCATTACCCGGACCCTGTGGTTCCGGATAGGTTCCCAGGTACCCGGTAACAATCCGATGAAATGAACACTTTTACACTGTGTCGTTCCTAAAATTGTTGGACCTGACTTATAGTTCAAAACAATAAGCATAATTGAACATGTTTTCTCATATCAATTATAATGATCCATCGTTGTTTTCTCATATCAATTATAAGCTTAATATAAGTATTTCAGACCTTCCGCCAGATTCTAAAATATACAGCAAGTACTATCTGCTAATTAATTGATGAATCTAAAATAAACAGCAAGTACACCTTCGTTTCCTCATATCAATTCTAAAATATGAAATTGCAGAATCCATATTATTGAATAAATGAATGAAGTTGCAGGTCTCTGCTAAAGTTCAGTACATCGCTTCAGATTTTCTTCGCAATAAATTTTGGGAATTCTCTTTCGGGATTAACAGAGAAGTGAAGTGCACAAAATTTCTCTTTCAGAATTAACACAATATACACATCGAGATTGATACCCTAAAATACATATAAACCCTAAACTTTGTGCAACCATTCATTAGAATCCATATGCAACTGATATTGATTTATCACAATCATTAAAATCCACACGCAACTGATATTGACTGAAAAATTGCATTCAATAACAGGAAATAATATATGGAGAAAACCGAAATCCTATACACAAATCTCAAATAAATAGATAAAATCAAAATTAATTACACAAACCTCAGATAACCAGATAAAAAACTTCGATTTTCATAGAGCCGAGCTTGATTCAAAACCTTAAATAAAAATAAAATAAAAAACTTCAAATTGAGTCGAGCTTACCGTCAATTCGAGCTTCAATCTTTAATCTTTGATCTTCGACTTCAATCTTTGATCTTCAATTTTCGCCGAACTGTGTATGTGAGAGAGAGAGAGTTTAGGGCTTTCTAGAGAATGTTAGAATGAGCGTCGCCTTCTAGAGTATATTTAGGGCTTCCTTTTATTAACTAAAAATAATGGAATTTAAAAAGTAAAAATATTTAATATTTCATAGGTTCAGGGTATCGATTCCGGATACCCTGACTCTAATTGCCGGAACCGGAAGACATTGATCGGTTCCTAATTTTAGGACCCGGACCATACTCGTTATTATAATATATCTACCCTGAACCTACCCGTTAGTGTCGGTTTCGGTCGGGTATTTGGGTACCCTGTACCCGTGCTCACCCCTACTTCAAATGGGCTTGTCTTTAATTTTTGCCTTTCTTGCATTTAATGAATATTTTAAGACTAAAATACTCTCCAACCTAAAAACACAACTTCATTTTTTCATAATCCTCACATAGGTTTGGTTTAGAATTCTGGAAGATATATGAAATTGGAATTGAGAAACAATGCTTTAAGGTAGAGTTTGCATGCCTTAAGGTAGTGTTTGGATTCACAAGGTAGATTTTGTCTGCAAACTCTACCTTACAAGAGAGTTTGCCTTATGCATGAAGACAAACTTTGCCTTAAGGTAGAGTTCTCTACCTTAAGGTAGAATTTGTATGCCTTAAGGTAGAATTTATCTGCAAACAAACTCTACCTTATAAGGCAAAGTTTGCCTTAAGCATGAAGACAAACTCTTCTTTAAGGTAGAGTTTCTTAAGGTAGAATTTGGATTCGCAAGATAGAGTTTACCTTCAACTAGAGATGGCAATGGATATTGGACCCGGTCCGGATCCAGTGGATCCAGATCCGTTTTATAGGATATGGATCTTCAAAATTTGGACCCGACGGATCCGGATCGGACCCGGATCCATTTCTGACGGATCAGATCTGGATCTTGTATTTGAGATCCGTATCCGATCCAGATCCGACCCGTGGATCAGTTTTTTATTAAATATATTCATAACCTATAATGTAATTTTATAAGTATTTTATTAAAATTGCTAAGCACATCCTTGCAAGTTTAATTCTCAAAACAAGTTTAATTTATCCTCGCGTTAACTCAAAAACCCAAAAATAAATAGGTAACTTCGATAATAAAATCAATGTTATATTAGTGAATGACTAACATCTCCATAGACAAGTAGTTAAAATTATATTCACTTCATTTGTGAAGATTCCAAGCACATGCAAGTTCTGCATTGTGGAAATACTAGTCAGCATTTTCCACAACTATTGTCATTGTCCAACATTTTCAATTAATAGCTCATAATCAAAACGAGACAACGAACAAAATATCTCATATGAACATTTCAAAATTGAAACACAGTAAACTGTTAGCTAAGTAAATATCGTTTGTCAGTTTAAAAAAAATTCTTAGTAAGGCAATTTTTTTTACATGTGGATCCAGATCCGATCCGTGGACCCGGTGGATCCGGATTTGGATCTGATTTTTATGGACCCGACGGATCTGGATTCAGGTATGAAAACCGGATCTGAATCTGGATCTAGTAGGATCCGATCCAGATCCGATCCGTTGCCATCCCTACCTTCAACCCGATCTCCAGATCTTTCACATTTGCATTTCTCTTTCCATTAATTTGTGATTTTCTTAGGGGTAATTTAGTCATGGCTGGACGTTATTACAATGACAATCCCTTTGATGAACAACAACAAGAAGATAACCCCTTTTCGGCAACTTCACATATATATTCTGTACTGCCTTTATATTTATGTATTTTCCTTTATGTTGATTTATGTTAGGTTTATTTGGTCCAATTTCCGGATCTTTGAATTGCATTTCGGATTTCGAAAAATTCAACTGGACAATATACTGAAATATTATGAAGGGTATTTGTTCTTTAGGACTAGGAGTTAATTTAATTAATTTCATTGAACTGGATTTGTTGCAATTCATATTGTAGAATTGAGCTGTGACTTGATTTTGACTAAGAATATTACGACACGGGTGGTTAAAAACTTAAAATGCCAGTTGCAATCGGATTATTTTGTCAAATTTAAGAGAGAATTTATATGTTACTACTGAACAACATCATATCAAAAGGAGAGCATCCGTAATTAAAGAGGGGGAGATTCACAATGCCTGTTTGGCCATGGATAATTTTTATTTTTTTTATGAAATTTTAGATCGGATTCATATTTGGACATAGAATTTTTGTCTTAGTTTGATGTTTGGAGATGTTACAATTGATCCAAATACTTCTTGCATGGTTTCTGTGACTATTAATGTACTCAAAATACTCAAATAATCTAAGAGTTTTTGAAATTCACCATTGTTGATACACGGATCTCAAAGAGGAGAGAAAGATAAGGTTTGAGAAAAAGATGAATTGAAAAAGAACCCTAGACTATGTGAGATGGGAGGATAGTTTCGTCATAATGTTATTGACTTAAAAACTAAAGTGAAAAATTTAAAACATTCATATGTGAATGGTAAAAATTAAAAACCAGCCCAAAATAAGGACATTTGTGCCAATGATCCATTAAAGTTTGTAGTTATCCTCTAAATTTTGACAGCTTGAACGAGGTTGCCAATTAACTGCTGAAAGGTACAAACAAATAGCACATTTTTTTGATGATCTTTTATGTTTCTTCATTTTCTACCAATTATAAATAGTATTGGGGTCTCACGGCATATAGGCAGAAGTTTGAGAAAATCTCAAATGAGAAGGATATTAGCGATAACTTTTTGCTATACAGTCATTACTCAGAGTAACGTTTTAGGGGCCTAAACGTTATTGTGAGTAATGAATTATGAAAATGTTACTGGCAGTAACTTTCTATACCCTCCGTTTACTACATCAACTGTCAGTTTTGCCGTTGAATTTTTAAAATGAAATAATGCTAAAACGTTACTATGAAATACATTTATTATTGTTTTGTAAATTTTCAAAAAACTGTATTATTTTCGCTAATTGATTTAAATAATGTATTACTTCGGTCAAAAATTTGTTTCCTTCTTTTCTTTCTTAATTCTTCGTTTTCAATAACCAACTATTTGACTTTCGAAAATATAAAGATAATACTTACATCTCATCTTAGTTTTGCGAAGTTGTCGTTGCATTTTGTGAAATCAGTTCATTGTAAAGCAGCCATAGCAAAAGTTGATGATTGATGATATATTTATAATTTTATTCTAGAGAACAATTTTTTGTTAAATTTTCATAAAAATAAATTGTTGGGAGACTTTCATAGATCTTCCTTGCGGCTTCGACTTGTAGCACATGCGTGTCCTATGGTATCAAATAATATATGAACTTCACTCCTATTTTTAGTGTAACAAAACTATTTTGTAACAAATAAAATAGATTTTTTTTAGTCTTTTATGTGAATTTTATCTTTTCCTTTTATTTTGTATATGAAGCCTAACGTATTAAATTTATTTTTAATGAATTCACGCATTTAATCTGTTCATCCGAAATAGTTTTAATATTTCATCCATAATATACAAAAATAACGAGGAAAACAAAATTGATAAAAGAAAAAAATGAAAAAGATATTTCTCCACTCCTTTTAAGCTTGTTTTTATGTACTTCCTCCAATATTAATTCTGAGACCCTCCAATCTCTTGGAATACCAAAAGTGAACCCGTTACTTGAGATCCTTCGTCTTCTTTACTCCCCAACTCAACTCTACTCTCTTCTTTCAGAAACCTCATCACCTTTAAAGACAACAACTTGAAGTAGCTAGGTATTATTCTCTCATCATACACTTCAGGTATCCATTCCTCTAAATTTTAGTTTGTTTCTGCAACTTTTTTATTTATTTTTCTGATAGATTGAAGTGCTTGATTTGTATATTTGGATTTTATTGGTTTCAACTTTACTTCATTCTGGATATTGTTCAGTAATCTGAGTGTGCTTGTTCATGTATATGTAGTGTTTGAAATATAGTAATGCTCGAAACTGAAGGTGTATTATGCTCTAAAAAAACTCTCCTATACACATCTTACTTTGTTTTGCTTGTGCTTAATAAACTGCACCTGTTAATTTATATGTATTTCCTCTTTTTGGAACTGTGACGTGGTATCAAGCAATTTTGTAAGTGGACTTGCAATTAAGTTGGAAAAACTCTAGTACTAGGACTTGAAGAAATTGGACAGTGAGGTGACGTTTTGAGTTTACTAATCCTAGCAAGTATTTGTCTTTTTTGAAGTATTGACTAGGGAGTGTTTTGTTTGCTCTAAAACTCATGTTAGCTTTATTTGGAGAACAAAAAAACTAACCTAGTTTATGTTAAGAGTCCACATCAGATATGGAATGGGAACATAGACTCCTTATATGGACTTGGACAATCCTCACCCTACAAGCTAGCTTTTGGGGTTGAGTTAGGCCCAACATCCATTCTTTACAGTTTATCCGTTTCATTTGTTATATTATTGTTAGTAAACATTGCTTGACACATACAACAACAACAATAACATACCCAATATAATCCCACCAGGTGGAGTATATGGAGAAATGAAAAAGCAACAGTATTAGCAACAAGAAAATAAGATAACGAAGTGAAAGAAACAAGCAAGTAGGAATAGAAAATTAAGAATAAGAAATATGAGGATACTAAAATAAAAATGATATTGATCCTACACGAAAGGAAAATAATACTAATCCTAATAGCCCTCTACCCTAATCCTTGACTTACACACCCTCCTATCTAGGTCATGTGATCACGTCCTTGGTAAGCTGAAGACTCGCCATATCCTGCCAGATCACCAAAAATCTCGATGACTCTGGGAGTGTTCCAGATCACCCAGCATGATAATCCTGTCCCCCTCTTCATTCAAAAGTTTGTGGAAGTACGTCTGCGACCTTCATCTAATATGCTCCTCCCGCCACCAATACATTGCCCTCCTTATCTTTGATGCATTTCACTTGGTCCAGGTCGCGGACCTTCCTCTCTCTCGCCTTGGATAGCTTGTATAGTTTCTTGTCCCCGCCTTTGTCCCCTAACTCTTCATACAAGCATTCAAACGCTGCCGTCTTCACCGCCGTAACCGCTAACTTCGCCTCCTTCCTCGCCGCCTTGTACCGCTCCCTATTCGCCTTTTTCTCTTCCTCATCTTGGCTTTCCCCTAGCTTCAAGTACGCCGCCTTTTTTTTACTTTCCCTTGCACCTCATTCCACCACCAGTCCCCTTTGTACCCACCAGAGAAACCCGTCGACTTTCCTAATACCTCTTTAGCCACTTACCTAATGCAACTTGCTGTCCATGTCCACCTACTACTCGCGTCCCCACTACTCCTCCAGACCCCAATTGCTTGACATATAGTTAGCGTATGTATTCAAATTTTAGGGATAGATAAGTAACAATGGGATTTTTGAATACTTGTTGGTGGTGATGTTTCACTTGGTATTGAGGTGACTAGTATGTGAAAAAGATGCATATCAGTAAATTAGTATCCAGGTATTGGCTGCTCTCAGGCCCCCAGATTATGTAGATGCTAAAAAGATCATTATCAAAAAAAAAAAAAAGGATGTGGTCAACTGAGAAATAAAGTAAACAGCAGTGCTGCTTTCGTTGAAGGGAAGCATAATAAATATGTTACTTCCTATATTACATGCAGTGGCCGATGTAGCTAACAAGCTATGGGTTCAACCGTGTAATTTTAATATGGTACTTAGCTATATAGGTAAAAAATCACCAAAGTTTTAATAAACACATTTTGAACACCTAATTTCAGAAGTGCAAAGGGTTCAGTGGTAAATTTTAAAGATTAAACCTATCAAGTTAAAATCTTGCATCCGCCATTGATTACATGGAGGGCAAAGAGTGGAAAAAAAGGAAATAGGCAAAATAGGAGGGTAATTTTCTTGTGATTAATTGATGTTGACCAATCTTTAGAAGATCCATAGGAATGCAATTCTAGAAATTAACTCGCGTCACTGGTCTTCTTACTAAACGAAACCAGTTTACAAGCAAGAAGTTGTTTTGTGGATATGAGTCCACATAAAGGTAAAAGAAAATGAGAAACAATCTGAAGAGACGAATCTGTCCCTTGAAAGTAATATAGTTTGTTGCCAATTGAAAAAAAAGAATAGTTAGTTGTAAACATGCACCTTTTGCTCCAATAGTAGGGAAGAGGCTTTTCATATAAAGGTGTAAGTTCAGAATTGCAAGTTAACACATGCTGCGAAGGAGATATGGTGATAAGCAATAGTATCATCGATGTATATCTCCATATGGTGATAAGCAATAGTAACATTGATGTATATCAGCTTAAGAACACATGTGAGCAGGAAGTAGAAACTAGAAGGTAATCCCTCTGACCCTAGTGATATTAGTCAAGATGTCACACCTAGTGGTGGTCTCTACATTGGCGTGTCTAAGGATTGCTCGTCTGTTACTTTGTATTTGATGTTAAACAAGTTGCATTGTGATGAGAGTTTGCCATACATAGACATCAGTTTTCCTGCTGATAGCAGTTAATTTATTGAGGTCAAAGATTTTGCAGTTGAGACGAGGTCCACAAATATATCCAAGACTAAGAGTGCTAATAATCTACTGCAGGAAGCAGAGAAGGAATTCTATTGCTCTTGCATGAAGTATACCGGCAATCGTGGAGTATGCTGTAATTTGAGAGAGTAAAACAAAGCCACTAATGTTGACATCACTTTTGCTTGCTGAAAGCAGCAAGTTTATCGAGGTTAATGCTTTTGAAATTGAGATGGGGAGTCCACAAATATGTACAAGATCAAGATAACTGATAACCTATTGCAGGATACAGAGGTGGAATTCTATTGCTGGTGCCAGCAGATACCAGCAATTGTGGATATTTTTTTTTGAGAATAAATACCAGCAATTGTGATACGAGAGAGCAAAATAAGATCCACTAACATAGACATTATTTTGCCTGCTGAAAACAGTGAGTTTAATGAGGTTAATTTTGCAATTGAGACTAGGAGTCTACAAATATATTCTAGACCAAGAGTGCTAATAACCTATTGCAGGAAGCAGAGAAGGAATTCTATTGCTCTTGCGAGCAGTATACAAGCAATTTTGGAGGATATTGTGATTCAGGGGAGCAAACAAAGTCCACTAACAGAGACATTTGCTAGCTGAAAGCATAGGGTTTATTGGGTTAATGATTTTGCAATTGAGACAAGGAGTCCAAGATGTATCCAAGACCAAGAGTGCTAATAACATATTGCAGGAAAAGAAATTCTACTGCTCCTTCAAGCAGTATACCAGAAATCGGGGAGGATGCTGTGATTCAGGAGAGCAAAACAAAGTCCACTAACGTAGACATCACTTTGCCTGATGAAAGCACTGTTTTTGCATCTGATACAACGAGTCGACAGATGTATCCAAGACCAGTGCTAATAACATATTGCAGGAAGAGGAGAAGGAATTCTGTTGCTCTTGAAAGCAGTATACCAGCAATTGTGGAGGATGCCGTGATTCAAGAGAGCAAAACAAAATCCACTAACATGGACATCACTTTGCCTGCTGAAAGCAGTGAGTTTATTGAGGTTAATGATTTTTCCATTGTTACAAGGAGTCAACAAGTACATCCAAGACCGAGAGTATTAATAACCTATTGCAGAAAGAGGAGGAGGATTTCCAGTGTTCTTGGGAACAGTTTACGAGCATCCGTGGAGAATGTTGGCTCCTCTGTTGTGATTCAAGAGAGCAAAATACCAGCCACTAACTCAGGCCCATTGTCTTTATCATTCTGCTCTGAAATTTTGCAAGAAGTGATAACCAGAGATGGGACCTCGTCAGTGGGAGTGCGGCAGATTTTAGTGAAGGCAGCCGGTGAAAGTTCATCTGTTGAGCATTGGAATGAAAAAGAAATACCTGCAATGGATAATTCAAGAGAAAACAGTAATAGTTCTGTATGCGACTCCATCAAGAATGTGGCACATCATGCGGAATTTGCTAAAGATGGTTATGCGAGGGCTTGCGCTTTTGGGTCTTCAACCAATGAAAGTTTGGATGGGGAAAGACAATCTTTAGCTGAAAGTAATTCTTCTCCCTCAAGATTGTGTGCTTTCATAGATGAGAAAACTGAAATCACAAATGTCAGGACCGTCCCTCCATTGAGCAGAACACTTAATAGACGTTCAAATAAAAAACTTCTAGTGCTTGATCTGAATGGACTCCTTGCTGATATTGTTCCGCTTCAACATGTGCTGCATGGTTTCAAAGTGGACACCGTTGTTTCAGGGAAAGCAGGTAGAAGTTGGCAAATAATTTCATTCTGAAGTCTACTTTGTCTCTTGTAAAATCTTCTAACTGAGTTATCATCTGTTCTACCAGTTTTCAAAAGACCTTTTCATGATGATTTTATGCAATTCTGCTTCGAGAAATTTAATGTAGGTGTTTGGTCATCGAGAATCAGGTAGTTTCTGAACTTTGTTTACTTAAAGATTTGAGAAGTTTATATGTGGAATCATATTAATGTGCATTATCCAAAAAATTGCAGGAAAAATGTGGACTTGGTTCTTGATTTTCTATTGGGGAATGCCAAGGAAAAATTGCTCTTCTGTTGGGTAAATTTGTTTTTCCTCAATAACATAAATTAGCGTCAGTGAAGTCTGCAAACTTTAATCTGAAAGCTCCAGGAACAAGAAGAAAAATCTTGTGAGCTTGAATTTTAATATACGGTTGAAATGACCATACATTGTCTGGTGCATGGTCAGTTATATTTTCTTTTGTTGGCAAGCATCACTAAATGCCTGGTTGCTCAAATATGGAGATCATCCAGCCCTAGGAAATTATACCTATTTAAAACAAGAATCAGGCCATGTGAAAAAGCACAATGATTTCATTTAATTCTACTTAATGTTGGTCTTTCTTGTATGAGCACCCAAGATTATATTATGCTTTCTTCTTCCATTTCACTATTTTTCTTGTGTCTTTCTATAGCATATATGAAGCTAAAGATTGTTTCTAAACTTTGATAATGCATTGGACAAAAACAGCCTGTGGTTGCATTTTGGGTCAGGTAGCAAATAGTTCTAGAATAATTATACATGGACATAATCTTGTGTGGGTGCTGTTTTTGGATTGGGTGGCATAATTGTTTTTCTTTTCAATGAATAGTTATGTCTTTATTGTATGATATTTGGGATTCAGCTGTACTTTAGGTGGTCGCCATTCTTTTTGTTGTTGTAATTTGAAGGACTGTATTTCTTTTAGAGTACAATATTTTGAATGTTATCGTTGTGTGTTGAAGAACTGCCTTTATTTTCTGATATCTGGAATTCAACCACCACTTATTACTACATCAGCCACGTGAACACTACCCAAAATCTATCCCAATTCAATGCTGAATGCTCAAGTATACTTCTATGCAGGAAATAATTGGCATTGCCCTTTGAAATTTGTAGTAACTATAGCTTCACAATATGGTGACTATAGTTGTGGAGTTTCTTTTTCTCTCTTTCTCCATTGGTCTTCTTCAACTCATATCTTGTCTATCTCTCGATTTTCCCTTTTGCTTGAGGACTGAAAAATATCTTAGAATCCCTGAGGACTGGTTTAGTAGGCCTCATGGAGAACATCTCGGGATAAAAGAACGTAAGGAGATGATCTAATGCTCGGGTAAATTGGACTAACGGAATATTCGATGAATAATCTTCCCTACATTTGATCTGAAATTGACATTTTAGTACCATAAAACCCTTGAAGCGCTTTGTTCTTGTTTATCATGCTACATTGCCTATTTTAATCAATCAAAATTTTGTTTCCCTCAAAATGTTTTTCATATATTGGCACGTCTTCCTACAAATTCAAGGAAATAAAAGACAAGAAATACTTGTTATTTCATAAATTTTGATAATGAATGCGAACCAACTAAATTGACACCCTAGCCTTCTCCCGTTATAGTTTCTTTCATTCATATCTTTCAACACAGTACAATAACTTAGAATGTTATGCAGGATCAATCCCACTGCACGGATACCGGTTTCCCTGTTGTTGGTAAGAGGAGAGACAGGTCTATTATTTTGAAGAAGCTTACAAAATTATGGGAGAAGTTTGAACCAGATCTTCCATGGGAGAGGGGTGAATATGATGAGTCAAACACACTTCTGTTGGACGATTCTCCTCACAAAGCCTTGTGTAATCCAGTGAGTTTTAATCCTTTCCTTGTTGCTGGGACCCTTGCTCCATGATCGTGAAGTATATGATTTTGCTTGGTGTTTTCTTATTTTCAGCCAAACACAACAGTATTTCCAAATACATATTGCTACACGAATGAGAAAGATGACTCACTAGGTGTGTCTTTCTCTCTCTCTCTCTCTCTCTCTCTCGTACGCGATGAGTTAATCATACTATAAGTGCAACTTCGGCTATTGGACTTCACTTCATCCATCTCTTGGTTGGTAAAATGATGGGGTTGGTGGGGTTTTCAAGATGTACATTTTCATATAAATTGTGCAAATTGATACCGAATTCTGTCCTTGGATTTCATCTTTTCTTACTGGGTCTCAAGTTGTACTTGATAGTTCCCCTTGTTGCTTCTCAAATCCAGACTTTGAATTATATCCATAAGTGCTTTACGTTAATGTGAATAAACTTGGTTAAAGTAATTACTCTATTTGTATGGGGTTGGAAATATAGTGGTATCCCCTGTGAGTGCATGAATATACGACTTGAATAGTATTATATCCAATCTTTTCGAATGATGTGGTATTACTATATCCAATCTTCTGTTGTCAATGATTAAATAAGCTTCATCTCATTAATCGACCGCAGGGCCGGAGGGTGATCTACGCATTTATGTTGACGGACTGTCCATGGCCGAAAATGTTCAGAAGTATGTAGAGAGTAATCCATTTGGTCAACGACCAATCACGGAGAAGAATGTATCTTGGCGTTACTACTGCAAGGTCATTGAAGCCGCTACACACATTCCAGAACATAGTGCCAGCAGATTCTCAACTTACCAGTACTGATGCAATACCTCGACTTGGCAACTATTTTTTTTAATAGTTGGCCCAATCTTTTGGATTACTGTAGTTGGGATGCCTTCTTTGGTTGGTATTGGATATTTTTGCTTTTTGCTTTGCAAGTATTACACCTTAGGGGATACAACACTGAAAAGCTTCTTCTTTTTTTTGGGTACAGTTGGTGGATTTAGTAGCTTAATCCCTGACCCAAAACTGTAGAGTAATTGCTCCTCAGCCAAATATATTCTTATAGCAAGCTGTATCGGGGCTCACAAGTACACAATTGTTTTGTTGTATTTTTTGGACGAAAAGTTATTTCATTGTCCCTTTTCCCCTTGATGAATGGATATTAATTTTTCATTGAATGCCTCACTCTCAAGTTGGTCATATTTTATCACTCAGCTGTATTGTCTTAGGTCACGACAAGAAATATTTAACCTTAATGAGTTGTTAATTATCGAGCTTTCTTCTATATTACTTGCTCCATTAAGTATCCATGAGGGTTTTCATCAATACTCTCAATTGCTAAGAAATGAACTAGGATGGTAACTGTTTTCGTAAAATAACGCAAAAAGCCAAGTTTACTTCCTTCATACAACATATTACCAAATTTAAATTGGTCAAATTTATCAATTTTCAGTCCTATTGAATGCATTTTGTACCTTAAATTCCAGACTGGTGACCTGTGACCAGCAAAGCAAATTAGCTGCAATAATAGCTAGTTTTGCCCCTTTGAATTCAAGATTTAGATCCTCACCTTCCTCGTCACTGTCAACATCACAATCTCTCTGTTCTCTAATAAGCTAGCTAGCTAGGTAGTTAGAATTTATTAGTCCTATCACTATCTAATAAATAACTTAACCACTTAGATTAATATGTCTATTCAACTCAACTGTATTATTTTAGAGTATATATTTCAAGAAAATCCAACTCTCTTATATTTCATTATTAAGAAGCTATAAATAAACATAATTATATATACCAACCATATGCTTCCATGTGCATTAACCAACTTCACCCAAAAAATAAACAAAAGAAGGAAATAAAATTTGAACTTAATTTTAAATTTTTAATACTTCACATTTCTGGAAGCACAGAACAAAATTGAGCCCACAATTATGATAATCAACCAAATAATAGTCGTCGTGGTCCATAGTTGGGTCCTTTTGACAGCTATGAAGAGCCCAAATATGTTGAGGATAGTGCAAATGAATGTTTGTGGTTAGGATGGGATAATAATTTTTTAGGTGCCTTGTCCTTCATCCAAACCAACTCAACTAATGAAGTTATTAGGTAAACTAATTACAATCAACTTGTCCATGTGCTTTGGATTTGGAAATTTATTTTATGATCTGGCAAAGCTTAATTACATTCGTTTGTAGTACCTTCCATCCAAAAAATTCTCTGCCTCATCTATTTTTTGTTTATAATCCTTATTTCCTCGACTGCATGGTCCCTAATGTCACGGGCACAATAACTTTGGGTTGTCAATTTTAAGCAACTAGTTGCTTTCACAATGAAAACAAAATGTGACACATGAAATACAATTTAATGGAAGTGCCACAAATAGATAAAACTCTCCTGCTTACCGAATTACATTTATTACGTCTGCATGACCCCTTTTTTTATGACCTAAAAGGTAAACAAAATCTAGGGCTTTTATAAAAGTGCATCTTCATGATATACTATTCTCCAACAATTAGGTTTAGAAGTTTGGTATTCAGAAGCAAAAAGCAAAAGGTAGTGTTTACTTTTACTTTGGAAATGATAGCCAAAAGTATATTAGAGTAAACTTTTGCTTTCACGAAAATATCATTACTTGAGAAGGATTAGAGGGTGTTTTGATTGACTTTTAAAAAATAATTTTCAAGCTAAAAGTTAAAAGCCATAAGTTGGTAATAACTTTTGACTTTCGACTTAATTTGTACTTTTCATGCCTAAAAGTAAGTGCTTTTAAGCATTTTTTTCATTGTCAAACACCACAAAAATTAGAAAGTGCTTAAAAATAAATAAACACTTAAAATAAGTCAATTCAAACACCATCTTAATGAGTAGCAGCCTTAATTTGTCTTTTTCTTCTTTTCTTGGAAGAAAATGACAAAAATCTTTGTAAGGATACCCCTTATATACACAATCGATATACTCCAAATATTTGATCGCGGTGGGATGAATACGAGTCATATTTCCTTAATCAGAAGTTTGAGTAGGTTCGAGTTCTAAGACTGAAAAATTTCATAATAATGGAGTGTTTTCCTATTTGATTGACCTTTTACGGCATAAATTTAAATTAATCAGAGTCCTAATACAAATATCGAATACCGGATCATAAAAAAATTGAACATTAGTGGGGCCTCTCTGGCTCCTCACAAGTTCGCGATTGCACATTAACGATTGGATTGGATAGACTATGGATGGTCGACCCCAACTTTTGGTGAAAAAAATAATCTTACGCAACTACACTAAGATTTTTTATATGTTATGTAAAAGTAGGATGGGGAGAAAAAGTTGGGCATAATGTAGCAATCAAAGCATTGAAAGAAATGTAGGTTAAGATGATTGAGATGGTTATTGCCTAATAGAGTTAAAGGCACCTCACATGCATGTGTGAGTGGTTTATTATTCACTTTATGCATGTGCCTATCATCTATTTCCCTTTGCTCAAACCACTCTGTTTCTTTGTCTAGACTCTAGATCTACGTATAAAATCTCTTTTTTTATTTTGCCTTGATATATAACATTTAACATTATTTCATCATGATGCAAAGTGCATAGGTCCTACTACTATTTATTTATTCATGCACAAAATTTGCTAGATATGGTTATGATTTCTCAAACTTTAATTTCCAGTCTTTGTTAAAAGTTATTCCCCCCCCCCCCCCCCCCCCCCCCATCTATTTTAATTAAGTAAAATTTGGTTCAAAATAAGTATTGGTTTAGTAAATAAAAAAGACAGTAATTTTTTTTCAAATACCCTTACTCTAATAAATGATTTATACAACATTCTAGAAAATGTTTGAATATTTATATAATTTAGTCAATGAAACTCTTATGGTTAATACTATTAACTAGTTTTCTTAAAGTGTGTTGCTCGGCAGTGTGAGAGCTTATACCCTTATTCAAGACGAGTCAATTATATTGATAAATCGTTATCGAAAAATTATATTGCAAAATAAAAAAATCACACACACACACACACACACATATATATATATATATATATATATATATATATATATATATATATATATATATATATATATATATATATATATATATATATATATATATATATAAAGGTGTAAATTATATTTTAACTCATCTTTTTGAAAAATTCAGTTCTACCACTAATAATGCCTACAAAAGAACATTTAAAATGAACCTGAGACAAAGAGAGGATTGTAATGTTGTTGATTGGTCACCATAAAACTTTCTTATTTATTCTTTCTTAGATCATAACTTCAGAGTTCGAAAATATGATTTTCTTTTCATAATTCATCCAAACGACAAAAAAAAGAAGAAGAAATAAGCATGAAATTTCCCAAACTTTGGAGCCATAAAACATGTTGAAACAATTTGGGGGTGGGGGTGGGGGTGGGGTGGGGGAGAACATGCTATTTCAAAATTAAGTCTACAAAACACGCGCCAACAAACACAACAATTAAAAAAAATATGTTTATTTGCTAATTATGAAAGGTCAGTCAACGTGTTAGGATTTGAAAGACACGTAGAATCTAATACATATTACTACTACTATTTATTTTGGGGTGAATTTTACGGTCAAATCTCTATATAATTGTCATTTATTATAACAATATTTCACTATAACGGTTAGATTTTTTCATGTTATATTTTAATTCTTTATAATAACATTCTACCTATAACAACAATGACATTTATTATAGAGGTACATTATTCGTAAAATTATCTCTATAATAGCCATACTCAAATATTATGGAGTAATAAAATTTTATGAGAAATATATTATTTATAGAATTCTTACGTCAAACTTGAAATTTTAAATGCATATATTTCTTAGATTTTAATTATTTATGAGTATGATATACTAGTTATGAATTTATTAGTAGTAATTTATTAGTCTTTCAAATTTTAATTGATGAGATATAAAAATCAATTGAGGTTTTAAAATTAATAAACAACTATATTAATTTTATTTATAATATAAAAAATATAGAAAAATAATTAGTTGCGTACTTTTATTTATAACAACTAAATGAGATTTGGATATCAAATGTATGTATACACACATAACAATACTTTAATATAACAACCATGAAATTATTGGACAAACACTACCATTATAGAAAGGTTTTGTTGGAAGAACTTAATATAATTGTCCTGTGTTTTTTAATTCTATGCTTAACAGTCAACACGTACGCCAACTGTACCTATTAAGTTCTTGTTTAAATTAAGGTAAATGTAGGTAAGATCTAATAATAAGAATTCTATATCTTTAATTTATGCGTTTTTTTGGTACAAAGTACAAACAGGGTTTGTTGGGTAACCATGGACCACAAGTTTATTCTTTTCCCGTTGTATTTTAATTAACTTCCATATATATAAATATTTCTAACAATATCTCAAAAACTGGGCAAATTAATTAAAGGTAGTTTAAAAGAAAGATAAAATAAGGAAGGGCTAATTTTCATTGGAAATCTGCAAATTATTTTTCATAAGTGCGTAATGCAAAATTTATTTGGGACAATTTATCAATGTCATTTAAAAAAAAATATGTTGGGTTACAAGGATTTGCAGGAAACGGAAATTACAAGTAACTGCTTATGTAAGAATTGAAATTATAATTCAACTATAAAACTAAAAATTACAATATAACAACAAACTGAAATTACTATTTTGTTGATCAAGAAAATTGGAAAGTTGCTTTTGCTGAGTCGAGTGTGGCACTCTGTCCTTAAGACAATATTGCCCCGTATGTATCCTTTATACGTCATGGACAATTCGTCTCCCAAGATAAAACAGCAATGGAACTATTGAGCAAAGGAAACTCAAAAGCTACCGTGAAGAATATTGAATAACGAAATGATGCTTGGAAGATTAGGAAGAAACTGCTTTGCTTTCTGCTTTGTGTATTTTCGTGTATATCAAATGTGCCTCAACAATGGTGTAAGGGGTGTTTATATAGGAGGAAGAGGGACTGTTTGATCGCCTCCATAATGTACCATTATTGGCCAAATAATGACCATTATGGAGGTAGTATAGCCACCAAATAAATGGAGAAAATTGCCAACGGATTGGCCATTATAGGAGGTGTAATTCACCAAAATAAATGACCGAATTGAGTCTTTGGACGTTTCGTTCGAACCGTCAAAATTCGACTTTCGAAAACTTCGGGGACCAAACTGTACATCTTGAAACTTCGGGGACCAAAATATACATCTCGAAAGAATTCTCGGTCCAAACCGCACATCCGAAACTTCGGGATCAAACTCGTACTTCGGCCCAAAAAGATAATATCAGAAGGCCCACAGCCCACGACCCGTGGACCCGTGAGCCCGAGAACCCGGAACCCGGAACCCGGAACTCGGAACTCGAAACCGGACCGGACGGGCGGGCGGCGGCGGCGCGCGTGTGGTCTTTCCTCGAACCGAAGCACATCTAGGTCCTCCCTCCTTTAAACACATGGGATACCCTTTGGGGTCCCAAACCCCAAACCAATTTCGAGTCTTATACACACAACAATTCTTTCTTCCTCTACCGATGAGGGAGAATTGATCACACACCACACTTTTCCATGCTTCAAACACCTTACTTCGTGAACCAATATCTCTTTCATTTCTCAATGAAATTTGACGATTCTTGGCCCTACGGTTATCTACGTACTTAGTACATCATGCATGTGTGAAGAACCGGATTCTCCAACATACGTAACACTAGTGTTTAAGCCGTTAAAGTTGGTCGGTCGCAACTCCCGCCAAAGGCTAATTTCCAACAATCCCCTCTTGAAAGAGATTTTGGCGCACTCACATGGTGTCTTTTCATTTCCAAAAATATTTCAATGGCGGACCGATGTTGCATAAGGAGAGGTAGCCTCAGCTTTGAACCTTCCATAGTTGAATACCATCGGACTTACTTACTGCGCGGTGAACGTGATGTCTTGAACCGTCAGTGTTTAGTGTAAGCCAAGACAATGGTACCAACACAACAAATTCCCTTACTCTCTTCTTCGTAATGTTTTGTCCGTTTTGGCCATGGACAACGTCTTGGATTCTTAAGTGCGTTCATTTAGAGGCGGCCCGTCCTCGCACTTAAATAGGTGGTCTCCTACAAGGTATCCTGCTATACCCCACTTCACAAGTGTTATGAACCATTAAAAGTTTCCCAAGAACCTAACCTCAACTGTTGAGGATCATTACAGGTTTTGAAAACTTAACATTTACCCATACTGCAGATAGCACTTAACGTCTATCGCGGGAACGGCTTTGGATTTGGTGTTTCTTTTCAGAAATCACTATCCGAAGTGCTCATACTTCCACTGAAGCGATCAACTGAACCTTTACAACTTCGTTTTCCCATTGAACCAAATTACTGGGATCTCCAGTTCGTAAGGTTGGGTTACCACTGTATTGGTCCTTATATTTTGGGTTTTAAGCCCATTCTCCTAGACATGCAAGTCATCTGATCCTTGAGTAGGCCCTTTGTCAATGGGTCTGCTATATTATCCTTTGACTTGATGTAATCAATGGATATTATACCCGTGGTGATCAGTTGCCTAACGGTCTTATGCCTCCGTCGAATATGACGAGACTTGCCGTTGTACATAGCATTCCGTGCCCTTCCTAGAGCCGACCGACGTCGCGCAGGGATCATTACCGAAGGTACGGGTTTGTTCCAACACGGAACATCCTCTAAGAAGTCATGAAGCCACTCGCCTTCTTCTCCTCGCTTTGTCTAAAGCGATAAACTCCGATTCCATCGTGGATCGGGCGATGCAAGTTTGCTTAGAGGATTTCCAAGACACGCCCCACCACCAATTGTAAATATATACCCACCGGTGGACTTGGTGTTCTCTATATCGATATCCAGTTGCATCACCGTACCCCTCTAGTACAAATTGGATATCTCGAATAGTGCAACCCAAAATTTAACGTGTATTTCGGTATTGTAATACCCGATTCAACGCCTTCCGTGATTATCACTTGGATTACGGGTGAACCTAGACAACTTATTGATCGCATAAGCAATATCGTGTCGGGTGCGCTTGTGATATACATCAAACTACCGATCACCCGTGCATATCGCTCCCGGTATACGGTTGCACCAAGATTTTTATCAAGCTTTTGATTTGTATCCATTGGTGATGCTATCGGAGAACTGTCTAACATCTTGAACTTTCTCAAAACATCCTCGATGTAGTGAGACTGAGATAAGACCAGTCCGTCAGACGTCTTAGAGATTTTAATCCCTAGGATGACATCTGCGATACCCATATCTTTCATGTCGAAGCATTGTTTCAACATATTCTTAGTCTCTAGGATTACCTTAGGACTGCTTCCTGCGATCAACATTGCTTCCTGTGATCACTAGTGTTTCTGGCCCAAAAAGATAATATCAGAAGGCCCACAGCCCACGACCCGTGGACCCGGAACCCGGAACTCGGAATCGGAACCGGACCGGACGGGCGGGCGGCGCGCGTGTGGTCTTTTCTCGAACCGAAGCACATCTAGGTCCTCCCTCCTTTAAACACATGGGATACCCCTTGGGGTCCCAAACCCCAAACCAATTTCGAGTCTTATACACACAACAATTCTTTCTTCCTCTACCGATGAGGGAGAATTGATCACACACCACACTTTTTCATGCTTCAAACACCTTACTTCGTGAACCAATATCTCTTTCATTTCTCAATGAAATTTGACGATTCTTGGCCCTACGGTTATCTACGTACTTAGTACATCATGCATGTGTGAAGAACCGGATTCTCCAACATACGTAACACTAGTGTTTAAGCCGTTAAAGTTGGTCGGTCGCAACTCCCGCCAAAGGCTAATTTCCAACAAAATATTCTACTCCCAAAAACACAGTATAACCATTTTTTCTCTCTCTATTTTATGATATAATTTCTATAACTCTACCCGTTTGGTTTGATCCAAAATCAGAAAAGAAAAAAAGGGGAAAGAAGAAAAAGCAAAACCTGAAAATTAATATTCTCGTGACAAAGCTATCTTGAATAGTATTAAATCATTATGAAAGCAGATATATAGTACAGTAAATGATTTGCATGCAACGTACGTTAAGCGTAAATTATAAGCTAAATAATTAAAGATACTAAATCGCCATGAAATCTTTTGTTACGTAGACACCTACGTTGTACTCTCATATTTATTTGAGGTGAAAAAAAACTGAAAAGAACAGAGAACCATCAAGGCTTATTTCTTTTTGAAGGGGAAAGTCCGAAGGCGAAATCCCCCCACCTGTATCAGAGACCCTTTGGCCAGGTGGGATGTAAATCGAGGAATATGCGCGAGTGATAGCCCTGCAAGGAAGAGGACCAACGGGACACGAACCCAGCAACAACCCTTGCAATATTTCAGCAAAGACTGTCACCACACGAATTCGAACCTGCAACGTCGGAGTGGTTGTACCCCAATCACCTTGTTATTTACCAATTCGCCTGTGACCCTGGGGCCATCAAGGCTTATTTCTATGTTGCCTTATCTTTTTAGTAGATTTTGCACTTACATCTGTTAAAAACAAAAAAATTGTACTAAAAGAACAATTTCAAAGCTTCAATTTTTTTTTTCCTTAAGAGTTTAAATTTTTAATGTAATTTGATCCTTCACTTTTAGCTTTTAGGTTATTGGTTACACTTGGTCCTTAGAATTCTACTTGTATAATTGTATTATGAAAAAAATATTTTTACTAGCTAGTCAAACTTTTTTATAATTTTCAAATTTTCATATCATGCTCGAAAATTTCCAGGCTAAAACGTATAATTTTTTTTACTGATACGTATTTTAATAAATTAAAGATGGTAAAAATATTGTGTAGGTGATATAAACATACTTTTAAATAGTTCAAAATTTTGAAAATCAATAAAAGATATTATAGTTCAACTGAATTTTAGAAACAGAAGATTTTGCTAGAATAGGGTCAAACAACCAATAGTATAATTAGCCTTAAATTTCATCATGAAGTTGTGGCGGCTTGAATTAAATTTCTTTTTCATGCATACTACACCCCACACCTCTATTAAGGAGTCATAACCTTCAATTTCACCATTAATCGTTTTGTTAAAGTAAATTAATTTAAAAGTATTTGACGTAATAGAAAAATAAGAGGCTATTTTTTATTATTTTTTCCAAATTTACCTTTACTATATTTTTTTTGCTTGGCAAAATAGGGAGGAGATTACAAAGGAGAGAATCAAACCCTTACCAATAAGACATCAATGTGAAAAATTAGGTAGTTAACCGACTAGATTACTAAAATTCCGCACCTTAATTTACTGTTTCAATCAGTAGAGTTGAAAGTATTATTAATTAAATAAGACATATAAGGGAAAATAGATAATAAATTAAACAAATACTCTTGCTTGCAAGTTGCAGAAACATTAAAAAGAAGAAAATAACAGGTTATATGGACCGCAGGAGTGCAATTTTTCAGTTTGTACACAAGGGTTTATATACGTAAACAGGAATTAGGGGTGCAATAGGTTAATTCCGAATTCCTCTGTCGGAAGATAATATCATATATATATATATATATAGTCAAATTATTGTATAACAAATATTTTTTTAAAACTTATATATATATATATATATATTTTCTTATATTCAAAATTCTGTTAATAAAATTTCTAGTTTTGCCGCTCTTTTACATACTATAGCCGAAAACGTAAAGAACCCTTTAGTACCAACAAGATAATCAGTGGTTTCATTAGTACCGGCCGGCCATTTAATTTTGTGCCAGTTTGTGTAAACGCGTGCATTGTGTTCTTAGGCTGGCCAAAACCATGATTGAGGCATTGATATTAAAAAAGATTAATCATGAATTTTAGGAAGAAAACGAGCCACTATTTAATCTGGATTTCTGACCCTTTTTCCTTTGTTTATTTGTATTGATAATAAATAAAACAAGCTAGCCTGCTCATTGTTTGTGCTAGTTGGGATTATTTAATCTCAGTAGCCAATATTAAAGATAGGTCTTAATTACTTATAGAAGTTTTTTTCTTAAATGGCATGTCACCAAACTATTAAATTACTCTGCATTTATTGTAACAACCACATCATTTTGGCCTTTTTGTAAATTGCTTCCTATTAGCAGTTGAGAGTGAGTTATTTTGCTTTGTTATCCAAATGACTAATCAACTGTTTAGAGTAGATGAGCTAGGCTAATGAGACTTCCTTATCCAACTTAAATTGCAAACAACAAGCTAAAAAACTTATCCTACTTCAATTTTGAACAGAAACTAAATTTTCTTCCTCATTATCTTAGATGTTATGCTTAATTAATGTGTTTATAACATACAAATATTCTTGAAAGACTCCCTCCCATTTCTTAAAAAAAAAGAAAAAAAAACTGAGCAACCAAAGTGAATTGCTGCTCATCTCAAGGGCAAAGGGACAAAAAACTAGTACTCCAATCATTTTTAACAATCTATGTAGGCATTGATATGCATGAGAAAATGGATTACCGGTCTAATTCAATTCAAAAGCTAATTAATGATATCAACATTGTCTAGAAACATATAATAAGCGACTTGCCACCCTTCACAAATTCAAGGCTAGACATTTGAGCCATAAACAAATCCTATAACGCCAAATATTGGATAAATCAAAATACCAGAAATTCGATACAATAATTAAAAGAAAAAAATAATTCTAAGCCTAACTCAATAATATCATGAATTGAGTGTTGTCTAAAATCATATAAGAAGATCAACTATCTTTTTATGTCGAGGTTAGATTCTAACAATATTAATAATTAAAGTCATTCAATATTCATACAACAACAACATATCCAATAAAATTTTATAACACGGTCTGGAAAAAGTTATTCAATATTTATGATAATAAAAAATTTAAATGCGCACAAACTGACCCTAATATCATTGTTATTAAAAAAAATTGTACTTCAACACCACAGGACATAGGAGAGTGAGTGGCATAAACTAGATTCATGGCAGCTAAATGTAGTGTTTTCAGAACTAATTTGTGAAAAGCAAAATGAGGTTAATTAGATCTTACATCCATTACCTGACAGCATCACATGAAGATGCAGACAGATTTAGACCCAACCCCCATCCTCCATGTAATCAACTCCCACATGGTAGAGGTGAGGGGGTAAAGCCTGCAAGTACCCCTTCTCTCTCTCCTTCTCCATTTTCCTTCCACATTCATACAAAGTGGCCAATACATTAGGGTATTGTTGTCTGAGGCTCCGCGTTCGAATCCTCTAATCAGCGAGAGTGGAACTGTGTTCCCCAAAAAAATTCCTCCATACGCGTAGGACCAAGCGGTGTATACTAATCCGTAGGGCCAGGCCGGAGGTGGGGTTTTCTGGGTATGGGGCCGTAATGCGGTGGGACCAGTCACTTAAAAAAGTTTACCCTACCACAGTTTTGTCCTCCGGGGCATAGTCCAGTGGCAAAGCCTGGGTGCTATAAGGCGCTCTGGCATGTGACAGCGTGAGTTCGATTCCCCGCAAGCACGAAGAAACTCTGCATGTTGGAAAATTTGACCTTGACTCATTGATCAGTTGTACGCTCCCAGAAAAACTGACCACCGGAGCACATCCCGCGATTTACCTGGTAATAGTGTTGAAGGACCGCTGCTATTAACTCCAGGACGTCTGGGTAATATCAGTGAAGTAGTCAGGCGCAAGACTGAAAATCTGGATTATAAAAAAAAAAAAAAAAAATCTTAATACTACTAGGAGTAATAGTATACTACTATTATCAGTTCTTTAATATTTCTTGCCAACTCCTCCCTCACTATCAACTCATTGGCACCCACATGTACCCCTCTCTCTCTGTCTCTCTAATACTACAGTACTACTACTTGATTCAATCTCTCTGTGTTCTTGTTCTTCCTTTTCTTCTCCGACATTGAAACATTTACCTATGGATCTACAGAGTTAGGTTCTTGCACTAATGCACTGATATACACTTTCTTGGGAACTGAAAAAGGTACTTGATGTTAGCATTGCTTTTTGCACAATTTTCTGGTTACTGGAAAGAACTTAATTTGTTCCTTTGGGTATCTCAGTTTGTTCTTGTTTTCACTAGTAAGAGTTGAAGCAGTGAATTTTGGGCATATTTGTGTAGTTATTAGAGAAAACAAGTCCATTAGCTTGGTTTTCTGTTGTAAAAATCAAATCTTGGTTTAGGGGGTGTTTGCTAAATGATGGAAACTGAAAGATTTTGATATATAATAAGGTTAGTACCTGCAAATTAGGTTAAAGTTAGTGACACTTTATTAGTAAGAGCTGTGGAAAATAATATTGTCTGATTTATGCTGCTGGAGTTGATTGGTATTGTTTCATCATTCTGAAGGCTAATGTTCTAGCTGCAGGCTTGTGAAATCTTCATTTTGTGTTTTCATTGGACCCATTTCCTAGGAAAATAGGGAACTGGTGGTCTACATAAAACCACAAAGCATAGAATGGTGCCTAGGAGAGGTTTCCCAGATTCTCCTTTGCTTTGTGTGGTGAGGAACTGACTCCAGCTGTGATTGTGATGAGATTTGACTTTGACTAGCTGGAGATGAGTGATAATGCACTGATTGGCCTGTGAAAAAAGTAGTATTTTACAATTTGTGTTGTTGAAGAGGAAGGGGGACTACAACTATGGCTGCCAAGCTTTTACATTCATTGACTGAAGACAACCAAGATCTGCAAAAACAAATTGGATGTATGACAGGGATCTTGCAACTATTTGATCGCGATAGTATGCTTGCTAGTAGGCGCCTTATCGGCAACAGCCCCAAAAGGCTCACTTCTGGTAATGTTTCATAGTTCACAATTCTAATTTATCTTATAGGTCCATTGTAGAATGTGTTTACTTTCTCTTATACCGTCAACATTTGAATGTTATTTGCTTGTTTGTTGAAAATGTGAATCAATATTTTCATCCTTGTATTTGTGTTATCCTTTGAAGGGAAGAGTTTTTCTCTGTTTCATCCATGTTCTCATGTCAACACTTGGAACTTATCATCTGGTCACACAATTTCCTACTGGTCAAAGTAAATTTTTCTAGGATTCTTTAAATGATATTTTTGAGATATTGTACTTATATTTAACATCTAGATGATATAACAAGGGGTGCTTCAATACTTCTAGGATTCTTTGATTGATTTGTTATAGATTCATTTTGGTAACATCATGTGTATCCGGTTTCTTACAGGCAGCTCTCACATCGGCAGTGGCACTTCTGAAAAAGAGTACATTAACACATACCAAAGATCAGCAGCTATGGTAAGAGTTATTAGTGCGAACTTGTTATCTCTTAATTTGAAAATATTTACATTTAAGCCCCTGTTTGGATATTTATATGGTCATTAACATCAAACAACTCATCTGACTGATGTCTGATAGCAACTTGGTTTCTTTTCTTCTTTCTGTTATAAATTGTAGTTCAGATTACTTTTACCAAATTGTTGTAAATTTCTTTCTTTTTTTAAAATTTGAAGTGTGGGATTAAAGTCCACATATCTCTTTCTTTCTGTCTCACCGAATCTGCGAGTGTTTAATCTCTTGTATCTTTACACAGCTGAATTTCTTTATTATCATATCTTGAAAGCTTGATGGAACTGCTTTTCATTGCAGGAAAGCCACACAAACAAGAATGTGCAAGATAAACAAAGATTGTCTACAGAATCGTCGAGACCATCATTCTCATCTTCTTCACGTTCATCTTCCTTTTCTTCTCTTGATTGTAATAAAACAAGTCAACAAGAGCCCTCAGCTTTTGATCGATTAAGTTTTGCTGAAACTCCTTCAAGAGACACTGCTTCAGGCCAACCAAATGCATCACCACAATTTGGTCGGCAATCTCTTGACATACGAGATGTGGTTAAGGACTCTATGAATAGAGAAGCTCAGAGGTTCTCAGCTGGACCTACAATGAAAGAAGAGGTGACAGAACCAATGTCGAAGCCCGGGGGTTCCCCAAGGCCAGTTGATCTTAAGGAATCTCTCAGAGTTCTTGCTAAACTTCGGGAAGCGCCTTGGTATTCAAGTGAACATAGGGAACTTACGAGATCATTATCATATCATTCGAAGGATACTTCTTCATTGTCAGTCTCAAAAGATGCTCCTCGGTTCTCATATGATGGGAGGGACACAAGTACTTTACCCTTTGAATCGCGAGACATTTCCACTTCCAAATCCACTCTAAAGCTTAAAGAGCTACCGAGACTTTCCTTGGACAGTAGAGTTAGTCCAGTACGAGGCTTGAACTCAGAACCAAAATCTAACTTCTCAAAATCTATGCAGAAGGATAGTGGTAATACCAATGCAAAGTCACCAACTCTGCTGCAAACATCTGGAACTCAGGCTCGCCCTCCTAGTGTTGTAGCAAAGCTAATGGGTCTAGAACCACTACCTGATGCCATGTCATCAACTGACAGCAAGACGGCGTTGAGCAAATCTTTGCAAGTTGAAGAAGCTGTTTCTTTTCCAAGTTCTTCAGAAGTATCTGATCCGTGCAAACCTATCCGAACTTCTAATAATTCCTCTAAGAACCTCTGGAAAGAACCTACTTCTCCTCGGTGGAGAAACCCTGATATGGCTATGAAACCTATCTCCAGGTTTCCGATTGAACCAGCACCGTGGAAACAGCCTGATAGGACTCGAGTGTATGAGAAACCTATATCCAGGACAACAAAAGCTCCAGTAAAGCCTGCTGCCCACCCCTTTCCTTCTGTTTACAGTGAGATAGAAAAGAGATGGAAGGATATAGAATTCACCCATTCAGGCAAGGATCTCAGAGCTCTTAAACAGATACTGGAAGCAATGCAGGCAAAGGGCTTCCTAGAGACAGAAAAAGAGGAGCAGGGTTCAAATTTTACTGGTCAGAAAGAGAAGTTTGCAAGTCCTGCACAAAGTACGGAACTGGCAAACCAGAGAATGAGGCAGAGTGATCAAGTAACAAAGAGGGGGATAAATTCTTCAAAGAATTTTGAATCCCCAATAGTGATCATGAAGCCAGCAAAATTAGTGGGAAAATCTGATATTCCTTCTTCTTCGATGATTCCACTTGATGGCTTGCCCACTTTCCCCAATAGAAAGGGTAGTGCTATGAGCAAAACTGCTAAAGAACACGCTAGAACTAGCAGTCCAGTGAATCCCAATGAAGCAAGAAGAACTTCGAAACCTCCACAAATTTCAACAAGGTCCCAACAGTTTCCTAAAGAGAGCACCTCAGGCTCAATAAAGAGCTCAGGATCCATCAGCCCGAGATTGCAACAGAATAAACTGGAGCTAGAGAAAAGATCTCGACCACCCACACCTCCATCTGATTCCAACAGATCGAGGAGACAGTCAAACAAGCAACATACAGAAGCTAGTTCCCCAGGTGGAAGACGAAGGCCAAGAATTTCAAACATCCAGCAACATGATGACCATGTGAGTGAAATCAGTAGTGATCAATCAAGGAATTTGAGTTGCCGTGGGAATAAAATTTCTGGTCATTCCAATGGGAATGTGGTAGCAGAATCAAAAGTTGATTCTGAAGAGGTGACAAGCAGGCAGTGTTCATCTATTGATGCATCCAATTACCTGAGATGTGACTTGGTAGAGAAGGTAAGAAACTTCAATTTATTTGCGCCTTATATAGGTACTTGAAGCATAGCATAACATGCTTGACGCTGTGACTTCCATTTCAGAAATCAACTCTGGTGCTCTCTGAGGATGAAATGTCAGCTGAACCTGCCCCAGAGTATCCAAGTCCGGTCTCGGTTCTTGATAATGCTGTCTATACAGATGAATCACCCTCTCCTGTGAAGCATACTCCAAAAGTCATGAAAGGTGCTGCTTTCCCCTTGTATTTTTGTGAAAAAAATTAAAAGTTCGTCTACATATGTAAATATGAGTGGAAATAACAAACAGAACTAACATCTTATGTGGATAATATGTTGGGGATATATTTGTAGATTTAGTGAGCTAAATATCAACGTCTGATGCAGATTCTTTGCTAGGCAACCATTTGCATGAATATTCTCTTGATAGTGATCCATCCATCGCTATACAAATAACTGAATGCCAGCAGGATTTTAAATAATATAACAAGGGAGACTAAAACTCTGAATAAAATAGGTCAAGGACAGCCTAAGGAAAAATAGAAGTTACGGAAGTCTTTACGATGTGGAAGAGTGAGCAGCATCTCTCTCCAGAACAGCAAAAGCAAACGCACAAACTTGGTTCCTTAGAAGTTTCAGACCCAACTAGAGCAAGTGACTATAATCACTTTGATAGAGCAAAGTGAAACATGAACAATAACATGTTAAGCTAAAAAGGCACTTTCATCTATATGTTCTTTATGTGCATTAAATTTGTCAGTTCCGGCTTTTATGCTTTCATGTTCTGGTCACTTATGTCAGCTGGAAATATCAAAAACAAATCTCCATTATGCTGTCAGAGTCCCTTGTGTTTCTAGAGATTGAAACAGTCCTGACTATTCAGGATAATACACTGCTTAAGAAGTTGGATACTATTTGTTTGTCTCATTTCTGTTATTTTGTGACAGATGAAAGCTGCAAAATTGCTGATAAATTTTCCAGTCCGCCACAGTGTGATCGAGCAAATACTGTTGTGACTGATGCCACCAATTCTGGTCTCTCATCGGAAATCAATAGAAAAAAGTTGCAAAACATCGAGAATTTAGTTCAGAAACTCAGGAGATTGAACTCCAATCATGATGAGGCTCGCACGGATTACATCGCATCTCTCTGTGAGAACACAAACCCTGATCACAGATACATTTCAGAGATCTTATTAGCTTCAGGACTCCTTCTCAGGGATCTCGGCTCAAGCCTAACAAGTTTCCAGTTCCATCCGTCAGGTCACCCGATCAACCCTGAGCTGTTCCTAGTCTTGGAACAAACCAAGGCAAGCACTTTACTTAAGGAGGAATTCTACAATGATAAGATGAGGCAGTCGAAGCCCAAGGAAAAGATACGTAGGAAACTCATCTTTGATGTTGTTAATGAGAGTCTTGCTGGAAAATTGGTGTTAGTGGGACCTTCTTACGAGCCATGGTTGACGTCCCAGAAGCTAGCAAAAAGCACCCTGAATGCTCAAAGGCTTCTGAGGGACTTGTGCTCGGAGATGGAACAACTTCAAGCTAAACCATCAAAATGCAGCTTGGAGGATGAGGAAGATGAGTGGAAAAACATACTGCTGGACGATGTGATGCATCGTTCAGAGAGTTGGACGGTTTTTACAGGTGAAATATCGAGTGTAGTCCTGGATGTGGAACGGATGATCTTTAAAGATTTAGTTGATGAGATAGTGAGAGGTGATGGTACTAGTTTGAGAGCAAAACCAACTAGGCGTAGACAGCTATTTGCAAAGTAGTTTCCATTCTTGACTTCTCTTTGTTTTTTTCTTAGTTTTCCTTTTCACCTAATTATATTGAGTAGTAAAATAATTCAGGAATACTCATTTGTGTCTTTGATCCATTGTAAAGGAACAATTTCCACTTAATTGTATTACCAACATACCTAATGAAGACTACTTGTCCAGAAAATGTACCATTGTGTATTACTATTTCGCATCCCCTTGTGCATATTTTATGATTCTTTTACCACTAATTCAAACATTCCTGTACTCTGATTCATTTGCGGAAGCAATTTCTTTGTTTCAAAATCATGCACGATATATTCTATTGAGGAATTTTCACTTCATTAGAGGGACGGAAATTTGTCTATATTCACCAAAATTGTATTACAATCTTCACCTCATTAGCTAACTTTTGGTGTTCAATTAGGCCCAAAGTACCATTGATAAGAATTAGATAAAATACGAGTGACACGACGTCGAAAGTAAACCTGACCGGTTTCTCTCCGAAAGGAATCATAGACTTTCTTCTTGTCTTGACTTTTCTCTATTTGTTGTGGTACGTACTTCTCACTCTTTTGAGGATGTAACAAGTCCTTCTTTCTAGTCCACTAGCAGTCCATGCCTAATAGTCTTCGCTCGAGTCCAATCCGTTGTTGTCATAGATCGGGTCAATGCCCTTTCCTTTAGTTGCCCCCATCACTGGCTCTTCCCCTCGGATTCTTTCCTTCGTCTTCACTTTCAACCGGTCATATTTTCTCAAAAACCGTTCCTTTTTTCCTTTCATTTTCCGCGATTCTTTTTTTCTTATAAAAAGAAAGAGAAAATAAACATGATTTGAATCACGTATAATTTTAAATAGGAAATGACCACATATTACTTTAGAAGGTATATCAATTGAAAGCTATTTTTGGTTTTTCTTATCAAATGTAATAAGTACTTGATATGTAAGAATTTCTCCTTTTTTGTGTTAGTTTGCTTTCTTATTATTTCGCTTTAGATATTCTAAATTTACTTGGTTAGAGTTAGATAAAGCACTTTTGTGTATGATTTTAGGGTTTAAGTATTTAATTTTAAAATAAAAGAATATATATACTATTGATTTATATTACAAAGGTGCTTAGTCTAATGTGTCTAAACTAGATCGGCTAATTATTGCTAGTTCAATGGATTTTTGACTGGAAATATCAACATGCCTCCGTAGCATAGTGGTAGTGCGTTCGCTTCGTAAGCGAAAGGTCGCGAGTTCGATCCTCGCCGGGGGCTATATATATATATATATGGCTATATTGTTTTTTCCTCCGTAGCATACTGGTAACGCTCGCTTCGTAAGCAAAAGGTCGCGAGTTCGATCCTCGCCGGGGGATTATATTATTTTTTTTCCATCCCATGCTTTTCAATTTGTTCGCTCGGGCTTATCCTTTTGCAGAAATTTGTTTTCAGTTACTTTAATTTTTTTCAGATATTCTCCAATCCATATTTTGTTCAATCTTGAATTAAACAATAAAAAATTCCATATCCTATAATGGCACTACTACCTTTAGTTCAAAAACCAAACCAACCATTAATCCCATTTTCTTTTTCCAATCCTAACAATCCCATTACCTTAAACAAAACAAAAAACAGAACCCAAATGTCCCTCACTTCCCACAACTTCACTAGAAGAACAGGTCTAATTCTAGTCCCAACTTCATTCATTCTTCTAAGTTCACAAAGTGCAAATGCCTTTGATTTCAGAATAACAGTTCCAGACCAAACACTTGAAGAAGCAGAAAATGGGATTCAAAGGCATGCATTGAGTTTATTACAAGTCAAAGAATTGTTAGAGGAAGAGTCATGGAAAGAAGCTCAAAAGGCTTTGAGAAAAAGCTCAGCTTTACTTAAACAAGATATCTATACTATAATCCAAGCTAAACCAGGTAAACAAAGGCCTGAATTGAGGAAGATGTATTCCATTTTGTTCAATACTGTTTCAAGAATGGATTTTGCAGCTAGGGATAAGGATGTGCCACGTGTGTGGGAGTGTTATGATAATATTGTCCTAGAGCTTAACAATCTTTTGTCAAGACTGCGGTAGTTTTATAGACTCGTAACTATTTTTTAATCAAGTTTTGTTTACTATGTATGATGTACTGTAATTAACTTTAGTCCTTGAGCTACTTTTAATCAGAGTCATATAGGTAATACCTTGTGGTGGGGTTTAACTTATAGTATACATCTATATCAGTTTCTCCTATAACTTTTTTGTTGCCCGCATGTATCCCTCACTTTTTATGTCTAGTATTTTATCTTGAACTAAACAATAGACTACTTGTTCAAATCTTTTGAACTCATTGGATCTTTTTACGCGTCTGAGAATTTCTCTTCTTCCACGCTCCATCCCAAAAAGTAACTAGGACGACTCTATATAAAATATTGATAATAATATTAATAAACAAACATTCAACTATGCTTCCAGACATGTTGAGCTGATTCGCATAGTCTGCATGCTAGTTCATATAATATGCCGCCTTCTCATCCATGGCTCAATAGTTAAAGCCGGCAGCGGATCTAAAATTTATAAGTCTTGTGAATGCTTCGCGAATCATATTCAACTTTAAGGTATTTCGTTGGTTCACTGATTTATGTATAAGCTTTACAACGACCATAAAAATTAGACATGAGTGCTCATGGTCACTTTATATACATTTTTAAATATATGTATGCATACATAACACAATATGACCAAACTCAGTGGGTGCTTCTCCAACGTAGATCCGCCATTGGTTAAAGCACCCGATCACAATTGGCGAAATCGGACAATTTTTTATTTTTATTTATAACCATCCTTCATATGAAGTGGGATTTGTAACATTAAACATAAGGCAAATTACTAATATGACCAAAGTTAAGATGATCTGATAGTATTTGTTTTCAGTGCATAGTATTAGTTAAACTCTAGAGGAAATATTGAATCAGAGTCAACCCTCTCCATCCACTCTAATGGGTGCTTAGAATTGAAAATAATTTCTTGAATGGGTGAAAAAGGTTAGGTTTTCCCTATGATGCAGTTAGAGCCAAAATTGATTGTTCTTCTTGTGCACTTTACAAAATGTAAGACCTCTTGATAAGCTGTGGACCTTTTAGCCGGTCTTA
Organism: Anisodus tanguticus; assembly: GCA_034509755.1. Taxonomy (NCBI): domain Eukaryota; kingdom Viridiplantae; phylum Streptophyta; class Magnoliopsida; order Solanales; family Solanaceae; genus Anisodus; species Anisodus tanguticus. The sequence goes on along the minus strand of CM067547.1, from coordinate 8,801,915 downwards.
TGTTTTTTATGTTATTTGGGCCGAATTCACAATTATTTAGGACCCCCAGTGATACAAAAATTGTTCTAGAGAGTTACAAAAAATTGCTTTGGACATGATATCCAGAACAAATACTGCCATATAGTTGTAAAATTGTAATAGGATCTTCAAAATTTCATTAGAATTTGGTGAGGGAAATGATAACATACTTCAAGTGAAGGAAAAAGTAGTTTGTTATCACTTTTTAGTTGTCCCCATGGCAGCTTTAATTTAGGCTTTACACGGAGGGCAACAACACATTCAACATAGAGATAGATCTTTCCATCTTTGAGAATTTTGGAAGCAAAGTCACAATAGAGACTTTGACTGATATATGACAGGTGCTTAGTGGGATTGTTGAACCAAAAAGTTTTGGAATTTGTGCCATCAAATCTTTTCTTTCTTTTCTTGGTTCAGACTAATTGGGCTTTGAACTAGAATCTAATAAAACTGTTCACGAAAACATAAGAAAAGATATAACCAATACTGAGAATTATACCATGAAAAAGAATTATAATTATTAAGTTGTGTAATTAAATTATAGTAATTTCTAACACATCCTAAAACTATAGAATAAATCAGCATTGGACCACAACCTCCGGAAACATTAATATTATCTTATAGTCTGTTTGGCAAGCTTATTTTTCTTTAAAAGTGCTTATTTTTTTAATAAGTGATAATCTTAAAAAAGTGATGTATTTGACCGAACTTTTGAGAGAAACTAAGTGCTTTTAGGGAGTAACATAAGTTGTTTTTCAGAAGCTAAAAATAATAGTTTCTGCCTAAAAGTATTTTTTAAAAAAAACACTTTTGAAAAAATATATATTTAAAAGTATTTTTTTAAAAGTTTGGTCAAACACTAATTACTGCTCAAAAGTGTTTTTTAAATTAATTTTCTAAATACAAACTATTTTTTATCAAAAAAACTTTTTTGAAAAACATTCTGAAAAAAAAACTTTTTAAAATAAAATGATTATAAAAGCTTGGCCAAACAGATTATTATGATTCTCCATTGGAAATAGTTTTCCTTTAGCGAGAGGAAAAGGAGCCATTAAATATATTACTTCGTAACTACTTCTAGATCTTACTAGTTTTTCTATGTAATTCTTTTCTGCCCTTTATTTTTTTCTTAATTTCTACGACAAGAAAAATTGCATCCAGATCTCTTCTTATTTATCCACCGAAAATAAAATGCAATCTAAATTAAAATACATATCTATAAAACGAATTCAACTTTTAATATATATATATATATATATATATACACATAATTTAAAGAGTTTGAACTATATTTATATAATGTAAGATGAATGGATGTTAATAAACTTCTCTTGGACAAGGATAAATTCGCTCCCGAGGAGAAACAATTTTGGAGTAATTTGGATATGAGAATTGTTCACCTTTTTTTGGAATAATTTTTCACACTGCCGACTTTTGGGTAAAGTCTGTGAAGCACAAGATTTAGGCCCCTAATTTTTGGGGCTCCATTTTCTACCAATAAGGTTATATACATTTTTTTGAGTTTAAGGTTTATAAATTATTAATGTAAATAATATTTTATATTATTGGGTCATATTAAAAGAATATCTATAGGTAAGCCTTCTTAAATTTTGAAATCTTACCTATTATAACATGTAAAGATGACATGATAATGTAAAATTTATCTAAATTGACATTGTGTATTACTTAATTTAAAAAAATATATATAAAATACTTTCAAGTTTAAAAAGTACATTTTTTACATTAAACGAAAAGAAATTTTGTTAGATGGTCGTTTGACCCAAAAATCAATTAATGTGTGTGCATAATTTGTGAAATGAATCTGACAATTAGTACTACTATTCTCGGTGTGATACATTGCTTGTAGATAATTCAGTTAGTAAAACTTTATTATTAAAAGATATGCACATTGATGTTGTTATAGATCAATTGAGACGTTTAAAAAAGAATTATGAAGGAAAATGATTTGTAATTGTTGTGATTTCTACTAAGAAAACTGCAAATGAGATGAATATTGAACGAGAATTTCGTTGTAAAAGCTAGAAAAATAGACTTTAAATAAAAAATTGATTATAAACTAATTTTTCATAACTTTTCATCTAAAAAAGCTATAAAAGCATATTTCAAATAAAAAATATATATGAAAGTTTTTTTCCAAAGAAAAAAATTAAGGCCTCTAATTGAAGCTTATCTTTAGGCGACCGATGGTATTGAGCCGCCCTTGATTTCAGAATCATTGTTTGGTTATAAAAATTTTAAATCCAATTTTGAATTGAATTCCAAATTTGAAAAAGTGCTCCAAACTTGTTTTCCAACTCTATTTTCATAAATTTTAAATAAATAAATTATTCTCTTCTCTTCCTTAGCAAAAAGTATAAGAAATATAACTCAATCTTCAATTCTAACGTCATAAATTTGAAATAAAAAAATTGGAATGTATATGCAAACGCCTATTTCATTTGTCACGAGCTACTTGTCTTCTTATCACATGCATGTCCAAACTTATAATAAAAGCAATATAGTACTAATATTTCATTTTTCTAACGAGGACCACAGAAACTTTTTTTCCACTTTAGAGAAAGAGAACATTACCCCAGTTGGAGTTTGCTGCTGCTATGGCCAAACTTTTTTAAAAAGAATTCTTGAATCTAGTGTCAATGTTGATATAATATAGTACTGATGCAATTCAATCTATGTCCACTACTTATCTCCTTTCGTTTTCACTCACTGTTATGCATAGAAGAATTATAGATTCCAAATACCTTTCCTTTTCTTGCTTCCATGCTTGTACTCATTTCATATAAACTTCCTTTTCCTCTTTAGGTTTCTTTTTTAACTTGTTTCAAGTATAATTACTTTATCATGTTGACCAACAATTTTTTAATTATAAATAGGGAATTTGCTCCTTGTATTATTTAAAATTGAACAACTAGATCTGCTCATGGTAAGGAAAAAGTTTCATCTCGGCCCTTGACCTCTAGGAGAGCTCTAATTTGAGGCTAGTTTTAAACCATGCACATAGACAAAAGTTTAGGGCTAAATTTAGACCTTTTTCTCTCCAAGAATTTCGAGACGAAGGAGTCCACCCATTTCACGTTGGAGATCAATTAGATAAGAGCAAATACTTGATGATTTGTAACAATAATGGATATAAAAGAAACAAAAGCATAATAGAGGAAAATTTGAGCAATTTCGAGTAGTACGGCTTAATCTTGAATCAAAGGCAAATTTAGGATTTGAAGGTGATGGTGTTATATTTTTTTCGATAATCATGATGTCCGAGTCAACTTGGGTGTCACAACTTTCTTTAGCGTACATCTTGTAATGACTAATATAGAATTTATTAGGAACATATATCCAAATCGGATCCGTCTCTTTTGAGTTTATTCGGGTCAACTTAATAGGTGTTTTTTATTTGCAAATATAAAAACTACAACTCAAACAAGTGACAAACATAATAAGCATTTTAAATCAGGAATCACACCTATTAACTAAAATCAACATTTTCATCAAGCGAATTACATATTTTCTGTATATTAAACATGAACTTGCACAAGTAATATAACATCTTCAATAAGGGAATTACACCAATCAAACTAAGAAAAATAATAGAAAAAACTCTTCAACATGTAAATTACATGCGATAAATAAATGTAGAATTATCTCAAAAATGAAAATAATAAATTTCATGTTTCTTCTAAGCCATGCTTACGAAATTTCCATCACAATTAATAGTAAAGGGATTTAAATTGAATTTAACAATTATAGAATAGCACAGATTTTTATAGTATACTTCCACTATTTAAATTGACACAATTGAAATTTCGAGATTCAAACTTCTAAACTTTGACCGTAAATTTGGACATAGAAACTTTTTTTGAAATAAAATTTATATATTTAAAAACTAAGTAAAAAGTATTATATATCACAATAATTAACAACTTAAAATATTTAAAAGTCATATAAAGAAATTACGATAAAAAATGGTTGACTCTCGAAGTTCTAACTGTGCCACATAAATTGAGACGGAGAGAGTAATAAAGAAAATAAATTATAAAAATTTGAATTTTAATCTCAATCCAAAATTCCCATTGATACCCAAGTTTTTCGATTTGAAAGAACAATACTCACAGATTTGAGACTAAGAGAAATGCTTAATTTAAGGGATTTTGAAGTTTCTTTTCTGTGTTCTCGCCAGAGATCACAGATAAATAATAGAATAGAGGAAAGAATAATACAAATATTAAAAAGATAAGTAGAGAATTGAGAGATAGCCGAAAAGAAAATAGTTGGGAGTCGAAAAATATTTAAGATAAATTTAAATTTGTGTCTTACACACGAGAAAGCTTTCGAAAAGGTCTACTAGCCATGACACCTTTGTCTAATATGCGACTGAGGGTGGCAGGATCAATCTAGTTTTAAAAAAATTCAACATAGGTATATAAATTTTTCACCAATCTAGCGGGTGTCATGCCACCCCACCCTCTTGAATAGTATTGGGCCATACATATTAGTATAAACATAAATATACATGTGTGCATAAGTACATGCACTAGATACATATCGTATCTAGTGGCTAGTTGTTGAATATAAAATTGATTTAACTATCAAGTCATGAAGAAAATGTAATGAATTGTTTCAAAACCGACTTGAATTGCTTTTTGTAATTCTTTTATTTAATTGATCACACCAAAAAAAAAATTACTTGATTTATATATGTATATACATCTACCGATTCAACATAAATTCAAGATGTTTTATCGGATCTTGAATGAAGAGGTTCTACTTCCAATCGGAATAAATTGAGTAATTTCTAATAATATACAGGGACAAGTTTGGACCTTTTCTCCTAATAAATAACCCATTTTACATATTTATTGTACTGCCAGCGATACCAATGTATGCTGATCGATTTTCCTTATGAAATTTCTGGTTTTGGAATATGAGAATATAGTAATTAAAATGATTTGATCAAAAAGAGGATAAAAATAACGGAATAGGGTTAAAATGTACTTAAATTATGCGAATTTCAATAAAATGTCCTCTGTTAATAGTTTGGTCTAAAAATGTCCCTGTTATTAATAGTTTGGTCCAAAATACACGTATTGTTACATAACGGAGGGCATTTTGTTCAATTTCACATAGTTTAAGTGCATTTTTTACTCTTTTCCATAAAAACAAAAGGAGAGTTATAAGGACCATTACTAGGTCGTTTAGCTGAAGCAGTGTGGTATGATCTCTAGTTTACACCATTAATGAAGTAGTTGATGATAAACTAGCGTAAGAGGTGGACTTTATCATGCATGCATGGGTGGTACATATCTTCCAATATGGCTACTACATATACTATCATCAATTAAGTTGGTTAATTAGTTGAAACTCGAGAGATTAGGTCGGCAAATAGGGCGTAGTACGTAATACTAATTATTAGTAACAAGAATAAGTTCTTTAATTTGCAGGCAGTTACACGGATGGTAGATCATAAAATTCAACTCCGTTATACATTCTGTTCATCAAATCGCAGTCTAGCTAGCTAATTATTAATTGGATATACAGGAGAAGAATTACCAATGTAATGAAATACATTTTCAAGCTCCATGAACAACTTTTAAATGCTTATTCTGGTCCCAACTTCGTTGTGGTCTCACAAACATTAAGTTCTCTGCCAATCTAACTCAGACTCCTATAGGTTCTTAGTTCGAATAAATAACTAGCAAAGACTACGTACGTAGTGAAAAAACTGATGGCAAATTATAGAGAAAACTTAATTTATCTATAACAGTTGATTAATTACAAGATAAGCAAGTTATTAGTTCTCTTAGAACTTCTTCTCTATTCTTTCAACTCTCATTATCTTTTCAAAATAAATCATTCTGAACTACTACTTCATAGTACTATCGCAAACTTGCCATGAGATGTGCTTTCGAAGAGCACATTCCTTTTTATAACTGGAACGGACGGAAGCAAAAAATAAACAACATAGGGGAAAGAAAGAGAAGAAAATTAAAGGGGTGGCAAAGATATATGTGCTCATCAATTTATAATCCACGCTGCAGTATACGACGCCTTTTCAATATGCTTCTAAGCAGAAAGATTTGCACCATAGCATTATTACACATTTAAGTATTTAAAAGGATTATTCTCCTTTTCACGTATTTCAGAATTAGTTCTAGTGAACTATAAGTTGCCAAACTTAGTGAAAAAATGGTTTCAATTTCATTTTAGACCTTGTAGTATTAGTCTGCACAATTTGGAAAAGGGATATAAATGCATATAAAAGAAGTAACAACTTTCATGAAACCAAGAACCATTAATAGTAAAATTCATACTTACAAGAGCAAAACTTTGAGACGAGGTAATTCTTGAGCAAAACTAAAAGTAAGATGAACTAATTTTGTGTACACTTGCAAATGCCACCTTTTATAAGATATTGCCGAATTAACATAACTTATGTGATTTTGTTGGCTAAACCAAACCATGACATGAGTTACTAGGCCTTCAATTAAATGTTGCAAATCGCAGTAGCACTTAGAAAGGGTTTCAGTATGACAACTTCTTATTAATCTTAAGCAAAATGCAAAAGATAATGCTAAAGACACTTAGAATATGTATAATTGGTTAATCCAATTCCATTGATACCGCTTAGAACCACTAAGATGAACTGATTTTGTATTCACTTGTAAATGCCACCTTTTATTAGAAATTGATGAATTAACATAACTTATGTGATTTTGTTGGCTTTAAAGAAACATGACATGAGCTACTACTTCAATTAAATGTTGCAAATGGCAGTAGCACTTAGAAAGGCTTCAGTATGACAACTTATTAATATTAAGCAAAATGCAAATGATAATGCTAAAGACACTTTGAATATGTATAAATGGTTAATCCAATTCCAATGATAAAAGAAGCTAGAACGAATAATGTAAAATTTATACCACTTAGAACCACAAAAAACAAACTACAAATATAATACTCATCATTTAATTTACCACGCCAAAGAAAAAACAATACAAAAGCAACACGGAAGCAAAACTAGATTTGTTCTTGAAACGTTATTTGCTTTTTCAATTGAAATGGAACGATGATTTGAATCAAAGAATGATCGAGAATATCAAAGTGTATTGTCTCCTGCTTCGACTGATAAATCCAACCAAAATTAGTATATCGTCGGTTCAAAGGGGAGAAATGAGTTTGGATATAATGCTAATTCAGGGGAATTTAACTCTTACAGAATTGATGAAGAAGGGGATATTGATTATCGAACCTATTCGGTTGTCTGTAAAAAATAATGGACAATTTATTATGTATCAAACCATATGCATTTCATTGGTTCATAAAAGTAAACACCAAACTAATCAAAGATACCGAGACCAAAGATATGTTGATAAAAATAATTTTGATGAATTCATTCTGCAACCTCAAACTCAAAGAATAAATACAGAAAAAAATCATTTTTATTTGATAAAAGAAACTCATGTCTTTGAATTAACATTTTGTATTTCAGAATAGAGATAAATATTTTAAAAACGTATATAGTATACTAAAGATAGAATGTCTTACTGTATTGTTGTACCCGGGAAGAAGGAATGTGTTTGCTCATTCAATTTGGAACAAGGTTAATTTAATAACACTTCCGCGAGAAGTTTCTTGGAATTTCTTCTTCTGATCGATCCAATATAAGAATTAGTTTTCGCCGCCTTCATGTGGTTGGTTATCATCATCATCATCATCTCTTGAATTAATCCACCTGGGATCATCATTGAGACTGAATGGTTTCATTTGGGAACTGATCAAGTTGAGAGTTGGCATCACAAGTGGATTTGGAAGGACATGTTGTGGTGAACTTGAACTTAAGAAATGGAAATGATTGAGCTGCCTCATATGATCAGTCTCATTAAGGGGATTATTGGTCATATAAGGAGATGGAACTATAGGTTGAAATGTTGTAGCTATTGGATTGAAATATAATTGATGAGAGCTTGATGCCAATGATAGAGGAAAATCATTTTGAGATTCTTCTATTTGGGATGATGAAAACGAATTATGTCCAAACTGAGCTAAAGACAAATTCGAATTAGGCTCCCATTGATAGTACGAATTAAAGGGCATGCCTGGTAAATTAGAAGATCGATTGCTTAATGGTAAGAAGCTTTGCCCTCCGATATTTGGTTCCTCATTTGAAGCAATCGACTTGTTTTTCCCCGATGTATCAATTGCCTTTTCTCTCGAATTAGCTACATCAAAAGCATGATCAACGCCTATTTTATCTTTCAAATAGGGTGAATTCGCGTTGAACAAGTGAGAACGAAGTTGTTGGAGATCATGAACAGACACCTGAGGCGGTTGTTGGAACCGAGTGAAGTATCCTGGTGGTACTGGAAGTGGTGGAAGCTTATCGATATCATGTTTAGTTGCTTCGAGTAACCAATCTACAACTTTGCTAGGTTGGCTAAGCCCAAGCCTGTCTTGGAGATCATACAATTGAATTGCAGTGGGCACTGAAAGTCTAATTCTCCTGTCTCTAAGTCCCCTTATTGTGCACACCTTGCTGTGCCTATCCTTCCCTCCAAAAGTACGCGATACGCGTACAATTCTTGGATTTTTGAAGACTCCCCATTGCCTTGAACTTGATGGTGTAGCCTTTGAAGTCAATCTACTATTATCATTGGTTCCACCTGATTCTTGCTTCGTCTGGAAATTGTCTCTACTTGAATTCATGATATAAATTATCTGTCGTTCTTCATCACCGATCTACTAGAAATTAACAACATAACAAAAATCATTAGTCAACTATTAGATCGAGAAAATGATTTCTCCAGAGATGAAGTTAAATTAAAGTTCGATTGCAAATTATGCTGCACGACAATAGAAGACTATGTAAAAATTATCCTTGTATAGACGCGCAATTTGGATAAATTTAGAGTTGTGAAGAAAATTAGGGTTGCTCTCAAGTGTTGAACCAAAATGATTTTACTAAAAGCCAAGACTTCGTGAGAAGGACTAAGATCTAGAAAATCTTCCTATGAATGGAAGATGGTTTAAGATTTGGATAAACAATCAAAAGGTTATAAAAGGTCATTATTATAAGTTGAACTTACATAATTAGGTTTTGAAGAGATAAAGTACAACTTGTCTCTTTAATTCTTCAGCAGCTAGCACAACCTTAACATGGAAGAACTCTTGATAACATTTGACTTGTCTTAATGAGTTTCTGGACCAAATTTGACACTAAGAGAAACAACTCATATGCAGAGAATAAAATTAGAGGATAAGTTATGGTTTGGGGGAAAAGAAGAAATGTTAGATTCTCACTATGCCATATTTCACAGAAGAAAGTAGAAGCATGGCAAACCCCGTGGCCATGTGGCTCTTACACATGCTGACACGTAAACCTCTGGCCACGTGACGCTTAAGTTTTGTGTATTGATGGTGCTAGTAGTAGTTAAGTTGTGATAATTCTTTGCAGTAAGCTCAATAGGCCAGTTAAATAATGCAATAAAAGTTAATTTTCTCGTACTCCATCATGAATAAGAAATGTTTAATAGTCAATAAGCTAGACATTCTAGCAGTTTTCACATTTTAATTTCAGTTTTCATAGTAATATTTAATGATGCTACGTAAGAAAGGTACTGTTAACCTCACAGGGACCATCCAAGAGTTAGAAAAAGAAAAGGGCTTACTGCTTTTCTGCTAACTACTAGTAGAGCAGTAGTAGAAAATAAATGGCTAATCATGAGAGTAACTATTTCGGTCTCAATTTATGTGATAATTTATCTTTTTCTTTTTAATATTTCCAAAAAATAGATAGTATGTGATTTTAATGTTTAGAAAATAATACTCCTAGCTTTAACTTCTCATTTTAAATGATAGAGTAAGTTTCAAAAGTTTTTCTTTATTAAATTCTATGCCTAGCTAGTGACGAATGGAGTATTATACATACCAGGCCTAGATCGAGTTATGTTACTCGGACTCTCCAAAAATATATACTGCCGTATGCCGCATTCGTATTGAATTTTTAAAAAATGCACTGATTTGGGAGAATCCGACACGAGTGCGGCAATATTTTTGAATAGTTCGAGCAACATAGAGATCAAGTAAAGCAGTAAAGGAATATCAGAAATCCTTTACAAAACTTGGTAATACCATATATGCTATTTTCCTTTATAAGGAAACTACAATTTGTTTCTGCAATTTTCAAAAGACGCTGACATAGTTTACATAGTTATAATGAAGAAAGATCTGGAAACACATGAAAATAAGAATGTTCATTAATTAATTAAGTATCAAAAGAAAAAAGAAAAAAACTTGTGGACATTGGTATCCCAAAGTTGTGGTGCATTAGGTGGAAAAGATTTTATTGTATTGAAAGAAGAAGCTATGCTCTTGTAGAGAAGGGACCAACCAATAATATAGTACACACACGGAGAAAGGACCACTTTCCTTATTTTGCAGTGAGATTTTTTCATGCAGCAACTTGGACTTACTAACTTAAACCAGCTACTTAATTAAGTATCACCCATATCTTTTTCTTCCCGTCTTGTATGGTACTAAAAAGGAACTTTATAAGTCTATAACATTTGAAGGGACTTTGTATAATTTTCAAAAGCATCGGTCTTCTGCAAAATCATGAATTTCCAATAACTACTGTAGAAATAAAAGGACAATTAGAATTATCAAATTCTAACTTACTGTTCCATTGGATGTAACTAGCGAAGGAAAGTATTAGCAGATTTTTCTTTTTAATTAAATTAGGTAGTTCCTAAGAGTTTCATCAACAAGGTGGATACAGCAGCAATTTTATATACATTTAAACTATAGAGAATTAGGAGAAGAAAAGTAAAGTTGGAGAGACATCCTCCACAATTATATTAACTGGAGCCACACCTGTTATGAGAAAGTTTGAAACTCCAGGGTTCAATATTTTAGAACCCTCTCCTTCCAATGCAACTCCATAATACGAGAAAAAATCATTAGTATTAACCTCATTATTTGAGTCGGTGACAATCTGACCATCAATTTTCTGTGAAGCCTCAACACTACTTTAGGATCCACCACTATATTCCCTTTCCAGCTACTCAATAAACTGTTTGACAGTTTCAGAGCTTCCAAAACACATACCGTCTGTCTTTCCATCTGAACTTAAGCCTTCAAGGCCAGCAGGCCAGCTTCTTCATCTTTTTTATCTTTAGTTTCTCCACTTGTTTCCGACATTTGCTCTAAGCTAGTGATTGACTTTGTTATGACAGATGATTGACTAGCGACTTTAGCTTTCACTGCATCTCCCTCAATGCTTTCTCCAAAATGGTCACCATTGACATATAGATTTTCAGATCCTGCCTGCTCAGATTCTACTTCAACATCCTTCACGTCCAGACGTTTATTACCAATTTCAGGTTCAGCTTCTTTGATTTCCTCAATAGCAGCTACCACATCACCAGTCTGAATGTCTTCAGAATATTCTTGTTTCTTGTTGATGATAACAATGTCTTCTTTCACGTGATGGATTGTAGTATTTGTTGTCGCAATGACTTCATGGCCATTGTTTTCATGAAGGCTGGAAAATTTGTATTGTTCTCCAGCAAGATAGTACCCATATCCTGAAATAACAATCCAGTCTCTTTCAAAATTGATGGAAGTCATGGCATCTATCCGTCGTGTCTCGACTACGACGCAATTTTCCCAATCTTCTTCTTCAACAGCTTTCACAGTTTGAGTCGTATTGCTCTATTTGGCTCGACAGTATCTTCTTATGTGTCCTAGTTTACCACATCGGTAACATTTGATAACCTTCTTATAGTTATTAGTAGACTCTCTCTCCTTTTCCGGCGAGCTTGAACCAATTTGAAATCGAGAGTCTGGCCTATCTCCGGTTGTTTTCTATTTGAAATTCCTCTTGTCGGCTACAAGAGCATTTCCTTCCCAATAGATACACTAGACATCTGTTTGGCTAGTAGCTCTTGTGATGATAACAAATTCTCAAACTCCTCCAAGGATGGTTGTTGAGCCCATCCTTGAATTGACGTAACAAAAATGATTGAGAAATTCTCGTTCTATCTGCTCCGAATTATTTATAGAGAAATCGAATGAACTGCTTGACGAGATGATCACCATATGTCCCAGCATCATTTCAAGTCTCGAAAAAGTGTGTTATATGTTGTTTGGGGGTTTCCTTTGCCATTAAATTATTGCAACTTAGAAGGTTGATAGTCAGCATGCATCTTCAGATTATCCATCTTTCGCGTCTATGGCTTTGCATATGTGAGAGAATATTTGGATGACAACTCAAATTTATCTTCGATTGCCCCCGTGATGAAGTCCTTCAATTGATAAATAGGGATCAAACCTTCAGTATAGACTTGAATATCTTTGATAGTTGTTGTTTGCTTTACGGAGGACTCTCCTTTCTCTTGAATTTCAGGAAGCTTCATAGGTATTGAGTTTGATTATCTTTGGGTCATGCTCTCCACCTTATTTGTCAACTTGAAATGTTTAGCATTTTGTTCTTGCATGTGCTTTGATAGGCCTTTAACTGCTTTCATCAAATTTGCAAGTTGTTCTTCTATGGTGGAAGCTTCAATTACCATCATTTGCATAGCTACCGCAGATAATGGAGAATTGTACAGATTGTCGCATAAGTTGATCTTTGATTGACCTACTTCATGTGATATGAGTGGAGAGTATCTTTCGCTTGAAGTATCATCATCTTTATTCATGGAAACGTTCTTAGATCTAGAGAGATCAAGTAGAGCAAGAGTCTTCTTAACCTTTTCAGCAATGCTACTTCCTCCCAGCGATGCATTGATAGAAGATATCGTTCCTTTTGAGGATGAAGATCCAAAAACATGAGTTGTTGCGAAAGATCCTTGGAGTGCTTGTTATTCCAGCATGTTTGCTTTGTTCTTCATGATTGGTCCAAAACTTCCAAAGGTAACACTGAGGGGATGCTTTCCACATCAATAGAGAACTTGGAGTCAACAGCCTTAGAAGAAGTTGACTTGGAGTTGATCTTCTTTGAGGTCATTTCGTCGTTCTTGAACTTTGATGATCGAAAAGTTGAGATGAGAGGTAGAGATTGTCCCACTGGGCGTGCCAATTTGTTTGCAATAAATTTTAACATGTGATGAAATTTGATTTCAATCACAAATAAAATATGAAGAAACAAAGATTTCATTGATGAATGTTGCGGGTACAAATATGTTTATTCTCTTTATTCTTCTCTCCTAATATTTCTCTGTAATTCGAGGGTCATTAGTAGCGTGTTTCTCGAATTAGGATGATATAGGCATCCTTGGAATTTATCTACATAAAAGGATTTTGTGGATCTTCTTGAAGTATTTGATTATCAAGAAGAGTCCGACCATATCTTGATCTCTTTGTGGTTATTCCATGAGTTTTATGGAACGTTCGAGATGCCTTTTCAAGGGAATATGTGCCCCTTTATATATGTGTGAACTAGAGTTTAGGGTAAGTAGCATCTAAGAAACCCTAACAGAACTTAGAGTTTGAAAATGGATTGAACTCATCTTGTAGAGTTCTACAAAATTTTGATGTCTACAGTCTTACTTTCCTTTTTGGTTTGTTCCAAAAATAGTCTCTTTCTATATTTAGTAAGTTTTCCAATTCCAACATCAAGTTTAAGACCACAAGATTTAAAGAACTACACACATCTTTAATTCAAGACCACAAGATTCAAAAGTCTTTCGTTATTTCTTAAACTTCATGTCAAGTCAAACTAAGACACTTAAAATGAGACGGAGGGAGTAAAAAAAAATTGATGGGTTAACAGATAGAAATTGATGTATGGAGCTTACCTTTACCACCGCTAAACTCTAAACCCTAGCGAAAACAATTAAGAAAATGTTTTTACAGGCCTTAGGAGTTAGGACTAGAGCTGGCTACAATCATAGCATGCCAAAAGCTAATATCATCATCACTGAATTTTTAGTCAGAATTGAGCAAGAAAGCACCTAATTATGTTTGGAACCCTAGCCACAAACATCGCAAGTTGCTAGTAAAATTTTCAACAAGTAAATCCCAACTAATTTGGTATACAAAAGCTAATTAACACCTAGGTTAAGCTATTAAATTTCCCAATTCACCCTCTACCTTCTCCGAAGATAGAGGCAGGATCAAAAATTTAAAGTTTATAGATTCCTACATCAACCTTATCAACTTAATACTACATATTAATGGAGTCCACAATCATAAATACTTATAAAAATTTAATAAAATTTTTAAATATATAAAAAAAAATTATTGAATTCCGGTGAACCCTCTAATCCACCATAGCGAGGAGTAACATATTCATCTAATTTCTTCTTGAATTAAGTGAAAGTACCAAAAACAGAGCAACGCAAGAAAAAAAAACAAAAAAAAAACAAATATAGGACAGAAATCATAAATGGATGATTAACTTATTGCCCCAGTACTGTACTGTAAGAAATAAGAAATAATAAAGGGAGGATTGTCCCATTATGCTACTACTCCTATATCTGTGATAATCTGCAGAGTAACAGAATGAATAATGGACTGTGCTACTAACTGCTAAGTGCTGCTACTTCAAGCCCAGAAGGAGTACGTGTGACAGCATCATCACTTTCTTACCTCAGAAAATATAGGATAAACTAAAGATAGTCCGGTGCACTAAGCTCCCGCTATGCGCGGGGTTCGAAGGGCCAGACCACAAGGGTATATTGTACGCAGCCTTACCTCACATTTCTACAAGAGGTTGTTTTCACAGCTTGAACACATGACCTCCTGGTCACATGACAGCAATTTTACCAGTTACGCTCCCGGATAAACTGTCACTTACAATATTTTACCCTTAACAGATGATACAGTCTGCCATTCATATTGACCAGTCCAGTCCTTAATTGCCGAAAAAAAGTAATGCTTTTGTTCTCGACGATATCGTAACCCATTCGTGCAGGATTAGCAATCCAATGAATTCAACCCTAGAGCTTCTCCAGATATATTAACCTAGTGAGTTTTTCTTACATGGCTGGCAACTGATTGATCATTGATGGTAAATTAATCTTTTTAAGTTAAAATTGGTGTTCACTCCTCGGGGTAATGTGCTCGTGTTGATGTCCGCAACTTGAACCAGTTTCATAAACTCGAAATTGGTGTCCAATTAATAATTAATCCTTTGTTGCTCTTGTTATTTTAATAGTAAAAGATAAAACCACTTATGTTTTATGGTAAGTTATTTGCTTTGGTTTAATAGTATTTTTGGTAGACTAAGCAAATGTGTTGAATCAATAAATCGGTTATTGTTCAATCTTGTCCAAAAAGTTAATTTGGTTGAGATGGACTATGCAATGCCT
The DNA here is from genome assembly GCA_034509755.1 of Anisodus tanguticus. Taxonomy (NCBI): domain Eukaryota; kingdom Viridiplantae; phylum Streptophyta; class Magnoliopsida; order Solanales; family Solanaceae; genus Anisodus; species Anisodus tanguticus. The sequence goes on along the minus strand of CM067547.1, from coordinate 8,786,568 downwards.
CATAGTTTAACTTTCAGTTGAGTTGAATTTAGACGGTCAAAATGAAGTGAGTTTAATAATGAATTGATTCGATGGATCATATTTTTATTGGTGAAGAAATGTTACATTGTAGCAACAGAGACATATTAATAGACCAAACAGGCGAACAAAGTTGGAGTAAGGAACGTATCAGGTGAAACAAAGAAGAGCATTGGTCACTGAACAAGATGAAGAGAATAAGAATGTTTCCTTTCTAATTAAGGAATTACAGATGATAATAGTGGTAGGGAAGGGAAGTGTTAAAGAAAGTAACGACCTGGGGCTAGCTCTACTAGTATATAACTATATATGTAGTGTCACTTTCGGTTCACACAGTTATTTCAGATCCCAATATTACTGTATTTATCATAAGTTCCCCACTTTCACACGCGATGATTCACAGTTTGACACCTTAAATTCTTCCTTTCTATTGAAAGAAACAAAATGATAAAGAAGAGAAAGGGCGCAAGACGCGATGAATTCAATGATAAATGCATGCTTCCAATAATGCAATTACTTTGCAGAAAAAAGCCAACTGTTAGTCCTCCGAACCAACACCCTACCAATGGGCCCAATCACATCCAACACCTTAATATAATACTACTTTGATTTGATTATTATTTAGGTTTTATTGTATCTTAAGTCAATTGTTATGTAATCAGAATAAATGTCATTTTATATAACGATTGATTTAGTGTGATCGTGTCGTTAATTATTTTTCTCGTCATGCCCTTATGATAGGGCAATTTAATTTTACATCATACTTTTTTTGTAATAATGTAAGTTTATTCTTCAAATTGCTGCCATATTGCTTCCACATTCTATATTGAAGTCACAACGTATTATGGAGGTCCCTTTTCCGCTGCAATTTCTCCCTCTCCCGATATCTTTCTTCTCTTGGTGCTCGCTTCGCAATATGAAACACCTGAAAGTGATACTCCTCAGTTTCAAAATGTTTGTCTGATTTTGACTTGACACGGAGTTTAAGAAAGTAAATAAGACTTTTGAATCTTGTGATCTTAAATTAAAATATGAAGAATATATCAAAATGTTCTTTAATCTTGTGGTCTTAAACATGCCACGTGGAAAGTTGGACTTAAAGAATTGCTAAAAAAGGAAAGAGGCAAACATTTTGAAACATACCAAAAAGGAAAGTAAAGCAAACATTTTGAATAGATGAAGTACAATTTATCTAAATATTGTATTCATCAAAATAATATAGTGCGGTACAATAAATTATGAAACAAATTATGAAACGATATGTACATATAACCATCCAAACAACATGTAAATCTCTTGACTGCACATAATCAAAAAATTATTTTCTTAATTCTCATGATAAAGTATATACACGGGAAAAAAAGATAATATAGTCAAGAGCTTATTGATGGATCTCCGTTTATTTATTTATTTATATAGTTAATTTAAAAAGATGAAGAAGGTGAAAATATAAAATTTAAGAAAAAAGGTCCATTGTAAGTTACATTTCTTACTATTGTGGCCATTAGGTTACCAAGGTGATATGATATTGTGACTTATTAAGTGATAAAATAAAATTGTGTGACTTTTGATGGAACCCTATATATAATTGTGTGATCATTTGTGAAAATTTACCCGTAAATACTAGTAGGTACGTATAAGTATATTAAAAAAATCTGCTGCCAACTATATCTTTCGTTTTCTTTCTTCTGTACATAACTACATATAATAGGCATATATGCGCATGTATATGTGCATAAAACGCATCCACAAGCTGTTATCTTGATCAAATGAAAATTTCACAAGTACAACAGCTTAACTATAGATTTTTTTGTGGTTTACCGGTTACTAGCTAGCTACTTTACTCTGAAGAAATTTTAATCAAGATATTCTGCGCCAAGAAATTAATTAAACATTTAGTCCTTCAATGTGCAAAAAGGCATTGTCAAAAATAGCAAAGCTGAAGTATCAAATATTTTAAGGTTCTAAATCTAGTTTTCCACCCCCCCCAAAGTGTAACACCCCGTACTTTAGCGTTAGAATACATCAGGGTAAACACATAAACACACATGAGTTTAATGAGATTGAGGTCATTCATAAAGTTATAGAAGATTCATATCAATGTTGAAGAGGTTACACGGGGATTAGAGGTTAAACGAATTAGAGAAATAAGTTTCGTCAAAGTTCGGAATATGGAGCAGGTTATAAAGACCATATAGAATTTTGGTCATAGGGTCAAGAGCTCGGTGATAAAAGGATGATGTCTTGAAAATATTTACGTCTTAAATGTTTGACGACGGGGATTGAAAATAATACTTGGTGTGTGTCAAAAGAGGCTATGGACTAGTGTTATACCACATGTTCATAATAGTAGAGTACATGGAGTGTGTTAAAAAAAAGTGATTTAGTATTGAAGTGATTTGAGAATAAGGAATTAATTGTGGGATAAGTTTAGTTATGTGTGTAATTGATTAAGTGGCGAAATTGTAGTGAAAGTAAATAAACTTTTGGAATTGTTGGATAAATTTAGGGGGACATATGCATGTGATCATATCCATGTGGCTTCATGAAAAAGGATAATAAGTGACTCTTCATTAGGTAGTAGTTGAAAGTATGTATGTCCTAGAGACAATCATTATTAGGGACAAATGTACTTGAACACATTCGTATTATTAATAAGATTAATATATATGGCATTTGTGATTATTGAATTATTATTTGATTGTTTGTAAATATTCATTAATGTGCATCCATTGAGCTTACGTTGTCATTAATAGAGTGGATATTGATGATAGAGCGTAACTCTAAAATAGCCTCGACTAATGATCATCGAGAATGGGATATCGATGATATGTTATAAGTCGACATGTGGTCTGTATCACATTCTTAGAGAATGTAGTATGTCTCACCTGCTACTAGTAATGGTTACTAGTGATGGACACATGGATACTTTTGAAAAGTATTGGTATACCCTGCTCATATACTATTTTTTATACTTGTCTAAAGTATGATCAGCGTGTGGGAGATAGAAGTCCTTAGACTTGAGGTCAATGCGCACCTTGTCAACAAAGTAATATACGTTGATCCTGTCCTAAGCTCAAATGCCTTATAGGTTGAGATACGGCTTGTATTGGGTACATTACGATGTGGATTAAAGGTGGCAGTTGAGCCAAGATTAGGATTCATTCCTCGAATGTATATTCGAGAGAACACTCAGCTTCTCAGTGATATTAGGTCGACCAAGTCATTGGTCAATGCAAGAGACATATTTAGAATATGATCTAGTTGTCGACTAATATAGATGAGATAAAGTGATCAATCCATTTGGATAGACACATGGCAAATCCTAAGCTTGATCGAGTGTGTCGCGAATGAAAGAAATTTATCATCTCACATAAAGGGTTTACTGGATTCTTGTAAATGTACTTCACATATTGAGTTCGTCTTGCGGCGCCGTCTAGGAATTCCGCGTAGACCTTAATTTGATTAATGTCGATATGTGAAGGCATGTAGGGTCACACTATGTCGGTTGTCTTTTCTATCTAAGGATGTATTGAGAGAGTATTAAATATTCGATTTAGAATCGAGATATTTGAATGAATAATGATTATTTTAATTAAGTCAAAATTGGATTTTGGATTTAATTAAGAATATGCGGAAAATAAATCGAGACGATGTAGGATCACGTCGAGCGCCGCGGCGCCCACACCATAGGGCCGCGGCGCTTATGACCTAATCTGCATCGATTTTTGGGTCAGGCCCAAGGTCAAACCCTAATTCAATTTGACCTAATTTTCACCTATAAATACAGACATTCACCTCATTATTCAATACATTAATTTCATAATTATTATTCTAAGTCTTAGAGACTTAGAATCAAAACGCTCTCTCGAACCTCTGCTGGATTTCCTAACTTTCCAAAGGAGAAATACATTGAAGCTTGGAGCTTGCAATCGAAAGAGCAGTCGCGTGTCCACCCTTTAGTAAAGAATCCAGATAATATAACTTGTAAGTGTTTATGCTTTATGTTACAGGTTTTGATTGTCACATAACCATACCAGAAGAATTTGTTGGGGTAAGTAAGAACAAAATTTTAAAATTCCGTTGTGCCTTACTTATGTGTTTTGAACCCAACAAAACTCTTCCGTAGTGGTCTTATTATGACAAGTATTAATGGTGTGATCAAGGGCCTACACGTGTAATGAAAAAAAAAGTGGCTTTAAGATCCTTTAATTTACTTTGTTCAGAATTTACAAAGGAAAATGTGGGTAGCACTTAGCTATTGTATGCAGCAACATTATTTTGATGAAACTCTGGGAGATTAGCTAGATCTTGTATGAATCCTAGCAACAACATGATTCATTATATACGGGAGAACCACGTCATTTTAGTAGCATTAACGTGATTCATTATTAATGGGAGCACCACTTCATTTTAGTAGCAGCAATTTAATTCAATTTTTTCACGGGCTCTCTTCGAAGTAAGGTAAGGTGAAAAAAGAGTAATTCTTGCTATATAATACTAAGTTATGAAGGAGGCTTGTTTCGTCGTTATCATCGCAGGTTCGACTTAGAGTTATGTTAAGGCAAATCTTTCCTTCTTTTGGCATGTTCTAAGTACGAAACGTAAACATAATAATGTCTCATAAGTGATTCTACTCTTAGTAGTTAAGGATGTTCATGTTATTCAATTCTATTTTTAAAGCGTTTCTAAATATGTTCCTAAATTCCTATTGAGGCATATGGGAAAGATGTTAATATTCATAATGTTAATCGGAGGTAAAGCGACATTACGTCACTCCGATAAACTCAGTGTCTTAGTATCATTCATGCATTGTATTCATGTATATACCTTGACCTCAAAGGCGTTATATACACTACTATATGTATGCATTATATATGTATGGGGATGGAAAAAGGGATACGACGTTATATACGCACCACTACCTGATCAGCTGGTATATGATGATGATTATGCCCACAGAGACATGTATGATATGATGGGATGCCCACAAAGGCTTGATGGCGTTACATACGCATATGTATATGTATGACCGCATTGTGCATGACACTTAGGCATATTATGGCCCTCAGAGTCATTCTGCACAGGTATGACACTTAGGCATATTATGGCCCTCAGAGGCATTCGGTATAGGTTGATTGTTTCTTGTCTCATGTTACTTTCATGACTCTATTATGCTATTCTTCATGCCTGACATACTCGGTACATCATTCGTACTGACGTCCTTTTTGTCGGGGGAGGTTGAGTTTCATGACCGCAGGCTCAGATAGACAGGGTGACGGTCCGCACTAATAGGGTGCTGGTTCAGCTGATATTAGAGCACTCCACTTGTTTCGGAGTTGCGGTATAATACTGGTACAGTGTTTTGGATATGCATATGGGTATGGCGGGGCCCTGTCCCGGCCTTTACAAAGAAATCTCCTTCAAAATACAATTAAAAAATAAATACAAGAAATAAAATTCATCCCCAAACTCTGGATTTTACACTAAAAATCACGAATGCACTCAAAACTGAATACAAAAAATTAAATTTTACACTAAAAATGAATACACTATAAAATACATTCAAATTCATTGTATTCATTTGTATACAAAAAGATCTCCTTCGAAATACAAGCGAATAAAATGTACGAATACACTCAAAAACTGAATACAAGAAATAAAATACATCATCAAACACTTGATTTTACACCAAGAAATTAACGAGTACACTCAAATATGAATACAAGAAATAAATTATAGACGAAAAAATCAATACGCTCAAAATCCGATCAAATCTGAGAAAATACAAGAAAAAATTAAATCTAAATCTGAGGAGGAGAAGGAGAAGGAGATGACGGCGGCGGCAATAAAATCCGAGAAATACCAGAAAAACAATACATCCAGATATGAAATAGAGGAGGAGATACGGCGGAAACAATGATACCGGCTAGATATGAGCTTTCGGCAACAATGATACCTGAACGAAGCACTGTCATTAGATCTGAACGGAACATTATTACTAGATCTTTGAATTTTACACTAAAAAAATGCCACCGAATTTCGATCCATCTCCGGTAGTCGAGGTTCAAACCAATCAAAAGGTACAAACAGTTTATGGGTATGTAACGTGATCTATACGCACCAAAATAGAGGAGAAAATTAAACCCCTTTTGTTATTTTCTGCTCCTTCCTTCACTGCCACTGTTTATTTTACATATGGGAGTCCAGAGAAAGCAATAAAAAAGGATATATTTTTAGTCTTGAAAACTCATTTCCCGACTGGTCACTGACACACTCTCAGAATTTTGTTTGTCCGGCGGTGGATCACGACGGAGTGAACGCTCAGATCTAGAGGCGTCGGTGGTGGGTCACGACGGAGTGGAAGCTCTGATAGCAATGGATTTCGCTGGAGCTACGGCAACGGTTCGTGGTGGCCAACAACAGCGGAGAGAAGAAGCATATCAAAGTCTAGCCTAAGATTCTCAGTCAATATAAAAATAATAAAAATAGAGTATTCTATTTTAAATATATAATGTAGCTATGATAGGTAATTCAAATACACATTATAGTTATGTTTTGTAATTTATTTAAACAATAGTTACTATAGGTAAATATGTCATAGAGTTAGCTATGAGATATAATTATTCCTAAAAATAATTTATATTGTCATGTCAGATTTTTTTGATGACATATTTAGTTGAGTGATTTTATGAGAGAAAAGACAAAAGTTGAGTGATTTTATTGATACAAAATAAAGGTGGATGATTTTGCTACATAGTTTCTCAAGATGGAACTTTTCTCTGCCAATAGTACTTTGTATATTCTATAGTTTTAAGTCTTAATAAAATCGTAACTATTATCTCTGATTGGACTACTAATCTAGGCACTTATTCTAGCAAGTGAGAGATTTTATTTTCTTCTGTTTCATAATAATGGAGCAGCTTCATGCAATTTGTTTATAGTTATCAAAAGAAAATGTGACAATACTAAGCTACTGTAGCCCGTATCACCTTGTTGTTCTTTCTCGTCAAGCTTTTCTCCTCATCCTACCTTAGTGCTATCAAATGCATCAATGACATGTTCATTATAATGTAGATGGCGGTACAAAGAGAAAGTCCTGCTAAGCTTCTAACAATTCAATTAGTTGGTAAAGGTAACGCCATCACAGAACAGTATTAGTTATATATTAGCTAGTTTGCAAATTTTATCAAGATTCAAGTGTGTTATCAATCTCACTTTGAGTCTGAAATTGCAATAAGATATCCAGATAAGTTGACACACCACTTGAATTAAAAGACTGCAATATTTTTTTAATCTCATTCTAGTCTGATGCATAGATCATGTATTCATTAGTATAATGTAGATGACAGTGCAAAGAGAAAGCCCTGCTAAGCTTCTGACCCCTTCAACTAGTTGGTAAAGGACAATGCCTCACAGAACAGTGAAGTTATATATACAGTATTCTCCCTAGGAAGTTTGCAAAGTTCATCAAGATTCACATTTGAGAAGCCTTTATGCACACAGATTTCAACAGCTAATTGAATAGCCATTCTCTGAATACTTATTAGTTTGAACAGAAGTGTGGCACAGTGTCTTTAGAAAGATACACATATGTATTAGAAATACCCTTTTATATGTACTTAAAGAGTCTTGCATTGCATTGAATGTTAACCTCAGCTATTCACTCTCCATACTCCTCTGAGTTTCCTCCTGGAAGAAGATTGTTATATCTGGTCTTTAGAGTTTCAGGAAAAGAACTGCTAGACAAACCTCAAATTGTCATATACAGTCAAACCTCTCTATGGCGGCGTTGTTTGTTCCGATAATTTTTTGTTGTTATAGAGAACATATAATATAACATAACATAATAGGTCGGTTCCACAGAAAACATGGTTGTTATAGTGAAATTTGTTAGAGAGAATGATTGTTATAGAGAGGTCTTGACTAGACTGTATTATTGGGCTATCGGCCTATGTTTGATTCTAGGGGGGAGCAACTAGACTCATGTTCTGTGGTCATGCAATTTGAATGTCACTACAATCTTGCAATGACATCCAGATTAATTGACACGCTATAGAAATATTCGGTTAGAACCAAAGACATATCGGAGTTAGTTTTCACCCTACCAGTTAATAATACGTCGAATAAGATAAAAGAAGTTCAATCCTTCAAGTGCAAGAACTACATTGCTGAAATGATAATTGCAGCTCAGGATTCCTTAGCCAGGCAAGTGTTTGATATTTTATAGTGAATAAAATGCTTAACCGGAAAGGACAATGTATACGAGATTGCAAGAGTGAGTAACCTAAATTTCAAGATTACAGGATTCAGGCTATCCCAAGAGATCAACAAAAAATGCAAGATTGAACAAACAAAACATTTATACTGTCAGAGAAGGTATTTTGCAGCTTACATTTCAATTTAATTTCTCTGCAAAGTGGAAACAAGATTTGAGGCTCCAAAAGCAGCAGAGCCACCAACAACAGAAACCAGAGCAACCACAACCTGCAACACAATTTGCCAAGGGTAATCTTCAGGCACCAGATACACACAAGCAGGGCCAACAAGCAACAATCCCAAGCTCAAACTAAACAGTGCAGATGGGGTTGCAGGGTCAACAGCTGCAGAAAGAATCCCTAATTCTTCGGCTTTCGAAAGAAGGCCAAGTCTCTCAATTGTTGACAAAGAGAGTCCAGATTTCTCAGCAGCTGATAGTAAACCAGCTTTCTCTGCTTTAGTTAACAGCCTCAATTGCTCTACTCTTGTCAATAACTTCACTGGTGGTGTAGATGAAGAATTGCTTGGCCGAGGTTTCTCCCCTACAGGAAATACAGTTGTTGTCTGCATAAAACGTTAAACACAAATGAATTTCGTTCGTACATGCAATATTAAAATCTCCCTACATTCAATTGTATGTATTCCTCTATCAGTAGAGTACACCGAATGAACAGAAATGGTTATAACAGAGTTTCTCTTATTCGTATTACAGTTACTCTTCAATTGTTAATTACCACAATTGGAAATAAGATAGACTACCAATTTCGAAGGAACTTGATATACAATGAGCTATATATAGGTTACGGGTTTGACCCGTGGAATCATCACTCAAAAGTTAGGGTAAGTTGTCTACATCACACCGCAACCGCAAGGAATGCGTCTTTCCCTGAACCTGGGTGAATGCAGAATACTTGGTGCACTGAGCTGCCTTCTTTTTATGAATTTAATTTTGTAAATGCTAAGATATAATTTAAGTAACAACAACAACATACTTAGTATAATTTCACAGGTGGAGTCCGGGGAGTGTAACCTTATCTCTACCTCGACGATGTAGAGAGGCTATTTCCGAAAGACTATGGCCTCAAGCAACACATGAGATATAATGCAAATAAAAAATTGAAAAATCAGACCTTTTTAGAAGTGACAGTTTTGGTAGCGGATGGAATTGGTTTTTGTGTAGCCATGGATCGGATCAGAAGTGGATTGTTTGAAGCAGAGAAACGAGTAATTGCGATGGCCTCCATCATCATCATCATCATCTTCTATTTTTTCACTACGTTCAATTATTTGGCTAAAAGAGTTCAAAGGTAAAGCATGTTTCAATCTTTGTGAGGCCAGAACTTTGAGAAGATATCATGAAATGTCTGATTAAATTCTAGCCGGTCGAGTTGACGACGTGGCAGCCCCTGGTCCTATGCCTGCTTGCCGCCTCCACTCAGTTTCCTCAAAAGGGAAATTGTTTTAACACATACTTTTGGTTTAGAAAAACAAAAGGCAAATTTTATACTAGTAAGAGTAGTATTTTTCTGTCAAATACTAATCATTTTGGTAAATTCAAATGTCTCAAACGTTTGATATTTTAGAAACATAAAGATTGTTTATTACAAGGTTTCTTAAATTTACACCTATGATTCAATTAATGGAATATTATTAAGTAAAATATGTAAAGGAGAGATAAAAGAAATTTAGCTAAATGCTCTAAGTTTATAAATGTTAAAGAAGTGTCTTTTGTCATAACTAAACCTCTAGAATATTGTCAATAAATGTGTATGCCAAGTTACTCAATATGTGTACTGGTGAAAAATAGTAAGTGATTCATAAAATAATTGAATGTACGCAAGTTGGCTCGGACATTATAGTCGTAAAAAGAGATGGTATGTTTGTCATTTTTTTCATTTTATTTTATTATCCTTACCATGAAGAGATTTGGTACAACAACAACAACAACATACTCGGTGAAATCCCATAACGTGGGTATGGGGAAGGTAGAGTGTACGCAGACCTTACTTCTATCTTGGTAGGTAAAGCGTATATTTCCGAGAGACCATCGGCTCAAGACAAAGCATAAGCACAAGCAAAGCAAGAGAAACGGTCAGATCCGGACAAAAAATTTAAAGCAGTATGAAAATGATGTTATCAAAAGTGAATAAGTCATGATAGCGCATTCTGAAAAAAGAAGCAGTGACTAACGCAGTTAAATAAGAAGTACACTAGAGAACACATAGCAGCAGCAAATCAAATGACAGGGGACTATAAAACAATATTGCGTATACTAGTATGATAGGCTAAGCGGGCCTACAATAATAACGCTACAACTACTAGTTTGTAAGCGTAAGTAAGACTGTGCATAACTACCTACTACCCTTCTACCATAATATGTGTCCTCCATAATCCCATATCTAAGGTCATGTCCTCAGTAAGTTGCACCTGTGCCATATCCCGTCTAATCACCTCTCCCCAATACATCTCCGGCCTACATCTACCCTTCATGAACTCGTCCATAGCCAACCTCTCTTACCTCCGCACTGGGCATTTGTGTCTCTCCTCTGCACGTGTCTGAACCATCTCAACCTCGCTTCCCTCATCTTATCCTCCACCGAGGCCACTCCTACTTTGTCCCGAATATCATCATTTCTAATTCTATTCCTCCTTGTATGTCCACACATCCATCTCATCATCATCATCTTCGCAACTTTTATCTTTTGGGTGTGCGAAGTCTTAATCGGCCAACACTATGTCCCATACAATATAGTCGGTCTAACCACCACCCTATAGAACTTGCCTTTAAGTTTTTGTGGAACATTTTTATTGCACAAGACTCCATATGTGAGCCTCTATTTCATCCACCCTGCCAAAATACGATGTGTGACATCGTCATCTATCTCTCCATTCCCTTAGATAATAGACCCGAGATACTTGAAGCTTCATTTCTTTGGAATAACCTCAGTACCAAGCCTCACCTCCACGCCTGTCTCAAGGTCACTCCCGTTACTGAACTTGTACTCCAAGTATTATGTCTTAGTCCTACTCAGCCTGAATATTTTAGACTCCGTAATCTGTCTCCAAACCTCCAGGTTAGTGTTCACTCCGTTGCGAGTCTCATCAATCAAGACTATGTCATCTGTGAATAACATACATCATGGCACCTCCCATTGGATTTGTCACGTCAGTCCATCCATCACTAAGGCAAATAAGAATGTGCTAAGAGTTGATCCCTAGTGTAGCCCCATCATCACTGGAAAGTGCTCCGAGTCTCTTCCTACTGTATGTACCCTGGTCTTTACTCCATCGTACATATCCTTGATCGCCCAAGTGTACGCCACATGTACACCTCTAACCTCCAAACATCTCCATAGAACTTCCCTAGGGACTTTGTCGTATGCCTTCTCAAGGTCGATGAAAACCATATGTAAGTCTCTCTTCCTCTCCCTATACTACTCCACCAACCTCCTAATAAGATGAATGGCTTCTGTAGTCGAACGCTCCGTCATTAATCCAAACTGGTTCTCGAAAATAGACACGCCTCTTCTCACCCTCATCTCAACGACCATTTCCCAAACTTTCATAGTGTGGCTTAACAGCTTGATACCCCTATAGTTGTTGCAACTCTGAATATCACATTTGTTCTTGTACAAAGGAATCATTGTACTTCACCTCCCATTCTTCGGGCATTCTCGCCGTCTTAAAAATGACGTTAAACAACTCAGTCAGCCACTCCAAACCTGCCCTGTCTGTGCTCTTCCAAAATTCAATTGGGATCTCATCAGGCTCAATCGCTCGTCCCCTGCGCATCCTGCGAACAACACCCTTAACCTCCTCAACCTTAATACTTCTACAATACCCAAAATCCCGGTACCTACCAGATTGCTCCAGATCTTCCATCATAATGTCTATATCTTCTTTTTTGTTCAAGAGTTTATGGAAGTAACACTGCCACATTCACCTAATATGTGCGTCATCCACCAGTACTTTGTTGTCCTCGTCCTTGATGCACCTCACGTAATCCAAGTCACGGGCTCTCATATCTCTCGCATTGGCTAGTCTGTATTAAAGGAAGAGATTTGGTAAAATAAAATATTTGCATTAATCTCAACTAAAACTAGTTATATATAGTACTACTAATTTATTTGTATTCAGGAGAAGAAAGACGGAGCTAGAATTTTCATGTACTTTTTGTCAAAGTTTGGATTCTTCGCATAATTTGGATGATCTTAAATAATTCAAAGTTAGTAATCTTACAATAGGAAATAAAATATGGTAAAAGGAAAAACAATAGAAGAAAGTACATTTTGAAGGAAAATTCAAAAATCGAAAATTTACATACAATGTCCTTGTTGGGAGAACCCGATTATTTTGTACGCCCCATGTATCAAATTGCCTACTAAAACCCGTTAGGCCCTCGAGCTAAAACCCTAGCCCTTTCCATTAAGAGATCTCTATCTCCTTGTCTCAACAAACTTCAATGGCGGCCTCAGTTATATCATTGGACAATATTAAAGCTTTCTGGCACTCTCAGTTTCATGACGAAGAAAAATGGAATCTCAACATGGTATCCCCCTTTCCTGATTTTCTCTATTGTCCTAAATACACGTTATTCATATATACATATCAGTAGCCTGAGAGGTATATGCCTTGGTCTTTGTTTTCACTTCTTCCATTGTTGTGGATTTTATGGATGATTTGGTTTATCGAATTGATGAACAAGGAAAGTGTTGTTTTTTATCGTGTCAATAGAAATTAAATCTGTTATTTTTGGAACTTAAAAGATTTGATATAAGATTGGGAAGAACTTTAGTGAAATCTATGATCTATAATTTAGTTGGTTGGTTCAGGTGGCGGAGCTAGAAATCTTGTCAAGGGTGTTTGAATATATATAATCTTGTCGTCCCAATTTATATGATGTAGTTTGATTGGTCACGATGTTTAAGAAATAATGTAAGACTTTTGAATCTTGTGTTATAAAACAAGTCAAAGATATTAAGCGGAAAAGGTTAACTTTAAAGTTAAATTGTTGACAAATAAGAAAATATGTCTTTTCTTTTTTAGACTGACTAAAAAGGAAAGTGTCATATAAATTGGGACAGAAGAGTAATATATATTAAGGGTGATCAATATGTAATTTATATTTGTAATACGTAATAATTGACATGTCTACACGCCTGCTCCTAGCTGGGCTGTGGCTCCGCCACTGGTTGGTTCACTGCTTGAACCAAATATTTAAGATGGTCTTATATGACATTTGAAACATGTTACTATTAGAATGTATAAGTTAATTCAGTAAACATTCAGTTGCATTAGGATCAAATGAACAGAGATTTTTAAAAGTAATTTGTTAATTCTTGTAACATGTTTCACAAAACACAAATGAACTAAATTTTGAATTATAGCTTTCACTTTTATTCTTTGTTGCTTTGTAAAAATACGTTTTTATTTATTGCCAAATCATGATTTTTTTATAATGCATATAGAGAAACTATCAGGGCTCACTGAACATACTTATACATACACGCATAGAGACGAATTATTACCAGAGGATATGAGCGTTTTCAGCAAGAAAATCAGTTCTTTAGCATGTAGAAACTTTAAAGAAAGAAAAAAAGCGACCCCTGCATTTCATTAATCAGACGGCTCAAATCGTTTGCGTCATTTTCTTCTGCAACTAAAACATTACTAATGGAGGTAAGAGTATTTTGTTGTGTAGAAATAAAAATTGATGAGTCCGAATAGAAATGACAATCTAATCATCCGTGTGAATATAGTGCTACATAGGCCAGAAACAAAGATTCTTGGCTATGATTTTCCGTGAGAATCACCAAATTGTAGAAGCTTTAATGGTGGTTGAGTCCAATGGAGGAAAGCAACAATTAAATGCAAGAGCTTTGGTATGGGGTTGAATCCGAGAGTGAATAAAGTAAAAAGGGAGAAGGAGGAGAATTGGGTGTACAATTTTTGTGGAAAGGCAAAAAAGGTCCCTCACAATAACACTTCTTAATCTGTTGTTAGGGGCAATTAAGTAAACTAGAATGTGGCTACAATGCTAGCCTATTACAGTCATATAGTAGGTTAGCATTGTACCCATTTTTTGCTTTCCATTAAAAGTTTCCAACAACACATCAACAATGATAGAGGACTCATTTGTCTTCCCGTCAAAAACTTAAACACAATTTTCCTTCCATAGTCCCTTTCTATCTGCTTTCCTGTCCCTCTTTTTATTCTTTCTGCCCTCTCCATAAGTTCAACCAAAAGCCAAAACTTTTTTCCATTGCTCATTTTTGCTTTCCTCAAATTATTACCTTCTCCTTATGACATTTCTACATTCTGGAAATTTGATGTTACCTTCATTAAAGCTTTCATGACCCCATCTCACGAGAACTCGTTGCTCCTCGGGAAAAAGCATTACCACAATTTTTTCCGTTTCTACCCTTTAAGAGGGGTAGAGTTAGGCCGAAGAAATATTGGGGAGAGGTGATTAGACAGGATATGACACAAGTGCAACTTACTGAGGACATGACCTTAGATAGGGGGGTTGTGGAGGATACGGATTAAGGTAGAAGGGTAGTAGGTAGTCGAGCGTAATCCTACTTACGCTTACAGCTACCTCTGCTTAGCATATCGTACGAATAGGCGTAGTACTGCTTTATAGGCCCCTGTAGTTTGATTTCTGCTGCTATGTGTTAATTACTGCTTTTTTTTCTTTTTTTTCAGAATGTGCTATCAGTGCGTATTCGCATTTGATACCATCATTTTCATATTGTTGTAAATTGTTTTAAATTTCTTGACCGGATCTGACTGTTTTATCTTGTTTTTGCTTGTACATATGACTGTTTTGAGTCGAGGGTCTCTCGGAAACAGTCGCTCTACCTAATAAGGTAGAGTTAATGTCTGTGTACAATCTACCCTCCCCAGACCCCACGATGTGTGATTTCACTGGGCATGTTGTTGTTGTTGTTGTACCTTTTAATTTGGGTTTTAAAGCTGAATAGGAGAAAACACCACAGATGCTTTTTAGCTTGCATAATGCAAATAGGAGATTGAAGAATGCAACACAAATAGGAAATTTATTCGCAAATATAGATGATTAATAAAATTTCCTTATTATTAGTGTCTTGTTAGGGGCATTTTAACGGAAAGAGAAAATACGTGCAATGTTAACCTACCACCATATAGTACATTAGCGGATCTTATAAATACATACTTCCTCTGTCCCAATTTATGTGGCACCGTTTCCTTTTTAGTCTGTCCTAAAAAGAATGTCGTCTTTCTATATGTTGCAACAATTTAACTTTTTGAGATATCTCTAAGGCTTATTTTGGACCACAAATTTGAAAAGTCTTCTTTTTTTTTCTTAAACTTTGTGCTTAGTCAAACGTTGTCACATAAATTGGGACGGAGGGAGTATGTATGTGTGTGTGTATATATATATATATATACAGACTACTATACTATACTAGAATCATGAGTTAGAGTCCAGGATCGACATGTATGTTTTTTATCATTAAAAATCATTTTAACGGTGTTCTAGTCATTTGCTTCCTCTATTTAAGATATACACCGTTCTCTTAGGTTTGTTATTTGAAAAGATTTTTTGTTCTCCCTTCGTCTTTTCTTCAAAATTTTGACACATTTTCTTAAATACTAGTGTATATCTTAAATAAAAGAAGCAAATGACTAAAACACCCTTAAAATCCTTTTGATAAAAAATGACAATAAACAGACATGTCGACCCTTGACTCTCACTAATGCTTATAGTATAGTGATGGACAATATTGCAAGTTCATAAACTCAGTCAAGAATTCATTGTGTTCATCATAAAAAATGTTTGATCTTTAGCCCTTTTTAGTTGTTTCAAGCTTGTAAACGACCATATCCAACTCCTTCTAATGGACATAGGTTCAGCTGAGGAAATTATAGAAAATGCCATGCAACACTACTTGCACCCATATGATATCTTCCCTTTTAAAGAAAGATCCAACTCCCTCGTTGGTTTCCTAGGAAAATCTGCATCAAGTATAAAAATAGAAATTCAAATCTTCAATTCAAAGTATGTTGTGTAAAAATAGAATTTCAAATTGAGAGTATGTCCGATGAAGATGTCTCGCCTTGCCTGGGTGCAAGTGTATTGTACACCAGTGTAAGCTGATTGAAGGTTGGATGAAACATAGAAGATCTGCCCGCCACTTTGGGCAAATAGAACTTACTTAAAAATTAAATTGTGGTGTTCGGTGTAATGAGACTTTAAATTTGAAATCACGTAAATATGGTGTTGGATTGACTATTGAGTTTGATGTTTATAAGCATTTAACCCTATTGTGCTGCATAGTGTCTTCAAATTGCAATTTGACCACTCTGGCTTTGCAGTCAGAATTACCTGATATCAGGTCTATTAAATGCTTCCATGATTTGCTAATGACTTTTTTATTTCTTTTTGCTATGTTGTACTTCCGAGGGTATGTTGTTGTTGTTGTTGTTGTTACTATGCTGTACTTGTGCTTTCTGGTAAACGATGAGTGTTCTAGTGCTAGCATTAAAGTTCATTGTGGATTATTTGTTTTCGTTTTTAACACGCCATAAGCTCCATGTTGTAATGCTGATATGAAATGTAATAGAAATATCTTTTAAAGATCAACCAAGCATATGAGTCGAATTAAGCTCTGTTTCTCCCCTTAATAAAGTTTTGCCTTGTTGTAAGAAGACTGAATTTCTCAAGTTATATGTGCTTGTTTTTCCTTTCGTTCCACCCCTTTTGTGTGTGGACCAAAAATTTAGTTGTGCACAACAAAATGCTTTTCAGGTTTGTGGTTGTGTATGATTCGAACAGTGAATCTCATTTTCTGGTTTTTATATAGTTTGCTTAAAAGTGGAAACAACCTTTTGCAGAAATGTAAGTTAAGGCTGCTTACAATAGACCCTTGTGGTCTGGCCTTTCCCCGGACCCCGCGCATAGCGTGAGCTTAATGCACCGGGATACCTTTTTTTTTTATGTAGTTTGCTTAAAATTTTATGCATGGATAATAGTAGTGTCTTTGTCTTACTTCCTACCTACCTTTTGATTTTTTGCATTTTCTCTTGCAGAAACTGCTTCGAGCTACAGCTCTCTTTGGTGGTTCCATCATTTTGATGCGCCAGTATGGTGATCTCATGGCTATCTGAAGGACGATTGATATTCATTCTGAGCTTCAGATTTCAGTTGGATTAGGACCTAATCTGCCCTCCCCTCTCCTCCCCTCTTTCTGAATGAAGTACGAATTTTGATGAACTAAAAGTAGTTACATTCGCTGATATGGATTTCTTAAATTACCTAGGACAGTTTATTACCTCATTTGTTTGTGTTGACATGGATGGGAAAGAGCAGACTGAAGAAAAAAAAGGAAGAATAAATTGAGCCTATTGTCGTGTTTCCCTGTTAATTTTTTGCTAGGTGGCAATGAACAGAGCCTGGTTAGCTGGTCATGTACGAAAATTCTATACCTTAGAAGAACTTCGTTAGTTGGTCATGTAACAATAATGCCCGTTATTAACAGCCCTGAAAACCCTTCGTTAACACTTTGGCAGTGATACTGTCTTCACGCTCGAACTTGAATATTTAAACCCTTTAGACTCCAGAGTCTGTGCTCTTTCTGAACGAGCCTTCTAGAGTTTACTTTGTTAGAGCCTTCCTCATTAGCATGATTTTATTCGTGGTATCACTTCAATGGATCACAGTGATGTGTGCCGTTCTTCATTTTGTTTGCTAGTCGGTGTATTACTGTATTGTAATTTGGTAGTTGTATCAGTGAATTGTGTCAAATTAAGAATGCTTTTCCACTGGGGGGTACTTATTCAATCTTGAAATTTTGAAGAAAAAAACTATTACATGAAACAAGTAAAGATGACCTGGAAGTGTATATATTTTGCTAACGTACATATTACTTAAAGATGAGATTCGCAGCGAAGTGAACGACAAGCTGGAGGTTTGAAGACAGACTCTGGAGTCTAAAGGGTTTAGGTTGAGTAGGACCAAGACAGAATATTTCGAGTGCAAGTTCAGCAATGGGAGAGACCTTGAGACATGCGTGGACCTGAGGCTTGGTACTAAAGGTCATTCCAAAAAAAGGAACATTCAAGTACCTAAGGTCTATTATCCAAGATAATAGAGAGATTGATGACGATGTCACACATCATGTTTGGGCAGGGTAGATGAAATGGTGGCTCGCATCTGGAGTCTTGTGCGACAAAAATGTGCCACCAAAACTTAAGGGCAAGTTCTATAGGGTGGTGGTTAGACCGACTATGTTGTATGGGGTGGAGTGTTAGCCAGTCAAGACTTCGCACATACAAAAAATGAGAAATGAGAGTTGCGAAGATGAGGATGCTGAAATGGATGTGTGGGCATACAAGGAGAGATAGGATTAGAAATGATGATCCGGAATAAAGTGTGAGTGGCTTCGATGGAGGATAAGATGCGGGAAGCGAGGTTGAGATGGTTCGGGCATGTGCAAAGGAGAGACACGAATGACCCAGTGCGGAGGTGTGAGAGGTTGGCTATGGACGGGTTCAGGAGGGGTAGAGGTAGGTCGAAGTATTGGGGAGAAGTGATTAGACGGGATATGGCGCATGTGCAACTTACTGAGGACATGACCTTAAATAGGGCATTGTGAAGAACACGAATTAGGGCAGAAAGGTAGTAGGTAGTCGAGCGTAGTCCTACCTACGCTTACAAAATGATAGTGTAGTGTTATTATTGTAGGCTCGATTAGCCTATCACACTTATAGGCGCATTAGTGTTTTATAGTCCTCTATAGTTTGATTCATGCTACTATGTGTTCTTTAATGTAATTTGTTTATCTTATTTAGTTGTGTTAACTACTGCTTCATGTTGTTAGAATGCACTACCATGGTGTATTCAATTTTATTATATGTATGTTCATAATGCTTTAATTTATCATCTGAGTCTGACCGTTTTTCTTGCTTTGCTTGTGATTATGCATTGTCTTGAGCCGAGGGTCTCCTGAAACAACCGCTCTACCTATCAAGGTGGAGGTAAGGTCTGTGTACACTCTATCCTCCCCAGACCTCACGTTGTGGAATTTCACTGGGTATGTTGTTGTACATATTACTTAAAACTCTTTTCTATAAGAGTTTATTTACGCACACTTCAATACGAAGTGCCTCTGCCGACAGAATAAGTTGGAAAAACCAGTCGATCTATCGCAAAATATCTATTTAGTGATGTTCAATTTAAGATCGATAATTGATTAAACCAATAGTCATAGAGCAAAGCGGAATAAAATTTTGAAATGAGTGATGTATTCGAAAGTCAAATTACGCAGCTGTATTCCAAATTTCTAACCCTGCACCCAACTTGCTTTCTTCCTCATCGTGATCGACAATATATATATCTGCCATATCCATTTCTAAATCATTGACTTACATCAATAAGCTGTGCAGTTGACTTGAAAACATCGCTTCTATAAATCACAGGCCTAAATCCTCAACATTTCAGACTTGCACTTCACATTTTAATCTTGTATCATGGCTTTCACTAGCTACTATTTGATCCTCATTTATTCACTTCTCTCTATTTCTTCTTGCATAGGCCAAACTTCTTTCCAACCCAAAGGACTCATCCTTCCTGTGACAAAAGACTCATCTACTCTCCAATACATCACCCAAATTGGCCAAAGAACTCTTCTTGTGCCCATCAAGTTAACAATTCATCTTGGTGGACAAGCTCTTTGGGTAGACTGTGAAGATGGTTATGTGAGTTCCACTTATCGACCGGCTCGTTGTGACTCAGCTCAATGTACCATCTCCAAAGTTAACACTTGTGGAAACTGCACCACCGCTCCTAAAATTGGCTGCAACAACAATGCATGTTATAACACCCCAGAAAATCCATTCATCAAGACTTTATATTCAGGGGGTGAAATTAATGAAGATGTTTTATCGATACAATCCACTGATGGATCAAATCCTGGTGAGTTTGTTAAGATCCCAAGTTTCATTTTCACTTGTGTTCCTACATTCTTGACTGAAGGTTTGGCTAGTGGGGTGAAAGGTGTTTGATATGTAAAGTAATACGGGAAGTAAATAAATATTACAAGTGTTCGAAAGGATAAACAAACAAGCCAATATTCAGAATTGTCTCAAGCTTGTTGAGTCTTGAATCTTGATAACCTGAAATCAAGAAACACTAAATTTGGATTGTTACAACTGTGGGGCTGAGTCGAGAGATGGCTCTCTGTCTTTAAAACAAGATTGCCTTGTATATATGCTTTTACGTTAACGGGCAATAGTCTCTCAAGATAAAACAGCAATTAATCAACACTACAAAGCAAATAGGTTGATTCTGACGAAGAAAACAAACACGAAATGACTTGCTGAAGGATGGAAAATGAAGAGTTTTCTGTTTGTCCACACGTTTTTGGACAAAATTTCAGTTGTGCTCTCTTCTGTTTTTCTCTGTGTATTATATTGTATATATTCGTCTCTGCAATTGAGCCAAAAGGCTCCAATATATAGCATAAGGGGAGGGACTCCTCAACTGCCAAGTAATGACAGTTTATGGCCATTAGTGAGGGAGTGCCTTCCGTCGTTCCCAATTTCAGCTTTCCAAAAACTCCAGGTACCAAACTGTAAATATTAAGTAATTTGGGGTCCAACGAGATAATAGCCCAAGGCCCACGACCCGAGACTCGAGCCCGGACCGGACGGGCGGGCGGCGGCGGCGCGCGTGTGGACTTAGCCTTGAACCCAAGCACATTTAAGTCCTCCCTCCTTCAAACACATGGGTTACCCTTGGGGTCCCAAACGCCTAGCCAATTTTGAGACTTATAAAGAGAACAATTCTTCTTTTTCCCACCAATGTAGTAGATTTGTCCCACACCATATTTCCATGGCTCAAACACTTTAATTCGTGGACCAATATCTCTTTCATTTCTCAATGAAATTTGACGATTTTTGGCCCTACGGTCATCTACTCACTTAGTAGATTTTGCACGTGTCACAGAACCCTAGTGTTTAAGTCATTAAATACGGGTGGACGCACCTCCCCACCAAAGGCAAATTTCCAACAAAAGGTACTGTTGGATTGGGAAGGAATCGTATCACGCTTCCTTCCCAAATTAGCTCAAATCTTCAACTTTCCAAGAAAATTTGCAGTTTGTTTGAGTTCATCCACTCAATCTTCTGGTGTCATATTTTTTGGTGGACCTTACACGATGCTTCCCAATACTGATGTCTCTAAAAATATCTTCTTTACACGGTTGATCACCAACCCTTTTGGTACCGGATCAGTTCCTTTCCTAAATGAATCTTCCTCAGAGTACTTCATTGGAGTGAAATCTATTAAGAGTGAATGGAAAATCAGTGACAATTAACAAAAAATTGTTTGCAATTGACAGGAGGAAATGGTGGAACCAAAATCAGCACGGGGAGTCCTTATTCAATCTTGGAATCTTCCATTTATGATGCTGTGACTAAAGCTTTCATCGATGAGTTATCTAATGTAACCAGAGTGGCTGATGTGGCCCCTTTTGAGGTTTGTTTCAGCTCAAAAAGTGTTGGTAGCACGAAGGTCGGACCAGCTGTTCCTTCCATTGATCTTGTGTTGCAGACCTCACGAGTTTATTGGAGGATTTTTGGTGCAAATTCGATGGTGAATGGAGAGCTTAATCCTACTACTTCAATTGTTATAAGAGGATATCAACTTGAAGACAACCTTCTACAGTTTGACCTTGCTAGATCAACACTTGGTTTTAGTTCATCCCTTTTGTTCAGCCAAACTACATGTGCCAATTTCAACTTCACATCTAAGGCTTAAAAGCTGGCTTAGCACACTCTCTTCCCCATCCAAAATTACTGTATGAAAGAGAAGAAACAAAAAATGATGAAACTTCATGATAAATTCTTAGAGCTAGTTTCAATATAACTATGCAAACTTCCATCAGATTATTCTTGATTTCTAAGAGTAACAATATATAGTTTTGCATATATCCAAGTTCCTGCAGAAATGCAGAATAATTTATGGAAACAAAAGTTATAATTGCATAGAAACCTTGCATAATCAATACTTGACAACCCAATTAAACCCTCAAACCTAATCAATAAGAGGTCTGCAAAAGCTTCAGTACACAAAATAAATAAACTGCTCATGGATGATCAACTGCTGAAGCTGCATTCATCAAAGTTAAAAGTGCTGAATTGCTATCAAGCAACAAGGATAAAACATATTTACAACTGCTTTTCTAACCAATCCTAATGAGAATTCATCAGCCTTAAAATATAACAAAAATAATCTAATATTCTCAATTCAGCTAGCCTCATTACATAGAAATATTCATCTTAGACATCTCTTCCAACAAATATTTGGATTCTGCTGCATAATCAACTGGAGCAACAGCCCTGACCGTTATCCTTTGCCTTTTCTCATTGTTGTACTCTTGTGGAGCAACACTGACCCGGAAAAGATGAGGAACCCATGTAGCTTCCTTCAATTTCATTTGATATGCAGTTTCACCCTCCTGAGAAATAGGAATATTCAGACAAGTTAGCTACAAACTGTTGAGACATTAAACAAACACAAAAAAAGAAAGTTTATGTGAACTGTGTTACCTCAGATTTAAGCTTGTCAAGTTCATCAGCAGAGCATCCAAATATTATCTCTGCTTGATCATTGAACGCAGAGAGCCATGCTTCACCACTTGCATCAGAAACTTTCAATGCCATTATATATCTGGGAGCAACACATAAAGTAAAGATATAAGTAGAAATTATAGGTTAATGGAAGGTTTTAAGATGACTATATATCCAATGTTCACCTCAAGCTACACTCAGCATCATTCTTCTGGCATCCTTCACACCAATACCCAGACCCAAAAGCATCAGTAACTTTCTTGTTACATGTCTTGCAAGCCCGATACCACATGGTTTGATCAGGCTTAATGAAACTTATATATGCCTTCAAGCTGAAAAACGCAGGCTGCCAAACAAAAAAAATAATTAATACAACAATGTTACATCATGTTCAATGTATTAGCAAGTCCTATGCTCCCGGTACTGTTAAGCAATTAGTATATACCTTGTCCTCGCCAAGGGATGGGTTACTGGTTATATGAAGCAAGGAGACCCTATCAGAGTACATAGATCGTGCTCCACTCTTGGTAGAGGGACTCATACCAGAACCAACAGATGCCAGTGATGTTTCTTTCCCTTCAGAATCATACCTGAAAAAAATGAAATTGTGGCTTCTTTACTCAACTGACACATTAAGAGAAAACTAATACACCAGTAAAGTAAAACCATACCAAGATCTCAATTTTTTGGCTTCAGGTAAATCTGGATTCACAACAATATTACTTTTGCTTAATGCTGATAAAGACACTCCTGAAACACAATTTAAGGAAACTATAAGATCTGAGACAATGAAGAGATCATGCATATAGGAACAAGTTTTGTATTGAAGAGAAGCAATACCTTGAAAGTCTCCAACTTTAAGGGATTTGATTGCAACTACTGGAGATTTATCAGCCATGTCTAGCAGTTCTTGCCCTACATTGGTGGCAAGATCATTCCAAAGAGACACAACAACAGTCTTCTTCCTGGTACAGCAAGTAACAAATGTTAAATTCAACATGCTAGGCAAAAGACAATCTATGAGATAATTGTACAGCATTAGAACATACGTCTCATCAGCAATAGTTATGTCACGCTTTGGAACTGTTTCATTGTTACTTTTCCTCCGTATGCTCATTGTTGGAGATACACTTTGGACCACCCCAATAACATCTACAATTCATTAGTTGTAAACATTACTCCATGGTAAAAGGATACAAAAAAAGGCATGATAAATATTTTAAGAATTGGGTTTGCAAGTTCTTACCAACAAGCTCCCTGCCATTGACATATGGACCCAATTCATCAATTGGGACAAAGCTAAATTTTGTTTCAGGAATAAAAGATGCTTCGTTAATAGCCTCTTCAACTTGGGAATTTTCATTCAAAGTCATCTCATAATCATTTTGTACAGTTTTGAACTGCTTATTAGCAACCCTAAGAGTTCCCTTTGAAATGTAATAGACTTTCCCTAATTCAAACTTGTCAAAGAACTTCCTTGCAGCTTCATTAAACATTGTAGCTTGTATTTGAGTGCCCTGAATATAACATAAATTAAAAGGTCAAAACTTGCTAGTTATACAATCAAATTATTAGATAACCAAAATTGTGCTTACATCTTCATCTGTTAATTCAACATTGAACACACATCCTTCTCCTCTAGCATTTTTGTAGGTTCGCATATTTCCCTTGCTAGTTACTCGAACCTTAATAGTCCAATTTCCTTGGTAAGGATTCAAAGAAACTAGTGGTTGGATTCTTCTTGTCATTGCCATTCGAGCAGATGGCGCCATACTGAGATTAAACCACACATAATCAACCTTTCAGTACATACACATCACAGTAAATGTTTCGGTAACAAACAAGAATTATGAAAAGGAACAAAAAAAAACTCACTTTCCACTTTGTTCATGTACAATCTGAGCAGCAGATTTAGTTTGAATTTCCTGTTTTGGTGTCAAAACAATTCCAATTTCTTCATGTTTCCTCTTCAAGACAATGCCAGTCTCTTCACTTTTCACTTCAGCTTTGTATTCAGCTTCAAGTGCAGGTGACACGGCCTCACATTTAGTTACAATCAAGTACCTAAAACAATTGGGGAACTCATTAGGTCAACTATAAACCTTCAGAACGAATTAAACAAAATTAATTGTTATAAAGATTGTTACTTTTCATTCTTGGTTGGGATGTCATTGAGGGTGTAATCAATAACCCGAATAAGACCCAGGTTCTGTATGGATCCAGATATAACTTCAGATGACAAACTTGATTGCAAAATACTCTTAATCTTCTTTTTCCCATCACTAGCTGAAAACCTGGTCATGAAATATTTATTCACTTTTGTCAATAAGATATCATTTGATTTCTTAAAGACAATAACACATAGTAGTAATAAATAACACATACTAAGATTCATATAGTTAGATAGATCTGAATAAACAATTTAACAACACAACATTATATCTGAAAATAAAAAGTACCCATATCCCCCAAATAGAGAAATGCAAAGAAACAAACTCATTCAATCAATTCAAAATAAAAGACTTAACCTTAGATAACCAGATCGTTTCTAAGTAAATAAATAGAGTTTTTTGGATAAACAAATAGATCTGAATCAAATGTGAGTTTCTGAACAATAAAGCAGACACGAAATAGGACTTACATGTATCTGTTGCCGGTAGGCTTGAGATCCACAACTTGAACGATAATTTCAGGGAGATCTGAAGAAGAATCAGGCGATGGGTTCGCTAGAATAATCGAAATGGCATCTGGGCTCACCATTGCAGGGGGGAAACAACAACTGCAGAAGAGAGAAAATAGATGAGAAATAGGGAGGGAATGGGGGGGTTAAGTACTAGAGGGTTTTTGGCGGGGAATGTTTTTAATTTTTGCCCAAATTATCTCTTTTGACTTTAATGGCGGGAAATGGTGAACTAATTGGAAAATCTGAGTAATGGGTTAAATTTGGCGCCATCTAGTTGAGTTTGTATTTTGTTTTTCAAATCAAATGAAACTATGAAAGTGGAAGAGGGGGAAATTGTAAATTTATTTCTTTCTAATTTATAAGCGTTTGTTTAGATATATTGAGGAAAAAAGATTAAACCTTTTAAAAGAATTTCCGTTCTAATTGTGTTTGGTTGGAAAAAATTTAGTTTTATAAAAGGAAAAGGAGATTTTCCATGTATTTCTTAGACAAATATCACCTAATAATTTAGAAAGGATCATATTATTCTAACATTTCTTCCAAACATTAAATACTTTGAATAATTAATTATCTCTCTCATTTCTCCTCTTTTTAATGTTATAGCGCAACAAGTAAATATATCAAGCTTTGTCGCATTACTAAATCAAAATAAGATGTCATGGTCGTATATAGTTCGTGACTTGGTGGTATTTGTAATTTAAACCGTAGTAAAAAAAGTAGATATGATAATTTATTTATTTTTTTGAAGTGTTTTGACACGAGTCATCTACTTATGTTGGATTTCCCGTAATGATAAGGTCAAAGTACATGACATATCACCCGCAAAGGTAGCTAAGTTGGTGTAGCGGTAGAGTGCGAGACCGCAAGGTCACGAGTTCGATCCCCTGCATAAACCTTCTTGGTTGAGCCTGTCACACATGGCTTGTCAAGTGTGGTTAATCGGCTGACGTGGTTTGCAGGCTATTGCGTCAGTCCGGGGTTTACCCTGTGCGCACTCGAGAGAGTAGCGGCTAACGGTTCCTTCGTTAATGAAAAAAAAAAAAAAAGTACATGACATATTGTTAAAGCAAGGGTATCAATAGACCCAAGTATAACGAAAGTTGAATACTTTCAGGATGATAATTTACATCTTTTCCCTTTTTCTCAATTTAGCATAGACCAAAGTACACCCATGTAGATATTTATGTGATTTGATTTTTCAGTTTTTGCTTGAAACCCCTACATTTTGCTGTGGGCCCTTTACTAGGACCTCGATTGAATGCATTAATCTTCTCCACAATCCTCATAAACCTATGCTCAATATTTTTCACCGAAACAAGACTTATATTAATTTCATTTAGGATATGATATGATTTTTCACCATACAATATCATTTACAACTCAATTTGGAAACATCAACCTATGTTCGATTGACATATGCAATCTTGTCCCTACATTTTGCTGTGCCCCTTTATTTCTTAACGTATGTCTCATCAAAATGTAAAAAAAAAACAGATCAAGAATCCCTGTCCATAGTTCTCAGACAAGACAAAATTAAAATTAAAATGATCTTCATCAATAAACAATCTAGTTATACAAAAAAACAAATCGTCCAGAATAGGAATTACATAACTGGTGGTCACTGGTTCAGTAAATGAAGCTTGCATTGGACTTTCTTTTGTTTTCACATGAAACCTGGTACGGCTTAAGTAGCAATAACTTAATAAAACTCAAAAAGAACCCTAGCTAATGAGGGTGAGGATCTCACGAGACCATATTAAAGATACCAAATGCCTATTAAGTATTAACCCACCAATGTGGACTCAACGGAGGAGACAAGTGATTGTACTAATTTTGTAAAATCCCAAAATAAGTTGTAAAAAAAACAGAGAAACCAACTCACCCATTACATGCACGTTCTACCCAAAAAAACCCCTCATCTCCCTCAACCTCTTATCCTTCCGCCTCCCACAAGTTACACACACAACTCGCTATATATTCTGCATAGCACAACAGAAAACACTTAGCACAAATAATAGAAATTCAGAAAAAAATACCAAGAGCAAAAAAATCAGAAAAATACAAGGGAGCAAAAAGGGAAAGGATTAGTTGGAGTTTGGAAGTTCGTTTGCGGTACGAAGTAATAAAAGTGAGTTCTCTCACTCGTAACTCTTAGTATAATCCCATTTTTTAAGTTACAATACATATTAGAATATGATCCGGATGTTGAAAGAATGATCATGAAATTATTGTTAGTAGGTTATTTGATAATTAGTTTGGGTCATGAAATTACAATCTGTTTCGTTGAGTTATGTCTGTTAGAATTGGATGAAATTTTACAGGGTTGAACATCTCTCCTTCACGATCAGATTGAGCCAAAGCGGGCTAAAACCAACATACAGTCTGAGAGTTATCGCAGTTCAAAGTTTCTGCCTCGGATCGAATGAAATTCAGAAGGCGGAACGTATAACGGAACAACTGTAAATATCGGTGAGGAATCTGAAAAGTTGTGCTGAATAAAAGTTCTAGATTTCTTTGTTCTCGATATTTTGAGACTTTAAAGAGATTAATCCGACTTACGGATAAAAAGTTATGACTGTTTTAAGATTGTGTTTTGTTTTACAAAAATATGGCGAAATAGTTTTATGAGAATTGTTAAAATAAAAGAACAGAATGTTTCGATGAGAAATCTGAAAAGTTGTGTTGAATAAAAGCTGTAGATTTCTCTGTTCTCGACAGTTTGAGGCTTTACGGAGATAAATCCGACTTATGGATAAAAAATTATGATTGTATTAAGATTTTTTTTTCTAAAAAATTTGGCGAGACAGTTTTCATATGGTTGTTTCTTGCGTGAATTGGTACTAGTTATACTAAGAATTTTCAGAGGAAACTTAGGACAATGATATATCCCCGTGTTACTTTCGACTCGGCGTAAGAAACACCTTATTTGAAGTTACGGTTCGAGAGTTATAACTCTTACAAGTGGGAAGGGCGAAAAGTTGAAAGAAGGAAATATTATTTGCGTCTTTTGAACATATAACATATATATACAAATATATAAATGCATTGGATCGGGTTGCACATACCGCAACAAATATATAAATGCACTGGATCGAGTTGCACGTACCGCAACAAATATAAAAATGCATTGGATCGGGTTGCACGTACCGAAATAAATATATAAATGCATTGGATCGGATTGCACATACCGCAACAAATAGATAATATAAATGCATTGGGTCGCATTGCACGTACCGCAATAAGTATATAATATGTTATATGGGATAAAGCAGGGGTACTGATTAAACTAAGTATTTTCCTAGGACGAGTGGGGGGAGATCTTGCACGTAAAAATTTATTTGGCTTATAATAATGAAAGTATTGTAGACTGTTTTTTTCACAACATGCTTATTATGTTTATAATATGATTGTAATTAAAATTTACTTTGGATTGTAAGGCGAAGTTCTCACTCAGCCCCGGATGATAGGGCTGACTCTGTTAACTAACATGTTTCAGGTAAGCGCGATAAAGGAAAAACTCCGCAACAGGGCTAGCGATCGTCATGCAGCCTCACTGTTCCATTAAATCCATTGTTCTGGATTTGGTGATGGTATCTCTTAAATAAGTAGGTTGAATAATTAAATTATGTTATCTCGGGGAATGCCCCACATGAGACTGTTTTCTTTTAAGATTCGGATGTTTTATTCTGTATTTGAACTTCCATTGAGTCTAGAAATATCTGTGGATGCATGAGTATGGGCTCGTATAGTGAATATCCAAGAAGAGTCCCCAAAGGTGCATATTGTCCCTGTTCGAAATTTTCTGTAGGTGTTCCCTGAAGATCTTCCAAGCCTTCCTCCGGACATAGAAGTAGAGTTCGCTATAGAATTAATTTCGGGTACAAGACCCATGTCAATCCCTCCATATCGAATGGCCCTAACTGAATTGAGAGAGTTAAATGAACAGTTGAAAGATCTTCTCTCTTTCATGCAGATGAGTTGGAAAGTACTTTCCATATGAATACAGTTATACATCACTATCTTCCCACCATGCCAAAGGTTTCATTGGACGATCGTGGTATTCATCTCTGTTGATTAAAATTCATTGATTCTTCCCATTTTTTTGGTGATACTGCATTTGTTTTAGCCACGATAACATCGAAAGGGTCAATTGTTGTAAACCTCTAATGGCTAGAGAAGTCAATCGATTAACAAAACATTCATTTAAGTTGCTTTGTCTATTTTTAAGCGACAACTAATGAAATGTGACCCGCAAGGGTAGTCAAGTTGGTGTAGCAGTAGAGTGCGGGACCGCAAGGTCACGAGTTCGATCCCCTGCATAAACCTTCTTGGTTGAGCCTGTCACACATGGCTTGCCAAGTGTGGTTAATCGGCTGACGTGGTTTGCAGGCTATTGCGTCAGTCCGGGGTTTACCCTGTGCGCACTCGAGAGAGTAGCGGCTGCGGGTTCCTTCGTCAACAAAAAAAACTAATGAAATGTGCATTGATCCCCCCACCCCTACCCCACCCCCGTGACATTTAATTTATTTTAGATATGAGAATATTGCAAGGGTCAATTTCTCAAAACCTCTAAGGCCTATAGAAGTTAATCGATCTAAGCACAAAATGGAACGATCTAAAACATCAGCTTCCCTTTTAATGCTACTTCAGACCAAAAATCAACTTCAAATTTCAGTCACTTACAAGACGTTCAAGATATTTGAAGTCCTAACTCCCAAACCACCTCTTCGTTACACATTCATATCTCTAGAAAATGCATGTTTTCCAAATATCCCCCTTGATAACCAATTGAGTTGCCCAAGCGGACATAGAAAATGCATGTTGTCACTAGGATGTTTAAATTATTTACATTTCATTAAATTTGATTTGAGGGTCCAATTTTTCTAAACCCTTGTTGAAACTTGATTTGAGGGTCCAATCCAGCTTCTTTCATGGAGATGGGTTGAAACATTTGTTGAGACTTGATGATGATGGTGATAATGAAGATAGACGGGTCGGGTTAACAAAGGAAGTGAGTGATTTTTTTGAAATTGGACAATTTAAGAGGATTTGTGAGTTTTCATCCAAAATAGGGGTATAAGTGTGAAGTTTGAAGACGACAAGGGTATTTTTGTTCACAATTGCTAACGGATGGTAAAATTAACTTTTAAAATAAAATAGAAGGGTATATTTAACATTTTCCCCTATAATGTAATATGTTAGTTCCAAGAAAACTTAATGGTTATAATGAAATTTTGTTATAGGGGATGAATGTTATAAATAACTCGACTATACTTCCTCCGCCGTACTTGCTACTTTATGTGAAATTACAACTAGTACATCCAAAATCACTATTACTCGGATACTTGATTGAGCACGAAATATAAAAAACTTTTAAGCTTGTGATTTAATATACATAATAAATATTTATACGGCTATAAGTTGAAAATTAAATATAAAGATATATATTTTTAAATTGTCTAAAAAGGAAAAAGAATCATACGGCACGGAGGGAGTACTTCAACTATTCTTTTAACATACGTGGCAAGACATCAAAATGTGTACATGCACCTACGTTAGTCTGACTGAATATATCATTAACACGTCAATGTGAATTGGTCTTCCAACCGGACCTATCTCTCAATACTCCACCAGAGTCAATAGTCAAAGGTAACATGAGTGAGACAGAGCACTTGGAATAATTATAAATACATATTAATTAGAAATTCTGGTTTTAGTTAATGAGAAGGAAACATCTTCAAATTTTATTCCTAATCTAGGTTAGCGGATTTTGTTTTGTCTTAGTTTACAATCCAAAATATTAAGCCCCAAGAAGTTTCTTTTCTATTTTGACCACTAAAGTTCCTGTATTTTAGTGCAAAGTAATTGTTATAAAATCAGCAACAAATCTCAATCCTCAATACTCTCCACTATATGTACTTTGGTCCTTATTTTGTTTGGACCGTTCTCTTCCAATAAAACGCGTAAAGGTGTAATATTTCTATTCAGAAACTCTAGTTTTAATATATCCTCATCTCATTTTCCTTAACTTTACTAGTATGTTTTTTAGATATTATTTGTTCTAAAGAACTCCAAGAAACAAGCACAATCTTGGCTTGAAGTTTCATATACCTTCTTGTGTTTTCAGGTATACAGTTCCTTTAATCCCTTTTTAGCACTTAATTTGGGTTTTGTAATGTTACATCTTTCACATTTTTTTAACTGTATTTGGCAGTTGGTAATTGTCTTGTACCATGTACTCTCTATTGTGTGATTTGTGGATGTTTGCCATAGTTCCTCTGGAATTTGATAAGTTTTCATGTCCATTCCCTGATGCCTGCTAATCTTTTAATGTTAGTGCAAGGGTTTGAGTACATTGAAATTAGTGTCCTTTGTTGAAACTTATCCAATTTCATTAGAGATTCTTGGCATGTTGAGGACTTGAGGTTTATCTAGTGGGTATTTTCTGGTCACTAGTCTGTTTGTATCTGAATTCTGATCCCATCAGAAAACATATAGAAGGAAGGGGGTGGAGAGCAAGACTTTTGGTCTTCTTAATTACCTATTTTATCAGAAGAATAGAGCTTGAGGTTAGTTTAAAGATTCAGGAAGGAAGGATCATCCAAAGTTTAGAACTTTGACTTTAAATCAATCTGTTCTACCTTTTGCCTGAAAATGGATGATGATAAAACGGCGGACCAACATGTAATTTCTGCAGCTCATCACCTTGTGAAGGCGTTACAGGCCAGGACGACCTTGAGCAATGAAGTAAGAAGAACTCTAGCTGATCTTGACATTCATTTGGCTGCTATGACTGAAGCAAAAGAGGATGAGACCACAAGTCTCAGAGAGATTGAAGGTAGGCTCAAGTCAGCTCAGACAAAAATCATGACCTTGCATTCTGATTGTTTGAAGATATGGGATGCTGGTCCTTTTGAACTTCATGAGTATCTGCAAAATGTAGAAGAAATTCGGACTATAATAGCAAGCTTGGAAAATATGGTGCCAAACAAGAACAGGAAACAAAACAGACTTGCTAACCAAGCTCACACTGTTTTGCAAATGGCAATGGTAAGGCTACAGGAAGAAGTTATCAACATTCTTGTGCAGAGTAAGCAGTGTTTTGGGCATGAATATGCGTCGTTCCACTCTCGTGAAGAGATCGTCGTGGATGAGGAGTCGATGATGGTGTCAATTGAGGATGATTCAGCTGATGGAACATCTTGTATGGAGAGTAGCAGAGCTGAATCAGAAGAATGTATAATGGATTTGGTCCATCCAGGTGTTGTTCCTCATATAAAGTCTATTGCAGATCTGATGTTCGCTTCACATTATGATAAGGAATTTTGCCAGGTTTTTATCAGATTCTGGAAAGATGCATTGCATGAATACTTGAGGCTTTTCTGTATGCAACAAATCAGCATTGAAGATGTGCTGAGAATGGAGTGGACTTGCTTGAATTTCAGAATTAAGAAGTGGCGCAAGGCAACGAAGAATGTCATTGCATTCTATCTCCCTAGTGAGAAAAACCTCTTTGATCAGATTCTTGGTGAGTTTGGATCTGTTAGTTCAACCTGTTTCATTGAGGCTTCAAAGGATGCCATGTTGTGTCTTTTGAATTTTGGCCAAGCTGTAGCTATTGGTCCCCTTCGTCCAGAACGTCTTTTTTGTTTACTCGATATGTACGACCTTCTAAGAGATCTTTGTCAAGAAGTGGATGCTTTGTTCTGTGAAAACCATGGCAATTTCATTAAAATGGAGTACCGTGAACTCCTGAAAAATCTTGGAGATTCTGCAAAAGCAATCTTTCTGGGGTTGGGGAATCGCATTGCTTCAAACACTTCAACAACTCCCTTCCAAGGAGGAGGTGTTCACCCGCTAACCAAGTACATTATCAATTATTTCACGCTTCTGTCAGAATATTGTGATACCTTGAGGTTCCTTCTTGAGGACAGAATCGTAGAGGATTCAGGTGGAGTTGTTGATGAACTGGCCAGGCTCGACGTTTCTTCTGAATTCCAATGTCCATTGGCTCTACACTTGCAGTCAGTAGCATCTATGCTTGAATCCAACCTTGACAAAAGGTCGAATTTATATAAAGATGATTCTTTGAAGCACATCTTTTTGATGAACAACATCCATTACATGGTCCAGAAAATCAAGAACTCCAAAATTAGATCTTGTTTCACTGATGAGTGGATAAAAAAACATATCGTGAAATACGTGCAGCACGAGAAAAGATATGAGAGGATAACGTGGATCCCTATCCTGTCTTTGATAACCGGTTATGAGAAGTCAGGAAAGGCAGTTCTGAAGGAGAGGTGCAAAAATTTCAGTATTGCTTTTGAGGATGTGTATAAGAACCAGACAGGATGGACTATTCCAGACATTGAGCTTCGAGAGGATTTGAGAATTTCAACCGCGTTAAAGGTTGTTCATGCCTACCGGACATTTGTTGGACAGGTGAAGAAATCTCTCAGTGACAAGCATATCAAGTACAGTGAAGATGACTTGGAGAAGTATCTCCTGGATTTTTTTCAAGGTTCAGCAAAGTCACTTAATCATCATTGGAGGAGGTGAAAGTTTAACAGTAGTAGTGTGTGTTCTTTTCTTCTAACATTGAGCATTCGATTGCCTTATCTTTGTAATTTATACAGTAGCGTCTTTGTATCCCCCCCCCCCCCCCCCACACACACACAAAAAAAAACTGTATAGCTGCATAGTTTTTGAGTTCAATCTAGTATTCCGACTTCATGGTATATGCATTCCTTGTAATTTGACGGTTTCAACTGAAGATGGCCTTCGATTCTTCAACTGTGCAGCATTGTTTCAAGTGGAATGTGTAAATCACTCTAAAACGCTTTTTTTGCATTATGCTTTTCTATCCAGGCTGCACGGTGTTGTTAGAAGCTATGATGATGAAGAATATTGCTCATCATAGATTCCTATATAATTTGATGGTTACTTAGTGCTGGTATATTGGATTACAGTAGATTAGTGAATGTATAATACTGATACTGTTACTCGTCTTGTCCCAAATCATTTGTCTGCTTTAATAGTTCAAAATGAATCAAGATGCTAGTTATTAATTCGTGTGAATTAGTTGTATCATGAACTACCGCTCAATCATAGTTGGATCGTGCCATTTGATTCTATATGTGCTGAATTCATTTGCATTGGTTGTCAACCTACTACAATTTTTCACTTCTCTCTGAGCTTGCAACCGACTGTAAAACTCACAGCAGGATATGAATTTTTCCTTTTAATTAAAATACTGACCTCCCAAATAAGATTCTAGTTGTTCTTTTCCTGCATTTCTTGAAATTTGGAGGCCCCATTTTCAAAATCCTGCATTAACTACCAGAATGAATATTGTTAGATGTCACCTTCTCTAGAATTGACCTAGCTATGCTGAAAGTGGTCACATTGAGCCATCAAGGTTGGAAGAAAGAAAGAAGATAACTTTGGGTATTGAAGTCTTGAAGACAGGCCTAATTAAAAATAGCCACCAATTATTTGATCAGTTCAGTTGACTAAACATGGTCGGCTTGAACTCTGAAAGGACGGTGCCACAAGTCTCTAAGACTAGCAAATTTAAGTCATGGCATTCAACATTAGGTAAAAGGGAACGCTTGTATGAGCACGTCTAGAGCAAAGAATAGGACTCACATGTGCACATTGTCTACTCATGG
This sequence comes from Anisodus tanguticus, assembly GCA_034509755.1. Taxonomy (NCBI): domain Eukaryota; kingdom Viridiplantae; phylum Streptophyta; class Magnoliopsida; order Solanales; family Solanaceae; genus Anisodus; species Anisodus tanguticus. The sequence continues at coordinate 8,751,324 of CM067547.1, read as the reverse complement.
CATTTATTACAGGAAAAATAACAGTAGTTTCTGGCTCAATTTGTGTGTACATCGACTATTCCATCAAACTTGCTACCTGCCCACCAACACAAGTACAAATTACTTTGGCCCCCAAGGCTTTAGACAGATATGAATATATCACCCAACGTTGTTTGTTACTGTTGGGATGAAACCTTCAACCTTGGTCTTCTTCATCGTCTACATAAACCTCTAGACCACACAATTGGTTGCAACTCAAGGTATTTCAATGTACGCAGTGTGTTTTTCTTTTCTTAAGGTATTTCGATGGACTTGGTGTGTTTTTCTTTTCCCCTATTGCTTTTAGATGTTCTGCTAAGCGTCTTTGACAGCCACAAGATCAATCTCATCCTATCAAATCATTTTGATTTATTCTTCTCTTTGTTAATGCTCTTTCTGTTGCAGAATTTCACTAACACATGACTGTCACTGAGCATTTGTATCATTAATGAGTCATAATCAAAGTAAAAGTGGCTCCGACTATTCTCCCTTGTACCTCTATCTGTAGTTTTCAAAGTAAAACCTTTGTTGGTGTGAAGTTGTCGACACTGTAGAGAGAACAGTGGTGCTAGGGGCTAAAAAACTGGTGATTGATACATTTAATATTATGCTTACTTGATTTTCCTAAATAAGGGATAAAGAACTAATGAAGTTAGAAATTCAACCTGGAGTATGAAAAAACAGTTTAGAACTAAGAAAAAATTCAAGAGCACTATTGCATTTAACACTCAATCTGCAGACTAGTGCTGGGAAGCCTAGGGAACATATAGTTGAAGTACTAAAAGCATGTATAGTTACTACCTTTCTCCATACTGGAGAAAGGTCAGAAAGAAAGACAAAATTTTGCCGCCGCTGTTGGAAGTATTTCAGTAACAATTAGAAAAACAAAACGTAATCTTTGAGTTGATGATCACTTAACTGATTTAAATGGTACACTCATGTTCAATCTCTCCAGTATACACGATGCATCATGATTCTTTTTCAAACAAGAAGAAATTGCAGGCCAACGGAAACTTGGTCATTTAAAGGAAACTACAGTTTCTCGGATGAGTTATACAAGAAATACACGCTTCTCTCAGTAACCATACTTTCAGTAGTGTCAAATAAGAATTAATCCAATACTTCTCTGTCCAAGCAATCACAACTAACAAGTATAAATAACAAACAGTGTAATGAAATAGACAAATTGATGATGGAGGCAGAGCTAACATAAGATGCCAACTCCAGCTTAAGACACTTCAGATTTTCCTTGGCATTTATCTTTTAATATTCTCCTCTTTTTTTCTGTTTAATAAATGAAACACTCCTATCAACTTCATGGGAAATTTCGGCAGTATAAGTGTAAAATAGTTGTTGAGTTTCCACATTACCTTTTCCCAACAAGGAAAATAAGGACTATGATGTGGTAAGGCGCTTAATGTTCTAATCATCGTTTCGAGCCAATGTTATAGTTCCAATGACTATGGCTTTCGAAGACCACGGGTTCTCCAGATTTATCATTTAGAAGACTTTTGAATGATTGGGAAGTGGACAAGGTGGCCAATTTACTTTATGAGCTAGAAGGTTTCTCAGGCATCACCTCAGATTCAGATTCTATTAAATGGAAGCATAACAAGGATGGGAAATTTTCTGTTAAAAAGGTTTATGAAATTGACAATGTACAACAAAAAGAAACCAGCAAATTTTGTGGAACAATGTTTGGAAAAACACACCAACTAAAGTAAAATGCTTTACATGGTTGGTAGTCAGAAGGGCTTGCTTGACGCAGTAAGTTTTGAAGAGAAAGGGGCAGATAATTGTTTCCAGATGTCAACTACGAGGGGAAACAGAAGAGACCAACAGTCATCTTTTTCTGCATTGTAAATTCACTGCACAGTTATGCTCTATTTTTTACCCTCACAAACACAAAATGGACCATGCCTGAAAACACTGCAGATCTATTGAGTTGCTGGATTAGAAGAGGAGAAAGTAACAGCCAGAAGAAATGGTGGAGAATCATCCCACATTGCATATGGTGGACTGTGTGGAGGGAGAGGAACAACAGAAGCTTTGAAGATAGGTCCAATTCCATTCACATAGTTAAATGGAATTGTACTGTATCTTCTTATTTTTGGTATAAAGAAAGAAGTAGAGGAATCAGAGCTTGTAGATTTGTTAGGCTCTCTGTAAGTAGTTTTCTGTCCTTTTTCCCTCTGTCCCTTTTTGAAGGTTGCCAGCATTAAGGATATGCTGAGGAATACAACATTACCAGTTTCAAAAAAAAAAAGAAAAAGACCACGGGTTCTCCTAATTCTGTATTTACGTTCTGTCAAATGAAGCAAATTACTTCCCTCAAGTACAGCGGTCAGGTACATTACTGATGAGCCATGTTGTCTCAAACAGACGATCAAGATTCAAAACTTCCTTTAACAATAGAATAAACAATACTTTCTGCTGGAATTGTATACATCCAATTCCATTCGAAAAGTCAAATGGAATTGTATAGTATCTTTTTATTTTTGGTGTAAAGAGATAGGCTTAGAAGATATAGATCAACTTGTAGAGTTATTAGGAGCACGGTAAGTATTTCCTTTTGTTTTTGTTTGTCTCTTTTTGAAGGTCTCCAGCATGTCCTTAATGCTGAGGAGTACAATATTACCAGTTTCAAAAAAGGAAAAACTTTCTGCTGAAATTTTTATGATAAAAGTGCTAATTTTTCACGTCCCAAAGAATGGTCAAATGAAAAGTAACACAGAGAAGACAAAAAAAGACGCAAAGATGAACAATCCTGCTATTTTGGTTCACCTTTGTGTTTGTGAAGGTCAAACATGAAAGACAACATTGAATTAGATTCCAGAAATGCATGTCTGTCTGCTAATGAAACTGTAAACTGCATCTGACTGAAATTAAAAAGACAGAGGGAGATTATTTTTCCTAGATCGAAGATATCAATCACTTCTATGAGTGATCCAACAAAGTGTTCATGATGTGGGGGTCTTACTAAATCCAATACAAAGTGTTCAGAAAGAACTATAATAATTTCAGCCATACTTCACTTTCGTAGCCCTCCCTCTCTATTTAGCTTGACTCACAATTACTTGAGCATTGGCCCAAGTCACCTGGTGCTTTCCTAAAATCAATTTCATTCCTGCTTTAGGTTATTGGTCATTCTAATTTCTAAGCATGTGGGCAGACTGGAAATTCAATAACACTGATAGTTTATGCCATGTACCGAATATTATTGGCATTTCTATGATATACATGCACCACTATAAAAGTCATAGGCTATATACCAACCTGTTGACGTATAATGGTTTTCTAAGGTCTAATTCTTTTAGTAGATAACACAGCTAGCTCATATGTTTCATATCCATGGAGTAGCACTTCTTCATTTCAGACATCTTGAATCACTACCTGCTTTCTTTTTATTTCGCAAAAGAATTTACCCTGCTACAACTAGTCTATCCACACTTGCAATTCAGCCAACTTAGAACATGGTCAAAATAATAAGAAAGATGTTATAACCATTATGAGTGAAGAATTATTATCAATTGAAAGTAATCCACTGTCGATAAGGAAATCGTGTTGCTAAAACATCAACAGGTTCATCGAACATTGTACAACAAAGGTCTCGAGCAATAGCCGAGTTAACAAATAAAACAAGACACCTAGCAGAACGGACACAGGAAGAGCAGGCAAAGCTTTCTGATAAAATGCAAGAAGCATCAGAGTAATTCCAAGACCAGCTACAATAGCAAGATAGCAAGCATAAACCGTCATGAAATCATACATGGCAGCTCTGGCTACTAATACACTGTAGAATATGAAGTCTCCTAGCCCCAGCTTAATAGCACCTGAGGATCCCAAACCAATTCCTTCAAGTGCAAAATCGTCACTCGACCCCCCTTCCTGTAAATTCATTCGGACATTTATCCTATGCTGAATTAACGGTGCAGCCAGCCCAGAATCTGCTCTTGAAACTTGACCATCCACCACATCAACCCCATTCCTCGCATTCTCATCACCGAGCCTTTCAAGACCGGAACTTGATTCCAAACTAGAATTGACAGTTGAATTCAAGTTAGACCTAGAGTCCAAATTATCATCAGACCCATCATCATTTTCCCGTCTTTCTCTCCATACTCTCCTTTGCACAACAGCTCCCCTTGGAACAGAATCAGGATTAACAACAGGCCGGGCCTCATAAACCAAAGCCGGGATATCTTCATCCCTAGATATTGCAAGCTCAACAAGCAGCCTTAAAGGCCCACCGGGCAACAAAACAGCAGCAAGGTCATACAATGCCATTGCAACCAAAAGCACCCAAGTAGTCCATTCAGGCAAAAGTGCAAACCAATAAGCAACAAACACTCCAATAACAACCAAATACCCTTGAGTAACGACAATCGCCGTCTTCGACATAAACACAGCTAAAACCCCAACAACAGTGAAATTAAACAAACTCAAACCAAAAGTAACACAATCAATAGGAACCCTGAATTTACCAATCAAGAACAAAGATATTTCACCACCCATGAATCCCAAAACAAGAAAAGACGAAAAACCCATGTAGTATTTCAAGAATTTAGTGCATCTAAAGTAGAAAAGTAACACTAAAAGGAATGTAACAGCAGTAACAACAACAACAAATACCAAAGCATTCAAAAGGGCACCTTTTAATTTGTCCCAATTTGAGTCTGAGCTGTTTTCAGTATAGGCATATGTGGCTATTGATGTAAATGAAGGGCCTGAGGAATCTGAATCATTGTTTAGTACTGAAATAAGAATGACCACTAATAGCATGCAAATTGAAACTGGTGTAATGATTCTCACTATTTCTTCACCCAGAGAATCAAGAACGCTTTTGGGCTTTGAATTTTGGTCCATTGGAACTCCAAAATTCGATGAACCTATAAATTCAGGGCAGAATTTTGGATTTTAATGGGTGCTGAGGATTGGTTTTGGATTTTCAGTGGTCAGTTGGTGGGTGAGAAAATTTGGGGTATTTCCAATCTTGAGAGAAAAATAACAAAAAGGTAACCCGACCCGAATTAGATCCGAAATGTAAATTTGTGAAGCTGGCCTACTAGTAATGGACAAGAATTGGACCTACGTATTTGATGCAACTGCTACATAATATATGTATGATTTTCCTTAGCTCTTAATCTTTCTTATTCCCCGAGAAATTTAAGTTAATAATATACATGGATAATGTAGCGAATTTTAAAATTATTGGTATAATTTAATATGTTATTATAGTATTAGATTACTTACCATTTATTCTAACTAGGTTATCAATCAATGATTATTAGTTAAAGTAACATGCAATTACTTTGTAATTACCTATCTAATTTTCATATAGTCAATGCATTGAACTTAAAATCTTGATGAAAAACTGCCATCACAAACTATTCGAATTCGAGAATATTACAATCAAGACACCATTACAATACTCATAGAAGATTTAAGGCCCGTCAAAGCACACTATATAAGGGATTATTAAAATGTGAACCAATTGATCTAAGATCACATACATTCATTCATGTGTATATCAGAAGTTCTGGACGCACACCAATACTCATCATCAAGACAATAAGCTACACTTTGAACTCTATTTTTGAACAAAAAAGTACTGCTAATTTGCGCAAACAAAAAAATGATTAAAAAAACTAATTGTATTTAAATTTATGAGGAACTTAATGTCAAATGTGGCGCAACCACACTACAATATTCCAAAGACAACAAACTCCAAACATCAAAACTTAAGATTACTCTTTTTCAGCTTCAATTCAACCAAATATTTTCCAAAGGCTACAAAAATGGAAGTTATCAAAGAAAACCTAGTGTTTAAGGGCTTGATTCTTCATTCCTTAGTGTTGTCCCACATAATTAAACCGATAACAGTGATAACCAACGCAGCCAGGGCCGTCTCAAACATTTTGAGGGTCCTATTCTAATTTGTAAAAGTAGGCCCTTAATATAAGTAAATATACGATTTCAATAATTAGATTGGGCTAAGACTTGCGAAGACATGCTAATTATGGATCTTTACAATAAATTTTGACTAATACTACTTAATAAAAAAAAGAGCGTCTAAAATTTTTCATTTTTCGGGGGCCTTATGCGTTAGCACAACTCGCACAAGCCCAAAAACGCCCTGAACGCAATTTTGGAGAGAACGCGGGCAAAGTCCTTGCTTATAACGAGGAACACATCAAAGTAGTTGACATAAATCAGGACGATACCAAGCACAATGAGGAATACTACTAATAGTCGGTCCTTCACTCTCTTTTCATCAATTTGATTCTCCAACAGTCGTTGATCCTTCACTTTCTTTTCCTCAGTCTGATTTTCCAGCAATCGTTGCTATCAATTTGCTTTTCCAGCATAAAGATCCATTCGTCTTCTTCAACTTTCAACGAATTTGTCATATCTTGTCGCTTATTGCCCTGCTTGAAAAAACTAGAAATCATATCAAGAGGCATCTTCTTCTTTTCCATGGTGTAGCACTGTAGCTACTGAAAGAGAATAATCATTATTTTCATTAAATGAAAATGTATATATACATGATATACAATATTTAATTAAGGAAATTAAATCTATTTTTTTCCTAATACAAGACTACTAGTTTTTTCTAATATAATACTACTACCATAATTATACATATACAAGAATTATATTAATTATGGTAAATTATTTACAAAGAAGGAAACCGTGATATACACGGACTACCTGTGATATACACAGTAGTCTTTCACACCCCTGCAGTCATAGCGGGCGGTTATGTACGCTGAGACTGTCCCTAAAATTTTCAAACAGAACTAAAGGAAGACCCTTAGTAAAGATGTCAGCAATTTGGTACCGTGAAGGGACATGCAAGACACGTATTTGTCCACGAGCTACCTTCTCGCGAACAAAGTGAATATCCATCTTGATATGCTTAGTGCACTGATGTTGGACCGCATTCCCAGAGAGATAGACTGCACTAACATTATCGCAGTAGACCAAAGTAGCTTTCTGAATAGGAAAGTGAAACTCTAATAGGAGATTAAGCAGCCAACATGACTCGGACACCACATTGGCTACCCCTATATATTTGGCCTCCGCACTAGATCGCGATAAAGTAGTCTGGCGTTTAGCCGACCAAGAGATCAAGTTATCACCAAAAAACATACAATACCCAGATGTCTAACATATGGTATCTGGACATCCACCCCAATCTACATCAGTATAGGACACAATAGTAGATACGGAGGATGGATATAAGTGCAAACCATAATCAAGAGTGCCCTGGATGTAACGCACAATGCGTTTGAGAGCATGCATGTGCTCGTCCCTCGAATCATGCATAAATAGACACATCTGTTGCACTGCATATGTAATATCGGACCTTGTGAACTGAAGAGCCCCTGCAAGACTGCAATAGTGGGAGGGATCCTCGTAAGGTGTGCTAGAAGTAGCACTCAGCTTCGATTTTGTATCAACCGGAGTAGGAGATGACTTACAGGATGACATGCCAACTCTCTCAATAATCTCAACCGCATACTTCCTCTGTGATAAAAATAGACTACCTGCATGACGTGTCACAACTATACCCAAAAAATAACTCAAGGGTCTCAAGTTTTTCATAACAAATTCTGAACTGAGAAGAGACATGATAGACTTGCATAGTTTATCCGAAGAGGCAGTCAATATAATATCATCCATATATAAAAGAATGTATGTCAGAGATGTACCATCACAATAGATGAACATAGAATGATCAGGTCTGCTATGAGAAAAGCCAATAGTGGACACATAATCTGCAAACCTTTTATACCAAGCCCGAGGGGCCTGTTTAAGCACATACAAGGATTTCTTCAGCAAACATACATGGTTAGGAAGATCGGGGTCCATGAAACTCAAGGGTTGATGCATGTATACTGTCTCCTTAAGATCACCGTGTAAGAAAATATTTTTCACATACAGCTGATGAATGTGACATGTTTTTAAGAGAGACATAATAAGAACAACGCGAATGGTTGCCGGTTTGACCACCGGACTAAATGTCTCTCCACAATCTACGCCAACATATTGAGTTTTGTCATCACCTACAAGACATGCCTTATGCCTCTCAAAACAACCGTCAGATTCTTTCTTATGAGTAAAAATCCACATAGAATGAATAACATTGACACCAGGCGGACGGGGCACCAACTCACACATCTTATTTTTAATAAGAGCATTATATTCATCATTCATGACTATTTTCCAATTCGGGTCATGAAGGGCAAACACTGGGTTACGTGGTAGGGGTGACTTAGTGACATTAGAATTGAGATTAAAATGTCTTTTAGGTTTAAAAATACACCATTGGCTATGAGTAATGGGCCCTAGACTCGAAATAGAAGTGGACGGGACGTGGGTAAGTGTCGGGCCAACTCGGGACAGTCCAGCAGGCAGTGGGCCTGCTGGCCCATTAACTGGACGTAGGGACGTGGACGTTGGGCCAGCAGGCAGTGGGCTGCAGGCCAAGAATTTGGACCCGGAAGGGATGAAATTGGGCCAATAGGCAGTGGGCATGCTGGCGGATTTCGTGTCACGACCCGACCCGACGGGCCGCGACTAACCGCCCTAATGACGTCATTATACTAACTTGTCACACATAATCCAACTAACACTTAATGAGTCTGAAATCCGGCAGCATAACGCTGCAATAACAACATATGCTAGGGTAGGCAAGCCGACAAGGCTGCCTTTACCCCCGAATGTACCTGCCTCCTGAGGAATCACAACTAGCCAACACAATATAACAGGCAAGCCGATAAGGCTGCCAACAAATAATATCACATATACATGGGAACACCACCAACATAGAGTACAATAATATGGCAGACCGAAACAGATTTCTGACCCTTACACCAGTGCAACCCACAACTGTCTACAGACCTCTACAAGAAGGATAACGACATATGACGGGACAGGGCCCCGTCATGCCCCTAAATATACATAAATAAAAAAGATAGGGTTCCGTACAAAAATGGTAAAGCTCTGGATCAAAAGAGCTTTCCAAACAGCTGCGCAGGAACCTAAACCGGAGGATCACCAAACTGAACACCTGTACCTGCGGGCATGAACGCAGCCCCCCGAGGAAAGGGGGTTAGTACGAAATAATGTACTGAGTATGTAAACATGAAATACTGCAAATGAGATCATAAGTAGCCAATGGATAACAAGAGATCAGTATAAAAAATCAGGATTCAAATCCAACTGTGCCATAACAATAGAAGTCAGTTGCCTTATAAAAATGAGAGTCAAGTCAAGAAAACATGAGTGACTGTCCATATACATATATATATATCTGTAACGTAACTCGGCCCACTAGTGCGGGACTCGGTAGAATCATATCATAACCCGGCCCATACTGGGACTCGGTAAAGTCATATCTCATCTATGGATCCATCCTACGTAACCCGACCCTCTAGTGAGGGTCTCGGTGAAAAATGCAAGGCTGTGCACGAACGTAACCCGGCTCGGGACTCGGTGAGGTGAAGTAGTAACACTTAGCACGAGTAGATATCATGAGTAACCATATGCAAGTAAAAATTATCATCTTACTCTCAATAAAATCATTGTAATAATGTCATAATAAACTCTTTGCTGAAAAATCATAGGCACTTCTCATAACAATCCTCTTTAGAAATTAAACTGTATAAGAATCAAGTACGTCCGCCGTACCTTCATTAAATAAAAATTATGCCAAAGAAAGAAGGAATGGTTCACATACCTCTTAGACGAACTAATCAACTCTATATTAGAGTACGTCTCGATTTAGAACTTCAACCTATAATAATGATAACACGTTCGTCAATTCTATGATCACTAGCATACTTTATATCGAATAACGACTTCTTATTCTATAAAAATTCGGGCAGCACTTTCCCTGTTTATACATGTTTCCACAACTTCCAAACGAGGCTAATATCATCAATAAACAAGCACCAATTAAGGGCACAACCAAAACAACAATAAAGAGATTTACACACCCACTTCTCATGTAAATTTAGCCTCTTAATCCACCTTAAAAACAGCTCACAAAACAGTCCATGTTCCAACAACAACGAGGGTAGAACGTGAAGCCTTTCTACACCCTTATTCCTTTAGGACTTACATTAGCAATTACCACACTTAAACATGCATAATGATGACTAAATTTTCAGCATTATAACACCACAAAGCAGTCCCTAAAACAGTCCATATACATCACAACATGTCCAACAATTTCATGCAAGTTCTTGACCACAACATGTCATAATTCCATAACTCTTATCTTAATTCCTATAATCCAATTTCATATTTCAATACTTCCATATAACTAATTCCAACTAAATCTCAATGTTTCCTTTCAATTTCATCATGCAATTAGTGATAATAATAACAACAATAACCAACGAATCCAACAACACCAAAATCTGTCTCAAATTAGCAACTAGCCCAAAATTGTCACATGCAATGCTTAAATTCCAATTTTTCCTTAACACAAATTCATTACCTTAATTCTAACAACATGCATTCCAATTATATCATAGAAAGAATAATTTTTATACTTCAAATTCGTCCAAAACAGTCCGCAATTTTCTGTCCACTGTTTGTCCGAAAATTCCCACTGTTTTCGTATTTATTTCCTTTTTTTGTTCACTTCTTCAACTCCAATTGACATGCAAGTGTTCTACAATGTTAAGCCATCATTCCTACACGTTTTTCTTCCAAAATTTCATCCCAAAAATTCGAAATTTCTGGGCTACAGTTTCAGCCAGCAGTGGTTGTTTTTGCCACTATTTTTTGTGTTGTTTTGTTTCTAATTTTTGGTGAAAAATGTAGTCTAGGAAGAGAAAATAGAAAACTTAAATTGGGTATGGGTGGAGGGTCTTTTTGGTTGAGCTTGGAGGAGAGAATGAGAGTTTTTTTGGTTAAGTTTAGAAAGAAGATGAAGAGGTAAGTGTAGGTTTATAAAAAAAAAATCTGATTTTTCTATTTTTCACTTTGGCCCCCAAGTTCTTCAATTAATAAATCTCAAACCCACTTCTTTTAATTTCCGAGAATTTCATAAGCCTCGTATCCTCAATGTCATAATTTTATAATACAATACTATTCCATAACTCCATTGGAATAAATTCAACTACTATGATTAATTCTCGTCGTCACGTGTATAGCACTAAAGAAAAACTATTCCGGGATAACATCTGTTTGTACACTAATTTCCCGTATTAACATATGTAAACGTTCCTTATATTCAATATCCGAATCTTACTTCCTTAATTATTGTCTTAATCTTACGAGGTGTAACATTTCGGTCACGGGATTGTTGGGCTAAATGATGGATGATGTACGGTGAGAGTCCATCATCCAAAAAATTATAAGAATGAGACACGAAATTATACAATTTAGCAAACGAAAATTGAGTTTCATCAAAAATGACATGACAACTAATTATGATTTTATTAGTGGATAAATCAAAATATTTATAACCCCGATGATTAGACGGTTAACCCAAAAACACACAAGCGGTAGAATGGGCTTGAAGTTTGTTAATTGTAGTGGACGGAAAAAGTGGATAGCACAAACACCCAAACAACATAAGATTAGAATATGAGGGATCTTTATGATAGAGATTTTTCAGTGGGGGTTGATATGCTAATCCTTTGCTAGGGAGTATGTTAAGGAGGTGAGTAGTCATTTGTAATGCATAATGCAAAAAAGAAGGTGGTAATGAAGCACGGGCTAGTAAGGTTCGGACAATATTATTAATGGTACGAAAGTTTCTTTCGACTTTTCCATTTTGTGAGGACGTATGAGGACAAGAAAACCGAAAATATATGTCATTAGTGTCACAAAATTTCCGAAACGGCCCATTATCAAATTTCCTTTCATTATCACATAGAATATTTTTAATTCCCGCTCAATTGGGTACGTATGAATGTTCTAAACTTTAGGAATGTGGGAAAACTTGAGACTTTTTAGATAAAGAAAAGGTCCACAAAAAATTAGAATAATCATCCAAAAATAACATATAATAACGGTGGCCCAAAGAGCTCAAAACGGGAGATGTCTACAAATCACTATGAATAATATCAAAAGGCATCAAAATACTAGAAGTAGAGGCTACAAAAGGTAATCTAACATGTTTTCCAAGCGGATAAGAAGGACAAATATTAGTACTACGCGTACTATTACAATCAATAAAATTATTATGTTTTTAGAGAAGAAAGAACAGACGCTCCCGGATGACCCAGACGTGCATGCCACAGGGAAGGTGCTAAAGCGGCAAACGTTGATGGTGTGGCTTGAGTAGTGGTAGTGGTGGTGGTAGTGATGGAATAAAGCTCGCCTTGACTATTACATCTCATTAGAGGTATCCCGTCATGAAATTCTTCACAGAAAATTCAAAAGGGTCAAAGTCAATAGAAACCCAATTATCAGTTGTAAATTTTTTGACATGCACCAAATTTTAATTAAGTGAGGAGCATAAATGATATTTTTCAGGACTAAAGGTGGGTTCGGAGGAGATAAATTTGTGTGACCATTAAAACGTATTGGAATTGAATTACCATTACCAACAATGATGCCACGATTTTTGCTCAAATTAAAATAAGACGAGAGATTACATGGTGCGGATGTCATGTGAGAAGTAGCACCAGTGTTCATGTACCAAATTACGTCCGGGGGATATAATCCAAGTGTATGCATCGATGTCTCGATATCCGTTGGAACTGGGGTTGGGCCAGCAGCAGCGAATGCTTGCTGAGGCCGAGGCCCAAGCAAGCCAGCATGTTGCCAAGGCCCAGTCCGCGACTACTGGGCATAATTGGGCCTGGTCCAATTGGCCGGAAAAAATTATGGCGTGGGCCATTGGCCACTGGCCCAGCCCTACGACCACTGTGCACTGGCCCAAGGTTGCGACCAGTGGTGCTGCGGCCCAGTCGGTTGTCCACTGCATCCCCCGCCACTGCCGCCATGGCCACATCCTCCGCCACTGACACTATTGCGGCCGCAGCCGCAGTTCTTGCCATTATTTTTCTGATTTTGGCCTTTTTGCCGCCACCATTGTTACGATTTTGGCTTGAATTGTTCGAGAATGAGTGAGGGTCATCAGATGTGGCCACCATCATGGCGGAATTGGCTCAGGTTGCCGCCTTTTTAGCCAAGCCGGCTTCTTCTAAGATGAGCATAGAACATGTTTGGTAGATCAGCGGGAGAGGATTACTTTGACGAAGAAGTGTCCCAACGTCATTATAAGCCTCGGAGAGGCCTGCAACCTTCTGAAGAACAAGACGATCATTCGTGACGGGAGCGCCAACATTCTTAAGTTGATCCGACAACTCCCTAAGCCTCTTACAATAGGTGGAGACATTCGGAAAATTCTCCATGTTGATATGGGAGAATTCCTGCTCAAGGGTCACGACACGAAATTTTTTGTTATCCTGGAATATATCACGCAACCTATTCTAAGTGTTCATTGTTGTGGCGTTGGGTTCAATAATAGTCTGCAAGAGGTCCGTGCAGATAGTGTAATAAATCCAATGGAGTACCGTAGTATCAAGAGTTATCCACAACTCTATTTCATCATCGGTGGTAGGCACCTTCTCATTGCCTGTTGCCGAAGGGATGATGTGATGAAGGATTCGATGAGACCGTGCGTTAACTTTAAATAGTTTTGTCCACGTCGCGTATTTGACGTTTTTCATCTCAAGAACAATAGGGATGTTGTTCTTGATATTTAGACTGCAAGGGTAGGATGAAATGTGTTCTTTGTGGTAGGCATGACTGTAGAACAAGAGGAGAATTAAGGATTTTGGAGAAAATTTGAAGGGAGAGGAAGGGTCGGCCGAGAGGGGTATCCGAGGAGGAGGGCGGTGGAAGTGTGTAGTGGAGAAGGAAAAGTTTGTCCTAGACTTCTGATACCATGAAAGAGAATAATCCATTGATTATTTTCATTAAATGAAAATGTATATATACATGATACACAATATTTAATTAAGGAAATTAAATCTACCTTTTTCTAATACAAGACTACTAGTTTTTTCTAATACAATACTACTACCATAATTATACATATACAAGAATTTTATTAATTATGGTAAATTATTTACAAAGGAGGAAATTGTGATATACACGGACTAACGTGTGATATACACGGTAGTCTTTCAGTTACTTGTAACAAAAGTAATCCCCCTCCTTACCTAGTCGTGAGAGAACTAATACATTAATTAACCAATACGACAAATAGAGTTGAGTTCGAGATTTTTACATATATATCTATCTTTTATGTTGAAAATATTGATTTAGTTGAAGTCGTGGTTTAAAAAGTTACATCCGCCTCTGACGCACAAGAACATCAAATAAAAGTTAAAAAGAAAAAACACCAGGGAAATAACTAAAGTAATTTAATTTGAACTCCATCTCTACCCCCAAAAGAAAAAAAAAACTGAACTTCATAATGTGAGAAACATGCTACGTGAACAGTGGCAGATGTAGAACACAGCATACGAGTTCACGAAACTCAATAGTTTTTGCACAAATTATGTATATATATTAAGAAATTTATGTAAATATCTATAAATTTTACACTATAAACCCAGTTATATTGTATATTAACTTGAAATTGTTGTTGAAACTCATAAATTTCAATCCTAAATCCGCCTCTTAACATGAACAAAAATTATTTCTAGTAATGAGGGGAGAAAAGTCTAACCTCTGAAGTCTAAAAGCTTTGCCAATTCTTCCCGGTAGGCAAAACCTAATGAATGATCATGCAGTAATATATAAATATAATTCAAAGTGTTTGGCCCAGTGGCCAATACATTAGGGTATTGCTGTCTGAAGTTCCGTGTTCGAATCCTCTGATCAGCGAGAGTGGAACTGTGTTTCCCCAAAAAAATCCCTCTATACGCGTAGGGCCAAGCGGTGTATACTAATTCGTAGGGTCAGGCCGGAGGTGGGGTTTTCTGGGGTATGGGGCCGTAATGCGGTGGGACCAGTCACTTTAAAAAGTTTACCCTACCACAGTTTTGCCCCCAGGGGCACATGCGAGTTGGTAAGTGTGGCAAGGTGATTGGGGTACAACCACTCCGACGTTGCGGATTCGAATCCGTGTGGTGACAGTCTTTGCTGAAATATTGCAAGGGTTGTTGCTGGGTTCGTGTCCCGTTGGTCCTCTCCCTTGCAGGGCTGCCACTCGCGCATATCCCTCGATTTACATCCCACCTGGCCAAGGGACCTCTGATACAGATGGGGGGTTTCGCCTTCGGGACTTTCCCTTCACAAAGTAATATATAAATATACATAGGAATAGGGACCCCCCAAAAGAAAAGGAAAAAGTTAAGTGTTTGAGTTATAGGAAATTTAGGACGCACGAATAGCCCTCGTGACTTAATAATTGGCAGGTGGGGCTTAATATTTTAATTAATTAGTAATGGCCCACATACGATGCGTGAGCATTTTCTTTATTTTTAAATTAATCAATTTCTACACAAAATTCTAAAATTGCAAAGTCAGTAGTAACATTTTAAAGGTGTTCTGGAAAAGATGTAATTTGTGAAAGAAGGTAAATCCTATGGAGCGCTCCCTCCATCCCAAAATACTTATCATGACTTTCTTTTTAAAAGTCAATTTGATTAAATTTTAAAGTTAAGTTAGATTATATTAATATTTTAAAATTAAAATTAAAATATTCAGAAACTATACGGAAAGTATTATAAGTTTCAATTCTACTCGTATTAATATGATAAAAAAATATAGCTCAAAATGTTGATCAAAATTGATATAATTTAACTCTTGAAAAGCATAACGTGATAAGTATTTTGAGACATAGGGAATATGTTATTAGTAAAGCCTTAACTTAAGATGCAAGATAAAGTTAATCCTACTCCCACACTTTCAATTTAAGTGTTTACTTTTTTTTAACCTCTTTTAAAAAATGTATATTTGATACTACTTTTTAAATTCAAACGTTATATGTCGCACGTTGCAATTGCAACTACAATCCCATCCCTTTTTTTAATTTTAAAATTAAATATTGCCTACCCTTTTCTGTTTTTCTTTTTGGTAGGGGTAGGGGGCATGAGTAGGCATTTTTGGCCGTTCAAGCTGATTACTTTGTACAAAAGCTCAAAAGTTCAGCTAAAAAAACCAGGTAATTTCAATTTGCTAGCTGGACAAAGGGGATATGGGGGTCTGAAGAAGGAATGAACTGCAAAAACTGTTTTCCTCTTTTACTATATGTTGTGAATGTATCAATGTTCATTATCATCAAGTGAGAACAATGCTCTCTGCACATTTAAAACTGCTGGAGAGCCTTTCCTGGCTTTCTCCACAATACTCCTATAATTAACAATTTTCCATCTCATCATCACTTTCATCATTCATCCTATCATTTTCAATCCAGTCGAAGTTATGTTCACGTGAAAGCGGGTTTTCTTGGTGGTTGTTGTCCTTAACTCCTGATGCAACAGCAACATCCTCCTCCTCTGAACTCAACCTTGTGAACACATCATAAGCCTCATTATAAGCATCTAAAGCATCCCCGTTTAAATTGATTACCATAGGCTGGTCTGCTGTACGTTGTTCAACTTTCATTACAGGACTACCATGGGTAGAAGAAGATCCCCCTTCACTGTCTGAGGAATCCCTCCAAGAACTTACGAGTTCTGCTTCCATATACCGAACTTTCCTTTCACTGTTCTGAAGTGCCATCTCAAGCTCCTTGAGGCGTTCTTCTAGTTGTGATTGAAGGACTTCATGCAGCCGCAAGCTCAGCTCTCTTGGCGAGACAGCATAGTTAACAGGATGAGGGGTCGAGGTCCCGCTGCCATCCTGATCTGCATAAGGTTGACCTCCGGCTTGTCTATTAAAGAGTTCAGTTCTTAACTCCCCCTCGGCTAGATCTGTCACAAAGTCTGGATCAAGCTGCAAAAGATTGAACAATTATTAAAGTTTCTACAACATAGAAGGGAACTGACAATACATGTATAGCTTAATATGGTAGGTTTATTTCTGTTTTCTCTTTACATCCGTACTGACTGATTAAAGACTGACAAGAATTTCAACAAAAATTTGGAAAAGGAAACATTAAGATCTCCCACACAAAGAAAGAAAACTTAAGATACGCCCAAATTGCACACTAGATCACAAAGCTAACAGCAATAACAAGCAAATTGAAGTACAAAAACTTAATCGCCAGAAACATCATGATGTAAAGTTTTCTCAACCTTCTAAAGAAGGGCTCTCATGACATAGTATAAGCTGAAAAAAAGTTGCCTATCTATACTATCCAGATCAAGAAGGCTGCAAGAGAGGAAAAAAAGGGGCAAACCGGAAGAAAACGGAAGGATATAATGTCTAAGAGAACAACAAATATTTCTCATAAAGTTCAATAAAGATATTAGATCTGATCATATGCTAATAATACGAGGTACACATCCTACTAATAGAAGTATTAAGAGACTAAAGAGCTCAGAAACAATATGCCATATACCCACCAGAAATTAATAAGCAACAGAGAGATCCCCCTGAATAATTAATCCTAATAGCAAGAACTGATGGAAGTATCTATCTTGCATAGAATACAAATTTAGAGGAGTTTAGGGCTTGTTACATGTCCAAATGGAGCAAAATGGGTGGTGAGTATTCATATAGGCGACCCCAACTTAGGATTGAGGCATACTTTTCATTATAGTGTTTGTTAAGTGCTCCACAGATATTCCAGCAGTACCTATTACCTCCCACCAACACAGGTACCGGTATCTATCCCAATTCCCACCAAGGTTTAGGAAAATTGGAAGAAACCACTTAGTGTCTTTTGCCTCAACTGGCTTTAGCTTGAGACCATGGTTCTCCTCCCACTTCATAGACCACTAGGACACACCCTTGAGTGCTTGACTTAACCTGATGAAATAGTTCAATATCCCAACTCTAAACTCTAGCATAGGATTCTTCATCCACTGTCCTTTAGTTCTGACTTCCAACGCCCATTATAATAGAAAACTCAAGCACTATATACCCATGAAACCCAAATCAAGCTTATTTGTTACCAACCATAAGCTCTAGGGTCCTTGAGAAAACATAAATTCATAAGCCGTCAAAGTTAACCAACAGGTATCTTGCACCAATAAGATACTTGTATTTTCAAGAATGGAGTATCCAAGTAAACAATTTGTATAGCATATTAGAGTTGCTTCGTGGGAAAAAGAGAAGGCATAGAGGTGAATGAATCTGAAAGCATTCTTACCTCATCTAGTTCTGCAAGTTTTCCCTCCAACTTAGACGAGTTCATACTTAATTCTAACCTCTCCAGTTCAGCTTCAAGCTCTGCTTCAATTTTACGCATAGATTCTTCCTCTGTCTTCTGGCTTTTACAGTCCTCATCATCATTTGTTGACGGCTTATCTAACTTCCCTTTAGGGGAAGGTGCATGTAAAGCTCCATTATTTGAAGAATCATTATGTGTATATTGTGACTCACAATCTTCAGTGGCAAGCTCTTTCACAGTTAATGCATCTTTCATCTCAAGTTCCTCATGTAGATCTTGAACCAAATTCTTTGACTGTCTCAGCAACTCATTTAATTTATCCACTTCATTTCTATTTTTCCAGAAAGAAGATATTATGCTCACATATATTCCAAGACAGAAAAGAAGCACACCATGAGATGATCCTGATTCAAGACAGCCATAAAATGGGGGATTATAGGAGATGTTAGTATTTCTTGTCAAAAAATAATAATTAGAAGTTAGTAAACAATTAAAAAAAAACAGATTTTAGTATTCACTTATTGTGCCGTTAGCAGGGAAGTCATGGGCAGTAGAGAGCTTGGAAAGTTTTAGTATCTTAAGTAGAAGTCTAAAGAAAGAAATAGACATGACACTGATTAAGGTATAAAATGACTATCTCTGTTACAAATTATTTTGTGTTCCATCAACTGTTGCAGGTTAAATGGAATGAATCATTCATGAGTTTCATTATGTGAAAGTTAAATACTATGCAAAGCTGTACATTAGCATAATATCTTGATGGAAATATCTGGAGCTACATCCCCTTGTCTCTACTGGTTTTAAATTCTTCCAAAGAATGTTGCTATTCCAGTGTTAAAATCTTGGACAATAATATGTACTCTATTTCATTAAATATTACCAACGGAAACCATGAAAAAATCAGACTCCAAACAGAAAAAAAATTACCTTGTAAACTGTTGTGTCTATCATTGTTCATTCTAATGGAATCACGAAATCTTCCAGAATGATCCTTCACCTTGTCTTTCCTCAGGAGCTCCATGGATCCAACAATAGGTAGTTGAGGGACTCCGAATACAGTATTCATCGTTGAAAAATCATCCTGCTGCTTATGATGTCCAGCACCTCTTGGGGCATTTAAAGAATTAGAATTAGCTCTGCTTATAATTTTGCTCCCGTCAGTAACTACAAAAGGCCTCGCAGTTGGGGTCCACGGCGATGACTTTGAACTGAAAATATAGTATTCAACTTCACCATGTTCCTTGTATAATTGAGCCATGAGACAACTTTCTAGAGAACTTAGAGGCTTTATAAGATGCCCGACTTTTCTTCTACTTCTAAGGTTGCTCTTTTTCCTGGAAGCACCATAAGAAAAGGTCAATTCAGTTGTAGAAGGGGCAAGTAACGACTCATATCCCAGTCCATCGATGTTATCACATATGCTTTCACTCTGATCTCCCTGAAGTTCTTTATCACTTGCCAACTCAGAGGTTAAATTGCAAATATCAGAATCACCTAATCTCATTCTCGGTGTCTCTACAGGGGAGGAACAATTCTTATCCGGCACTTGTTGTATACACGAAAATGACTCAGTTCTTACAAAACTAGGACTCCCCGCAGATGATTCTAACAAATCATGCCTACTTCTTAAGAGGTTCTTCCAATGCTGGGCGATATATCCAGCACCGGCAGCAGCAGCTACAACCCAAATATCCATGTTCACTGCAATCCTCACAGCAGATATACTAACCTAATTCTACAACCAGAATCTCTCTGTTAGAATCTTCTAAATGGAGGGCACTAATCAAAATGAACAGGAAGTTACCACTAACAAGTATATCTTTGCTTTGATTCAAAAGGGTACCTCTAATTCTTCAAGTGCAACAAAGGAAAACTTATCTAGGTTCTCTAAAAGGGAAAAAAGGTCTGTTCTTGAGAAGCTACAACCAAGAACCCTAATGTGAACGGAATAAATAGAGCAAAAATCACCAAATGAGGAAAGATTACTATTTAATCAAGACAACCAATGACCAAAAACATTCAATTTTCTGAAGAAACGACAAGAGGGGCAATATCAAGAAACACCAAAAACGACTTTGTCAAACCTGTAAAACCTTAAGAACAATCACAAGCCATGTTCAATAACCAACAAGCAACAACCCCTCAATCCCTGAAACACATATGTAACAACATCCTTTCTGCAACGCACGACGCATCAATAAAAAGAATCAATTTTTCCCCAAAAAAGTCCACAAAAAATCCAATTAAAAAATTTCAAAAGAATCTAAAGACTGCCCATTTCAAATGCGCAGGTAAAGTGCAAAACCAACCAATTTCACCAGATAGCTTCACTCAACTCAGCCACCACTATATAAAGTAAGGGAGTGTAAAGTGATGAATATAAATAAGAAAATAATAATCTTGAAAAGGATTTGGGCCTGTTGGGGTTATAGAAAAGCTCACTCTTTTTCACAGGTTGGTGAGAAACGGGTCATGTGATTCAAATGGTGCTGGGGCATTTGTTGGAGACATGGATCCTCCTCTTATTTTGCCCCCATTATCTACACAAGAAAGGCACAGATTTTTACAGTAAAGAAATTTCTCCAATTTGAATAAAAATATAGTTTTATTTAGTCTTTTGCTTAAAAACCAGCCAGCTATTAAAATAAAAATTTGTGATACTTTTATGGCCAAATGGGAATGGATGATAAATTAATTTTCTATTAAAAAATAGATAATTTGCAAGATTATATAAATATAATAATAATGGGTAATAAATTATTGAAAGTAATAATTTTTGAGATTTCATCAATATTTGTTCATATGTAGAATAATGGAGTTTTGGTTCATGCTATTCTCGTGAATTTATTACGAGTTTAACAGTATGATTATTCACGTTATTGCTGTGTATGATTTATAAACTTTGTTACGAGTTCATCTAGAGTTTGGCAATATTATCGTTCACGTTATAATCGTGCGTTGTGTATGAATTTTATTACGAACTTATCTAGAGTATGATATTATTGTTCACACTATTATTATTTGAAATTTAGTTACATTCTCAATTAGTTGACATATATTGTATAATACTAATTTCTCTGCACATGTGTTGCATGTGTATGCCGAGTTATGCACTATGCGATTTTTGTAAGTAATATTACATTATCAAAATAAAGTATTGAGTAAATAATTAATTTGTACAAATTTTAGTGGAAGATCAAAGTGAACTATCGTATGTGACTTTTTTGTCTAGGTGAAGATAATTGGATATGTTTGAACCTATAAAGATGAATAATAACAGTTTAATTAGATACATGTGATTCTTTTTAGGTCAAATCCATCGGCAGCCACTTGTGGTCTTCCAGATTTGTCACTTGAACATCTTAAGTAACGCTTGTTCCATCTAGACACTTCAGGTAGGCCTCCGTTATGTCATTTAGACATTTTTTTGTTGACTTGACAACTTGCGTGATTTTCACATAAAACAAGCGCGTGAAAAGCCCAAAAAAATAGATCTTCATTTTCTTTTTATTTCTTCTCCTTCTTCATTCTTTTTCTCTACCATCACCAAGATATTGCCCTCAATATTTCTACCGGAAAAAACAAAAAATACACTTTTTATTCAACTTCATTATATCTCTCTCGTTAAAAAGAAAAATAAAATCAAAAGAGCTCATTGGAAAACAAATCAGATTCGGATTTCAAATAATTTTTCGGCGAAACTCCATTATTTTCGATATGGGTTTTCATTTTTTTTTCTTTTCTTTTTTTCGATATGGCAAATCCATTTTGTCTCTTTGTATTATTTAGAATTAATTAGGTCTAAATATCATTAATATGGTCTTTACAAAGCTTGAAGGTTTAAAATGGATTACTTGATTTGATGAAAATTTTGAGAAAATAATATGTTGGGGTTGTCTTCGGGTGTTCGTGAGAAGTCTTTAGCTGAAGTTATAACAAATTTGGAGGAGTT
Source organism: Anisodus tanguticus (assembly GCA_034509755.1). NCBI lineage: Eukaryota > Viridiplantae > Streptophyta > Magnoliopsida > Solanales > Solanaceae > Anisodus > Anisodus tanguticus. The sequence continues at coordinate 8,729,089 of CM067547.1, read as the reverse complement.
TCTCTTGAAATTATGGATTAAAATTGTGGTTGGAACAAGAACACACATGAAGATGGTGAAGAACACAAAGAACATGATTTCCATTTTTTTTTCATTTTAATACTGATTTTCACATGTCCTAATTTAATTTGTCATTTTGCCACGTCATCGGCTAGTGTGTTACACGCATTTTACATATTTGGTGATTGTGCAAAAATTATCTAAATGGCACAACGAAGACCCTCCTGAACTCCTGAAGTGTCTAGATGGAACAAATGTTACTTGAGGTGTTCAAGTGACAAATTTGGACGACCACATGTTGTTGGCGATGGATTTGGCCTTCTTTTTACTGATTTTGATGTTACGATGTACAAACATGTAATGAAGCATGTCTCACTTAATACTTTCTTATATAGTATATTCCTAGTTTGTCTTTTATCAGTTTCAGTTGTTCTGGCATGACCAGGATAATCATATTGTCAACATTAATATCCCTCTTTAAGGTACAATATAAAGTTGATGTGGTAGATCCAACCCAACATTGGTGATAGCTTGACTTTGTGTTTTATCATCATTGCGAAACATAAGCGTGCATGAAATTATTTTCGAATGAATTTTAAAAAAAAATTAGCTAAAGAAAATTTTTGGATAAACACATACTTGATAATAGATTAAATTGTTATAATTTCTGGATGTATGACATTATTGTCAATTTTTTTTGGTTAAACATTATTGTCAACTCCTTGAAGGGAAGCCTTGGAGTAACTGATAAAGTTGTTACCATGTGATCAAGAGGTCATGGGTTCAAGCCGTGGAAACAACATCTTGCAGAAATATGAGGTAATGTTGCATACAATAGACCCTTGTGGTCTGATCCTTCTTCGGACCCCGCGCATAGCGGGAGATTAGTGCACCGGGCTGCCCTTTTTATTATTGTCAACTCCTCTACTAATCATCCTTGTACCATTGCTTGTATAAGACATTTGAAGGGTCCAAATTTCTAAATAGCATGATATGTATAAAAAAATTTAAAAAAATAACAAGTTCTAAAAAATATAATATTTAATTATTGTTGGTGCTTGTAGACACACAAGTATATAGTGGCTTTTATCTGGTTCAAAGAATTCTTTTCACTTTTTGAATTGAGTGTCATTTTAATAAAACTTTTGGTTCTTGTTAGTTTAAATAAAAAAGAAAAATGAAAAAAAGAAAAGAAGAATAAGATGTTTAGATTAATTGAAATGGTATTTTAGTAATTTAATCTTTGACTTAAGAGCTTTTTATTTTTAATATAATACTAATTTTTCGACACGTAAGTTGCACGTGTTTGTTGAGTCTTACAATTAAGCTTCGACCTGAAATTGAAGCTTTGGATTAGTCCAAGAAGTTTTATTAATCTTTTTCCTTATTTGTATATTAGATGTCTTCTTGCAATATCCCCACCCCCAACCCCCTATTTATTACTTTATTTGTGTCTCTTCAATGTTGGTTTTCATAAAGTTTAAAGGCTAAAAGAATGTTGTTTTTGTTAGATCAACGACGTTCAAGTGAAAGAATGTTGGAATGAGAACTTCACGTTGATTGGTCATAACTTGAAACAAGTCACTAGTCAACGTGACCCAAGTTTTAATTTTAAATAAAATACAAGGCCTAAATCTGAATCTTAATTATACGCTGACAACTGAGGTTCAATAAACTATTGACTTGTGATGAATTAAATATATCGTCGTGATAAATAAATGTCAACACATGCATTGCACATGTAGCTCAAGCAAGCAAAACACTTATACATACGAATGTTAATAAATACGATAGTTTCATATATTTTTTTCTCTTGAAAAAGTCACAAGTCAAACTAAAATATCATATTTTAGAAATTCAAAATTTAAGTCAATCTTGTTTATGAATTACAAATTATAAATTAAATTAAAGTTACTTACATATTAAAAAGAGAAGTTAATACTTTATAAGACGATAATAAACTCAAACTCTTAAATCTATCTTGAGATTATCTCTAATTCTGGTGTACCATTGTATCTTCTGGTGCTATAAGTATCAGAGTCATGTATCTACATGAATAATTTCTTCCGCTCTGTCTTTCCAGTTCTCGATCAAACTTACATTTTTTGAAGCTGAAATGGACGACGGTTTCCCCCTTTATAATTTCAGTAAGTATCAGTATTATATACTTGTTTCTTGTTTATTAATTGATTGAATTTTTTATTTGATCTCGAAGTCAAATAAAGCAGAGGATGAAAATGGGAATTATACTTTATTAATGCTTGATTTCACGAAATTGATGTTCTTTAAATCATTAGACTTTCAGAGAAGGAAAGTCCGGTCGCCACTAAAACTCTTCTGAAAACTAAAAGAAGTATCAAATATATTTTTTATTTATTAGATAAGATCATTCATTAGTCACTAATCATAATACATAAGATTAGTCATTCATTAGTGCAAAATCCACCAATAAAAACCAACAAATTTCACCAGAAAACTACACCCGACTCAACCTCCAGTATATTGATCACACTAAAAAGGAAGTGTAAGGTGATGAAAATAAACAAGAAAGAAATGATCTTGAAAAGAATTTTATAAAGGATTGCATGTTCAAGATAGAGAAAAGCTCACTCTTTTTACAGGTTGATGAGAAAAGAATCATGTGATTCAAACAAGATTGGAGTAGCTGTTGTGCCATCTGTTGGAGATTTGGGTCCTCCTTATAAGGTTAACTTTAATGTATAATAGGATGTTGAACATCATAATCTTATAAGAAGAAATTATGAGAACATATCTGAAGCAGAAGACAGTATCACAAAACGAAAGCGTCAATTGAATTTGATAATTGTATAATATATGTATAATTAGTAAGTATACATTAGTTTTATATTTATATACAATAATGATACATTTTTTATACATATACTAAAGGGATACATATTCTATACAACAATGATATAATTTTAATGTGTATGATACAGTTTCTATACATATACATTATTAATACATATTTTATACAACAACGATACAATTTCTATACACATACTGTAGAGATATTATATACATCAATGATACATTTTCTATATGTATGATACATATTTTATACAACAATGATACAATTTCTATATACATACGGTAGGGATACATATTATATACAATAATATTACAGTTTATATATGTATGATATATATGTATACATATTCTATACTACAACGACACAATATCTATACATATGCTGAAAAAATCTAAAAATTATCATTGACAAAAAAGGAAATTATTACAAAAGGAAAAACATGTGAAAGTTAATTGAACGCCATACAAAATGGGATGAAGATATTATTGTAAAATTATAATTTAGCCCTTGATTAAAAGTAAAGAAAAGTGAAGCAAAAATAATACATTAATATTTTAATAGGTGTACCGGGCTGCCCTTTTTAATAATTTTTTCAGTTAAACAAAATAATATTATATATAATTGCATTAATTAGTTCTTTCATTATCTTTACTTATATCATTCTTGGCGTAGTGGTTTTACTTGCCTCTATATTCCTGTTAATTTGTGCTTGCACTTTGATCCCTCCATGTTTTAGGGTAAACATTTGAGTATTCTTAATTTGATATTCGGTTTGTTTACTGTATTATACTATTCAGATCCTTCTTTAGTTTTATTGGAATTGTTTCCTTTCCCTTTTGGTAGTTCTTGCTAATTTGTGTTTTAGCATTAGTTCCCGTGTGTGTTAACGTTAGCCTTTGACTAGTATTTTTTTGCTTTAGTTGCTTTGGTGAATGATGGTAGACTAGGGTCATGTTCTCGTTCGGGGACGGAGGCTAGGCTGAGAATAGGATCTTGGAATATTGGAACTCTAACGGGGAAGGCCATAAAGCTAGTTAAGATTCTTAAGAAGAGGAAGATTAATATAGCCTGTGTCCAGGAGACCAAATGGGTAGGAGGTAAGGCTAAAGATGTAGATGGGTATAAGCTATGGTTCTCGGGTAGGTCGAAGTATATGAATGGGGTAGGCATTTTGGTAAACAACGAGCTAAGGGATCAGGTGGTAGAGGTTAGGAGGGTCAATGACAGGATGATGTCGATTAAGTTGATAGTTGGAGGGTGCACTATGAACATTATTAGTGCGTATGCGCCGCAGGCGGGCTTTAAAGAGGAGGAGAAGAGGCATTTTTGGGAAGATTTGGACGAAGTGGTAGGAGGTATTCCAACCACATAGAAGTTATTTGTAGGAGGGGATTTCAATGGACATATCGGGACAATAAGAATATTAAAAACAGGGGAGGCGACTCACTTTTGGAGTTTGCTAGAGCTTTTGGGATGGTGATAGCCAATTCAAGGTTCCTGAAGAAGGATGAGCATTTGGTGACTTTTCGTAGTTCGGTGGTTAAGACTCAAATAGACTTTTTGCTCCTTAGGAAGGTTGACAAAGGTTTTTGTAAAGACTGCAAGGTTATTTCGAAAGAGGATCTTACAACCCGACATAAGCTTTTGGTGATGAATTTGAAGATAAAGATGGAGAAGAAGAAGAGGGTTGTGGATGACAGGTTAAGAATCAAATGGGGAGAGTTTGACCATGGTTAGTGCAAATGAGATGGTGGAGAAGTTGATGGCCAAGGGGGCTTTGGGGGGGGGGGGAGGTAGTGGGGATGCGACCGGAATGTGGGACAAGACGGCTAGTTGCATTCTGGAGGTTGCTAGAGAAGTGTTAGGGGTCTCGCGGGGTAGCCGTGGTGGGCATCGAGGGGACTGATGGTGGAATGGTAAAGTTCAAGAGAAGGTGTAAGCGAAAAAATTGGCGTATGCGAAATTGGTAGAAAGCAAGGATGAGGTGGAGAAGTGGACGAACAAGGAATTATATAAAGATGTCGCGAAAAGAGGTAAAACTAACGATTACGGCGACGAAAACGACGGCTTTTGAACGTCTATATGGGGAATTAGAGGAAAAATACGGGGATAAGAAATTGTACAGACTAGCCAAGGTGAGGGAGATGAGGGCTCGAAACTTGGATCACGTGAGGTGCATCAAGGATGAGGATGACAAAGTGCTGATGGAGGACGCGCATATTAGGTTGAGGCGGTAGTCTTACTTTCATAAACTCTTGAACGAAAAATAAGATAGAGACATTGTGCTGGGAGATCTGGAGCACTCTGGTAGGTACCAGGATTTTGGGTATTTTGAAAATATTAAGGTTGAGGAGGTTCAGCGTGCTGTGCGCAGAATGCGCAGGGGACGATCGACCGGGCCTGATGAGATCCCAGTTGAATTTTGGAAAAGCGCAGGCAGGGTAGGTTTGGAGTGGCTGACATAGTTGTTTAACGTCATTTTTAAGACGGCAAGGATGCCAGAAGAATGGAGGTGGAGTACAATGATTCATTGTACAAAAACAAATGTGATATCCAGAGCTGCAACAACTATAGGGGTATCAAGCTGCTAATCCACACTTATGAAATTTTGGAAAAGAGTCGTGGAGATGAGGGTGAGAAGAAGAGTGTCTATCTCCGAGAACCAGTTTGGATTCATGCCAGGGCGGTCAACTACAGAAGCCATCCATCTTATTAGGAGGTTGGTGGAGCAGTATAGAGATAGGAAGAGAAACTTATATATGGTTTTCATCGACCTCGAGAAGGCATACGACAAAGTCCCCATGTAGGTTCTATGAAGATGTTTGGAGGTTAGAGGTGTACATGTGGCATACACTAGAGCAATCAAGGATATGTATGATATAGCCAAGACCAGGGTACATACAGTAGGAGGAGACTCTGAGCACTTTTCAGTGATGATGGGGCTGCATCAGGGATTAACTCTTAGCCCATTCCTATTTTCCTTGGTGATAGATGGACTGATGCGACAAATCCAAGAGGAGGTGCCATGATGTATGTTATTCACAGATGACATAGTACTGATTGATGAGACCCGCAGTGGAGTGAAGACTAGCTGGAGGTTTGGAGACAGACTCTGGAGTCTAAATGGTCCAGTTTGAGTAGGACCAAGACAAAATACTTGGAGTGCAAGTTCAGTGACGGGAGTGACCTTGAGACAGGCGTGGAGGTGAGGCTTGGTACCCAGGTCAATCCAAAGAAAGGGAGCTTCAAGTACCTCAGGTCTATTATCCAAGGGAATAAAGAGATTGATGACGATGTCACACATCGTATTGGGTCAGGGTGTATGAAATGGAGGCTCGCATCTGGAGTATTGTGCGATAAAAAGGTGCCACAAAAACTTAAAGGCAAGTTCTATAGGGTGGTGGTTAGACCGACCATGTTGTATGGGGCATAGTGTTGGTCGGTCAAGACTTCGCACACCCAAAAGATAAAAGTTGCGGAGATGAGGATGCTAATATGGATGTGTGGGTATACAAGGAGGGATATAATTAGAAATGATGATATTAAAACAGAGTGGGAGTGACCTCGGTGGAGGATAAGATGCGAGAAGCTAGGTTGAGATGGTTCGGACACGTGCAGAGGAGAGACATAAATGCCCCAGTGCGGAGGTGTGAAAGGTTGGCTATGGACATGTACATGAGGGGTAGAGGTAGGCCGATGAAGTATTGGGGAGAGGTGATTAGACGGGATATGACGCAAGTGCAACTCACTGAGGACATGACCTTAGATAGAGGGTTATGGACGACACGTATTAGGGTAAAAGGATAGTAGGTAGTCCAGCGTAGTTCTACCTACGCTTATAAACTGGTAGTTGTAGTATTATTATTGTAAGCTCGCTTACCCTATCATATTGTCTTATAGTCCATTGTCGTTTGATTTATGCTGCTATGTGTATTTTGTATTTCATTTGTCTTATTTACTTGCATTAACTATTGCTTCTTTTTGCTCCTTTCTTTTTCAGAATGTGCTGTCATGACTTACGCACTTTGTGTGTCTTACTTTGCTTGGGCTTGTGCTTTGTCTCGAGCCGATGGTCTCTCGGAAAAAGCCGCTCTACCTACCAAGGTAGAGGTAAGGTCTGTGTACACTCTACCCACACCAGACCCCACATTGTGAGATTTTACTGTGTATATTGTTGTTGTAATTCTTTCATTATCATTACCAAGATCACCCCTAACCACTTCCAATGAGAAAGTTGAAGAGTTGCACAAAGGGATCGAAAGAGAATTGCCAAAAGCTTACGTACATTATAGTAATATATTAATTTAAATTTAATAATTAAAAGTAAAAAAATGTATCACTTAATTATTTGCGTAAACATATATATCACGTACTTATAAACAGGGACGGAGTTACATTTTGCACTGCCAAACATTTCTATTCCTGCAAGTTGCAGCAAATTTCAATAAAAAAACAATCATTCATTTATGACACACAACCTTGAGCACACAGACGAGTTGGTAAGTGGCAAGGTGATTGGGGTACAACCACTCCGACGTCGCGGGTTCGAATCCGTGTGGTGACAGTCTTTGCTGAAATATTGCAAGTGCTGTTGCTGGGTTCGTGTCCCGTTGGTCCTCTCCCTTGCAGGGCTACCACTCGCGCATATCCCTCGATTTACATCCACCTGACCAAGAGGCCTCTGGTACAGATGGGGGGTTTCGCTTTCGGGACTTTCTCCTTCACAAAAGAAAGAACCCCAAATAAATGTTTAAAAGCTGCCTTATTTAACTTTTTGGCTATCGGTTGACATTAGTTTAGTGACTATAAATTGAGTTTGAATTTGAAGTAACTCGGGCCATCCGATTGAGATTAGTTTGGGCAGGATAGTCATTTACGTTCTTGCCCCAATATAATAAGAGTCTAACACTCCCGACTCCTCTCATTTTCCCCCATTATCTACACAGAAAGGCGCAGGTTTACAATATTAAAATTATCTAATTGGTAGATAAAAATATGATTTTATTAGTCTTTTGCTGTTTTGCTTAAAAGCAGCCGACAATTAAAATAGAAAATGATGTTACCTTTATAGGCAAAGAGAGATGAATGATAATTAGCTTTTTATTAAAAGATAGATAATTTGCAAGATCAAATAATATAATATTATGGGTAATAATTATTGAAAGTAATAATTCGTGAGATTTTATCATATTTGTTCATATGTAGAATAATGTTGTGATTTTGGTTCACGCTATCATCGTGTACGATGTATGAATTTATTACGAGCTTATTTAGAGTTTAACGGTATGATCATTCACACTATTATCGTGCATGTTATATTGAACTTTGTAGCTTATCTAGTGTTTGACAATATTATTGTTCACGTTATAACCATGTACGATGTATGAACTTTATTACAAGTTTATCTAGAGTTTGATATTATTGTCCACACTAACATTGTTTGAAATTTAATTACACTCTCAATTAGTTCACATATATTGTATAATACTAGTTTCTCGGCACGTGCGTCGCACGTGTATGCCGTGTTATGTAGTACATGATTTTTTAAAATAATATTTACATTGTCAAAATAAATTATTGAGGAAATAATTATATATGAAAGAATATTTTTTTACAAATTTCCGTGAAAGATCAAAGTAAACCGTCGTATGGTGGCGTATTTGTCAAGGTCAAGATGGTTGAATATTGTTTGAACAGTTGAACCTACAAAGATGAACAATCAAAGTTTAATTAGATACATGTGATTTTTTAAAATTATTTTGATGTTATGATGTACAGTAATGAAGCATATCTAATTAGGCGGGTATGAAATCATTTTGAATAAATTAAAAGACTACTTCTTTATTTGTAGTTGATGGAAAATTCGGATAAACACATGCTTGATAGCAGATTAAGTCGTTGTAATTTCTGTATGTAGACATTATTGCCAATACCTCTACTAATTATCCTTATATCATTGCGTGTATAAGCCATTTGAAGGGTCCAAATATCTAAATAGCATGATATTGGCATCCCTCCCCCCCCCCCCCCCCCCAAAAAAAGTAACATGTCCTAGAAAACATAATATCCAAATGTTGTTGCTAAGGGAGGGCATAGTTTGGATCAACCCGAAATTCGTAATTTTTGGATATGTGATTTGGATTTTTGGATTTTTGAATTTTTGGATTATGGATTGGACTTTGAATTTTGTTTTTAAAATTTATGAATTTCGGATTGAATATTGAATTTAGTACTAATCCGGAATATTTAGGCCTTATATATATATTCGGCCCTACTCATATCATATGTGTCCAATACTAATAAGTCTAGTTTCAGAAGTTCCAATAGATTAGTATCTAACCCTACCCATTATAGTATTAGTCTAATATGAACTTACACGACATGGGCGGTTGGTAGCCTCATCCTTGCTAAGCGTAGAAAATTATACATTCTAAGGAGCAAACTATTAAGTGAATTGAGGTTGTTAATTATTATGATATGTCTTAAAGGTTCAGAAATCAAAATCGAAAATCCAGAATATCCAAATCGATTAATCCAAAACAAAACTTAAAAAATAATTCGTAGATTGTAATTTCGTCAATTCAAAAATCTAATATCCAAATCGAAATTTTCATATCCAATCTGAAGGCCGGAACGCCCACTCCTAGTTGTTGGTGCTTGTAAATACACAAGTATATAGCGGCTTTTATTTGATTCAAAGAAGTTTTTTCACTTTTTTATTTGAGTGTCTTTTTAATGAAACTTCTGATTTTCGTTAATTTAGGTAAAAGGAAAAAGGGGGGAAATGAAAAATAAGATGTCTAGATTAGTAGTCAGGGTATTTTAGTAATTTAACTCTGGACTTGAGGATTTTTTATTTTAAATATAGTACTAGTTTTTCTACACGGGTGTTCCACGTGTCGGGTCATACAGTTCTCAATTTTGTAAAATAATATCAGTATTGTCAAAATAAAAATTTGAGAAACAATTATTCATGAAAGAATAAATTATATTTTTTTTGTGAATGATCTGAATCGTCATATAGTGATGATAAAAGCTTGGACCTAAAATTGTAGCTTTAGAATAGTCACAGAAGTTTTATTGGTCTTGGTCTTTTCCTTTATTTGTATCTTATAGTGTTCTTTTTGCCATATTCTCACCCTACCCCTATCCCCTTTTTATTATTTTATTTGTGTCTCTTTAATTGTTGGTTTTCATAAAGTTTAAAACTTAAGAAAATGTTGTTTTTGTTACTCTTTATTAATGACGTTCAAGTGAAAGAATATTAAAAGTAGAACGGCACATTGATTGGTCATAGTTTGAAACAATAGTCACGTGACTCAAGTTTTAATTTTAAGTAAAATACAAGACTTAAATCTGATACTCAAACAAGTGAGGTTCAATGAACTATTGACTTGTGATGAATTAAATAGACCGTCGTTATAAATAAATGTCAACCTTCCTTTTTAGTTACTATTATTAATTTTTTCGCACGTGCGTTGTACGTGTACGCTGGGTCATGCAATTTATAATTTTTATAAAATAATATAAATATTATCAAAATAAAATTTTGAGAAATAATTATGCATGAAAGATTTAAAGTATAATTTTAATGATCTGAATCATTATATAGTGGCTTATTAATGATCTGAATAGTTGTATAGTGACTTATTTATTGAAGTCAAGATGATAAACTTACACAAGTGATAGAATTTCTTGATCAAATCCATGAAATATATCTTTTACCTTGAAATTTTTAGATAAATTCTAGAAAAGCTTATAACTTTTTACTAGAATACACGGCGAAAGTCGCATTATTAAGTCAATTGTCGTTGCCGAATGTACTAAAAATTGAGTCGATAGTAACAAAACATTTCTTGGGGCATGCAAAGGATAGAATGAAAAATGATACACCCTCCGTCCAAATTTAACAATCTTACTTTTCTTTTTAGTATGTACTAAAAAAAGTGTCTTTTTATATTTATTAAGTTTTTCAACTCCAAAATAAGTTTAAGACAACAAAATTTAAAAATCTCACACATCTTTAATTTAAGACCACAAGATTTAAAATATTCATTTATTTCTTAAATTTTGTGTCAAATCAAATTAAGACAATTAAATTGGAACGGAAGGAGTAAGAGAGTTGAGGAAGGGGAAACGCACAGACGTGTTGCCGCATATATTCCAAGGTGGCAGGCCGATGGGTCCTATAAAGTGGGGGCTTTGCTGCTTAGTGGTGTTTAATTGGGTTACATGTCCATCGGATCGGGGACCCACCCTGCCCGCCCGACCCGACCCGAAAGAAACATCGCCAGTGTCAGCTTATATCTGATCCGTGAGCCACCTGATCCGAAAAAGAAGGGACCCGATCATATGTAGGGTCGGGCCAGGGTCAGATTTTTTTAACCACTTGACCCGGCCCGGCCCCAATTCGCGTGTCTTTTTAATATAATTTAAATTATTTTTTATTTTATGAATATTTATTTTTTACTTATATAGGTGAAGGGACAAAAGAAGAAAAATCTAGTGATGATGATGACGATGATGATGATTATGATGAATTATCGTGATGTTGGTTTGTGCTTGCCTCTTGTCAGTTCTTTTTGGTGTAATTCTTAATGATTTTATGCTTTTTTTTGTTGTAATTTTTAATTGGTGATAAATTTTATTGGATAACGGATTGGGTCGAATTACAAAAAAAATAGAATCAGGGTCGGACAAGCAAAAAAAAAAGTCATGACCCGGCACTGACCCAGCCCGACCCGAGCTTTGGACCGGTCTTGTATCAGAAAGCATAAGCGCGTAGTTCCAACTTCTAACAATGATGTTGACCTTTGCGGTTGTCTTACTGACAATAACTATACTGGAAATAAAATCATGGAAAGCAAAAAAAAGTATAGAATGAAATCTTTTATCTTTATAACCGTTGTGGTTTCGTCAAATAAGATTAAAATTATCAAAAATAACTTATGCATGTAAATAAACACGTAACTCAAGCAAGCAAATCACTTGTTACAGATGAATGCTAATAAATACGACAATTTTTTTCTTTTTTTTTTCTCTTAAAAAATTCATAAATAAAACGTAAATTATCATATTTTGAAAATTCAAAATTAGAGTCGATCTTGTTATGAATTAAAAATTATAAATGAAGTTAAAATACTTAAATATTAAATGAAGAAGTTAATACTTAATAAGATGACAATAAACTCAAGCTCTTAAATCCATCTCCAGATTATCTCAAATTCTCGTGTAGCCTGGTATCGTCTGGTGCTATAAGTATCAGAGTGAGGTCAGGGACGAAGCCTCATATGTCCCACTAAGGCTATAGACCTCAATAAATTTTTTTTTACTATTACTATATTAACAATTGTCAAAAAACATTATCCCCCAACCTTTTTCATCTGTTATTGAAGTACTTGATCTTATAATGGATGATTCAGAGCAAAGAGTTGATGCAAACATGTTTTTAAATGCATTACAATCATTTGAGTTTGCATTCGCTATGCATTTGATGAAAAGGTATTGGCGATTACCAATGAGTTGTCATTAGCATTGCAAAAAAAAAAAGCAAGAGATAGAGAATGCTATGAGATTAGTGAAGATTTCAAAGCAAAGATTGCAACATTTGAGAGACAATTGATGGAATTCTCTAGCTAATGAAGTTTCTTTGTTTTGTTGTAATCGTGAGAGTGTTGTCCCTAACATGAATGAAAAGTATGTATCTCATCAGCGGTCCAAGCGAAGAACTGAAGAAAAGACTAACGATACTTATTTTCGCATCGAGTGTTTTTATGGTGTTTTGGACAAACAACTTATGGAGCTAAATAACCGATTTTCTGTGACAAATGCTAAATTGCTTCTTTTTGTTGGGTGCCTTAATCCTAGCAATTTATTTTTTGCTTTCAACAAGGAAAGTCTCGTCAAGTTTGCTCGATTATATCCTCGGCAGTTTTCTTCACATGATCTAGAGTTACTTGATAATCAACTTGAGACTTATATTATTGATATGCCGTAGTAGCATTGAGTTTTCAGAAATTGTTGGCATTGGAGATCTTGCAAAGAAGATGGTAGAAACATAAAGACACGGAATCTATCATTTGGTTTACACGCTTCTTACCCTAGCATTAACTTTGCCAGTTGCTACTACAAGTGTAGAGAGAGTCTTTTCTGCTATGAGCATCATCAAAGATCGACTGCGAAATCAAATATCGGACGATTGATTTAATGATTTATTAGTACCTTATATTGAGAATGAAATTTTGTATGAGATCAGTAACGAAGCCGTTATGCAACGGTTTCAGACTATGAAATCTCGTCGAGAAAAATTGTGATTATATTTTCATTATTCTTGAACGATTTGTATTTATGTTATTTAAAATTTAAACTATTACCTACTTTTTAAAATTATATAATATAGTACTAGCCTTCTAGAAAAAAATTGGATGGCTTCGTCCCTCTGAGTGAGATATCTACCCGAACCACTTCTTCGGCATTGTCTCTCCGGTTCTCGATCAAATTTGCATTTTTCGCTGTTGAAATGGACGACGGGATTTCCCCCTAATGATTTCAGTAAATGTCAGTGTCATACACCTATTTCTTATTTATTAATTGAGTGACATTTTTTATTTGCCCTAGACGTCAAATAAAGCAGAGGATGAAAACGGGAACAAAAGCTAACAAAAAAAAAAGAAACTATACTTTATGAATGTTTGATTTCATGATATTGACGTTTTTCACACCATTATATTTTCAGGAAGAAAAGTCCGGTCGCCAGTAAAACTCATCTCAAAACCAAGAGAAGTATCAAATATATATTTGTTTATTAGGTAAGGTCATTCATTAGTCACTAATTGTTGCACATAAGATTAGTCATTCATTAGTGCAAAATCCATCAATAAAAAACAACCAATTTTATTAGAAAACTTCACCCAACTCAGCCACCAGTATATTAATCACACTAAAAAGGGTGTAAAGGTGATGAAAATAAATATGAAAGAAATAATCGTGAAAATGATCTGGTCTGCTGAAGATAGAGAAAAGCTTGTTAGAATATTAGTATTAGTATTATTATTAATATAGTATCATTTTATGTATGGTAAGTAGTAAAATGATAATTAGGAATATGTTAATTAGAAAGAAAATTATTAGGGATTAATTATTAATTAAGAAGATTAGAGGTTTGATTTTCTCTTCTCATTTAATTGTATATTATGTATAAATTATTCCCTTAATAGAAGAATATAATTGAGGAAAACATTTTTAAATTATTACAAAGCTCAATCTTTTTCACATGTTTTGTGAGAAAAGAGTCATGTGATTCAAACAAGATTGGAGCAGTTGTTGGTGCATTTGTCGGAGATTTGAGTCCTCCTCTCATTTTACCCCATTATCTACACAGAAAGGTGTATACTTTTACAGTAAAGAAATTCTCCAATTGATAGATAAAAATATGATTTTATTAGTCTTTTGCTTTTTTGCTTAAAAGCACTCGGCTATTAAAATAGAAAATGATGTTACTTTCATAGCCAAATGGAGATGGATGATAATATAATTTTCTATTAAAAGATATATAATTTGCAAGATTATGTAATATAATAATTATGGGTGATAAATTATTGAAAGTAATAATTCTTAAAATTTTATCATAATTGCTCAGATGTCATATTTTGGTTCACGCATCATCGTGCACGATGTATGAATTTATTACGAGCTTATGTAGAGTTTAACGGTATAATCATTCACACTAGTATCGTGCACGATGTCTTGAACTTTGTTACAAACTTACCTAGAGTTTGACAATATTATCGAGCACGGTGTACGAACTTTATTACGTGATGTATGAATTTCTTACGAGCTTATAAAGTTTAACGGTATGATCATTAACACTATTATCGCGCACGATGTATTGAACTTTGTTACGAGCTTATCAAGAGTTTGACAATATTATCGTTCACGTTATGGTCGTGCATGATGTATGAACTTTATTACAAGCTTATCTAGAGTTTGATCTTATTGTTCACACTTTTATTGTTTGAAATTTAATTACATTCTCAATTAGTTGACATATATTGCATAATATTAGTTTCTCCGCACGTGCGTTGTACGTGTATGTTGAGTTATGTAGTATAGATTTGTAAATAATATTTATATTATCAAAATAAAGCATTGATACACTATATATATTGTATTAATGAGAAGACTCCAGAAAGGTAGATTAATACAATTCTACATGTTATCAGAGTCAGACCCGTCTCAATTCATTATTTCCGATGTTGGCCCCCCCTCTTATATTGTCCACGCTCCAGATGTCCAGCCCTGGAAGCATTGAGTAAACAAATATATATAAAAGAATAAATTTGTACAAATTTATGTGAAAAGTTCACATTAAAATGTTGTATGATGACTTGTTTATCGAGGTCAGGATGATTGGATATTGTTTGAACCTATAAATATGAACAATCACATTTTAATTAGATACATGTGTTATTTATTTTATGTTATGATGTACAAACATATAATGAATCACATCTTACCTGATACTTTCTTATATACTATAGCATGGTTTATCTTTTATCTGTTTCAGTTGTTCTGTCACAATCAGGACAATTTATTGTCAAATACAAGGCCTAAATCTAAATCCTAATTATACGTGGACAAGTGAGGGTCAATGAATTATTGACTTGTGATGAATTAAATATATCGTCGTTATAAATAAATATCAACCTCCCTTTCTAGTTACTACTCGTTTTCCGGCACGTGCGTTGCACATGTATGCTAAATCATGCGGTTTACATTTTTTATAAAATAATATTAATATGATTAAAATAAAGATTTAAGAAATAATTATACATAAAAAAGTAAAGTATAATTTCTTATGAGTGATCTTGATCGTCGTATGGTAACTTATTTATTCCTTATGATTTTTTGCTTAAAACCAGCCGGCTATTTACAATAGAAAATGATGTTACCTTTATAGGCAAATGGAGATGGATGATAATTAATTTTCTATTAAAAGATAGATCATTTGCAAGATTATATGATATAATAATAATAATAATGGACAAATGAAAGTAATAATTTTTGAGATTTCATCATATTTGCTTATACGTAGAAATAATGTGATTTTGGTTCGAGCTATCCTCGTGCACGATGTATGAATTTATTATGAGCTTATCTAGAGTATAACGTTATGATCATTCCCACTATTATCATGTAAATTTATAAACTTTGTTACGAGTTTATCTAGAGTTTGATAGTTTTATTGTTCACAATATTATCATGCATTATGTATGAACTTTGTTACAAGTTTATTTAGAGTTTGACAATATTATCGTGCACGATTGTTTGAACTTTATTACGAGCTTATCTAGAATTTGATAATATTAGCGTTCACATTTAACACTAAATTACATCCTCAATTAATCGACATATATTGTATAACACTAATAATGTCAATGTAAACATAATTTGTAGCTTGCCCTGTCAACGAGATATCCCTTGATGCAAACTCAACTTTCATATTTTTTCCAATAATCAAGACTTACCTACGAATAATAATTTATAAGGCACAAAAGATAGTAATTGAAAGTCTCAACCAATGTCAATTTCTGAAAACAAAAATTGTTCAACTCTTTGAAGGTGGAATTATGTAAATGCAATGTCACATTCTTGCACTTGTCAATCCCAAAGACCAGGTCTATTTTTCATTAATATTTATTTTTCAATTCTTTCAAGTACAGCCACAACATAAGTATCTATAATAAATCTAGATCTTACAAAGATATATAAGTATTTGAAGAAGGCCATGAGAACCGCGTGGTTGGAATACTTTTATATCATACATATTTCAAAATAGCTAATGGCTAACTTCTGTTTATTTGTATTTTTTTTTCGGATTGAGATCTCAACTTAGTTGGAGCCATGGTCTTCATTGGACCCTGCATAAAATAAATAAGGTCCTTGAATCATTTAAAAACTATATGATCCACATGCAGCACTAGTAATTATCATGGCAACTGACTTTATCTTAAAGGGAAATAACGAGAGCAACAAGTGAACTGATGACAATCATATTTGGGAATTATTATCACACCACAAACGAAACTTTAAGTTCATAAAATCCACCTTAAGGAAGTATTACAAGATCTCTGAAATTATTTGAAAGTTATGGTTGAATCGTGGGATAATTTTGGGTATTGACATTTTAGAGAGACAGGTTGTCATTTAAAAGAGATTTGAGCTTTTTAGCACTATAGATATACAATTCCAAGGAGCTTAAAGTTTATGCAATGACAATTTTAAAAAATATTTACACATCCAAGTCACTCAATATGACGTACATGTAATCCTTTATAATTTTAGTAGTACTCATTAACTTGTAAAATGAAAAAGAAAAAGAAAAAAATACTACTTGTTGTAACATGTTAAACTATAGTGATAGTTTAAAAAATTATATGTTTACCATATATAACTTAAATGCTTGGGTTGAAAAATATTTCCCTCAAGAACACAATTCCCTCTAATTCCCCACTCCTATCCTCCGAAGTTAGTTAATTTATCACGTTATATTTTTTATTTACTTACCAAAACACTTGAAATATATGAGAAAATAACATGGAAAACATTTCTCCTCCTTTCATACCAAACACATCCTTTTTTTTTTTTTTGTTAATAAGCCATCACCTTAGGATGTGATCCCTACTGGTGTGTGTGTGTGGGGGGGGGGGGTTTATTAGGCTTGACCCCTACTATGTCAATCATTGCAAAAAAGTTACTTGAATATTTTGCACACCCTAAAATATCAATGACGAAGAAAAAAGGCCCTATAAAGGTGGAATTAAAGACATGTTGTCACGTTGTGGGGATCTACCTAGGCATTCCTCTCTCATGAGCAGGACAAAGGTACCATTACCATTCACCTCTTTTTGCAAACGACAAAGAGTAAGTAGAGATGATTCCATCTTTGCATCAAAACAATACCAAGAGCTGTTGTACCATAGGAAGGAAAAAGAACAAGCAAAAAGTGACCTCATGATTTATTTGGGAGATAAAATATCAATGGTTAAGATCCACCCTCTTGATTGAGTTTGATACTTGCTTTCAAGAAATATCTGGGTTGCTTTTCCTGTGCTGAGATACATTGGTAATTTTTAATATAGTTAATACTATTTCCGATCACCAAACATAAAACATAGTAACTCACAAATAATAACAAACAGGGTACGTTGTTGTTGTTGTTTCATATTTACGATTGAATAGAGAAGCAGATTTTTTTTATGGGAGGAAGCTTATGTGGCCGGCTTAAACATTTGATAAGTAAACACTCTTTAAACGTACTACAAGAGGAGTTTGCTGATCTTGCGTTTAACTATCACATAAGCTACGCGCATATCACCATTCCAAACACGTTTTCATTAGAAAATAGAAACTCTGTCTTCGAGAAAATTGAAATTAAACCTTGAAAACAATCGTCTTAATTAAGTATTTTTACAGATATCGAACAACATCCGTTAGGATGGAACATTTTCTTTACGAGTGAAATCTCTAAGATATGAAACAGTAGCTGGATTCTCAAAATTGGACAGGCCCAATATTTGATCAAGGACGAGACATTTATTTGGGTCCGAATCCATGCGCAATCCCTAAAAACAGCGATGCGCTTATTCATGATTACAAATATGAAAGCCAAAATACACCTTTAGCTACACTATAATTGTCGATGGAGGTAACGTTGACGATGGAAGACTTTTGCCACAATATCATAGCAGAAAGATAATACGACAGTTAACTGCAGCAGGTAAAAAGTGAGCTTCGGTTTCTTTATCAAATATTTAGCAACAACAGATTACAGTAAGGCTGGCCAGTGGGCCGGGACGGCCCAACCCAGATCCGACCCCGTCCCGAGTAAAAAAAAAAAACTGTAGCGGAACTCGAACTCGGGACGGGACAATGTCTCATCCCGCCAGTCCCAAGCCCGCCCCAGACCCGCCAAACCCGACCCCGCCCCGAGCCTGCCCCCGATCCTGCCCGAGAGCCCCCCCTTTGCAAATATAACCGTTGCACCAACGACCATTTTAGATTTTGGCCGTTGGGCAACGGCCATTTTTGGCCTCCCCCTCCCCCAACCCCCCCTACCCCTTAATATTTATTTTTAACCCATAAGTTATTATATTTGCACTTTAACCCAATCTTCCAACTATAAATAACTCATTTTCTCTTCATCTTTCTCACAAATCTTCCTACAATCTCTCAATATATCTCTCTACAAGTCTACATTGTTTACTAAATATTCAATTTTATTTATTCATTTGGAAATTGGGAGTGAAGTTGGCAACTAGCTTGAGGATCTTCCATCGAACAAAGTTTCAATTTTCAACCTCCCGATTACACGTCGACGTTACGTCGGCGTTTGGTACATTCGTTCCTTCATTAAATTATTATTGTTTGTTTATTTTATTTAGCGCACTTAATTTTATTGTCTTTAATTATTTATTATCATAATTAAAATGAAAGGATTAAGAGGTATGTTTAAGGGTAAGGGTGCTTCTTCTAGTAGGGGCAACCAGGGCCAAGGGTACTTCTTCTAGTCATCTTATTCCACACAGGATGATTTTGTTGATACTCAACATTTTTCTACAATACCATTAGATTTAGACGAGGAGCTATTTTCTGGAACTCAAGAAGACTTTAATTTAGACGATGATCTAGATGATACACCCACTAATGTTGATGACAACACACCCACTAGTGCACCTTCAGCTGAAATGCATCCTATTCCCCATAGTATGAGATGAGGTCCAAAAAACGACCATTAAAATCGATGCATGGACATTTTTTGATAGGGACGTAGAGAATCAAGTAGCTATATGTAAAATTTGTAAAAATGTTTTAAAATTTAAAACTCGGAAAAAGGTCACGGTGGGACGGGGGTTTAATTAGACACGTAGTAAGTGCTCATCCAGCTAGGTATGCCCAATACCAGGCTTCAAAACCGGGTGCGCAAACGCCCGCTCCATCGGGACAAGGTTCACATACTGATATGTCCCGGACCAAGTACAGGATCAAATTAACCCTATGACGGGGGGAATTGTAGGCCCTAAATACAATAAACATAGAGATAGGGAAGCAATATCAAAGTTAATTGTTGTGGAGGGTTTGCCTTTTTCATTTCCTTCATCTCCCGGTTTTATTCATTACATTAGAGATATATATAATCCTGCTTTTAACGGTTTCCTAGATCAACTGTTAAGAGAGATGCATTTAAATTCGCACATGAATATCAACAATATTTACGTTATTCATTATATCATTTTAATGGCAAAGTATCTATCACGTCTGATATAGGTCGTAGTACTAACGGCTATGATTATTTAACGGTAACTTGTCATTGGATAGATTATAAATGGTCTATGCAAAAACGTATCTTAGCGTATAAATATATAGATGATAGGCACACTGGTACTTTTATTGCAGATAATATTTATCAAGTGTGCCATTATTATGGAATAACCGATAAAATTATGACTATTACATTAGATAACGCTTCTTCTAACAATTACGCTATTACAATTTTAAAAAATAGTTTAACTCCATTTTTTCCAGATCATTTTCATATAAAATGCGTGTGACATATATATAACTTAATTGTAAAGGATGATCTATCACTTTTTCAAGACATTCTTAGTAAAATACAATTTGCTATAAACTTTATTTTTAAAAGTAATAGAGTACAACGAAGAAAATAATATAAAAAAATATGTCACGATTGTGGACTACCTTATAGAAAAATTCCAGAAGAAGTATCCACTAGGTGGAATTCTTTATACGAGCAACTACTTGTTGCTTATGACTATAGAAAACCTATAACTTTATTTTTTTTAACTCTCATAATCAAATCCAACTGATATGGTTGTAGATAGTGATTGGGTAAAAAATTTCAAACTTATTGTATTTTTAGAGAAATTTTTTCAAGCAACAAAAGAATTTTCCGGTATATATTATCCTACTATTTCAATTATGTTGTTTTATATAACTATAATATTTTTATTACTTAGTGAATATATGGAAAAACCAGCTTATATGATAGCTATTAAAAAAAATGTTTATCAAAATAAAAAAATATTTTATTCTTGTTCCCACTATTTATATTATTGGTGTTGTATTAAATCCGACTATTAAAATAGACGGTACTAAATTACTAATTGAAACTATTTACGATTGTATAGAAGTACTACCACCTCTAAGTCCCAAAAATCTAAATCACCCACCACCTATTAAACAAACTAAAGAAGAAGTATTGTCTAGCGTAGAAGACCAATGCAAAAAAATATATAGGTTTTATCAACAAGAAAATGCTAGTAACTTACCGGCTTTCATACCATCTTCTTCATCTTCAACACAACCTCACAAAAGACATGTTGTTTCTGCGGCTAGTATTGAAAGCCTCAGAAATAGAATGTGCGGCCGTACCGCTACTAACCAAATTAGCGAGTTGGATATTTTTGTTTTGCAGGGTTCTGTACCGTACCAAGAAGTTATCAATGAAGATGGACATGAAGACTTGCTGAAATACTGGAGGGGAGATGAGAAGACCTTTCCGACACTTTCAATGATGACCCGAGATGTTTTGAACATTCAAGCGTCATCAACTGCGTCAGAAAATGCTTTTTCTGCCGGCAGATATCAAATAGGAGACCACAGACACTCATTAGCCGGAGATAGCTTGGAAATTCCAGTATTATTCAGAGATTGGATACGAGCGAGCGGAGAAGGTGCAGTCAACCGGAGATCAACGAAGAAGAAGACGAAAACTACAACGAAATCTTATCCGAAGGTAGCGGAAGCGACATGGATCAATTTGACCAACAAATACCAATTTCAACCGAAGAACCACAGGAAATTATCAAGCAATTAGAACAAGTTTTTTTGAGAATGTAATTTTTTTAATTGCAATTTTTTATGTAATTTACAACTTTTGGACAACACCACAAAGTTGCAATCTAGATTTTAGACAATTGTATTTGTATTACAAAAAAATCATGTCTATTAAATAATATAAGAGGCACAAAAACAGTCTTGGGATGTTTTTATTACACTATCTTGTCTTGTTTATTGAGTTTTTTTAAGGAAAACCCGCCCGCCCCCGCCCCGACCCGACCCCACCCCGATTCCGACGGGATCGGGACGGGACTAGAGCAAGTCCCGCCAGACCCGACCCCGCCCCCTTCGCCCGTCCCGCCCCCACCCCGTCAGACCCGGCCCGCCAGACTCGAGCCCGGCCCACTGGCCAGGCCTAACTGAACACTAATACTCTTCTTAGGGATGTCAGTGGGGCGGGTAAATGCGGGTACCACCCCGCAGGACGGGTATGGGTATCAAAAGTGCTACCCGCCATGGGCGGTGGGGCGGGTGTGGGGGTGAGTTTTAGGTGGCGGGTACGGGTATGGGGTACCCTTCCCCGCCCCTTCCCGATGACATCCTCTTCTCATGTTTACAAAAGTTTGAGCAATGGAATACTCAATAGGCAAAAAATTGCCCAGGACAAGTTCCAAGGGCAGCTTTTAAGAAGAGAAATTTAGTAAGCGTTTGGCCATGAAAACCAAATATTCTCACTTTATTTGGAAAATTTAAGTTGGAGTTGAAGATAGAATTGTGTTTCGTTATAAATTTTGCAAGGAATATTTGATTGTTTGAATGTATTAAAAGTGAAGAAAAGTTAAAATAAGGTTTTAGGTGTTTTGTAAATTCCAAATACAAACACTGATTTTCAAATAAATTGGAAAAAAAATCCGGAAAAGGGTGAAAAATTCTCATGGCCAAACGGGTACACTCCATCCTAAATAGACATTGGATGACAAACACAAACTCAAGCTTCTCTCACAAAATCACAATCACCTAAACATGCACTTTCATTCTGAAGAAATTGGGTACCTTTGCAAGTGCACCGATATAAACTATACATACGTTTATGTCGTCAAACTGTCATGGCAGTAAATGTTCCATAGCCAATTTTGAGGCTGATGGAATCAGATTGGATTAAGAAACTCACAAAGTCCTTACACCAGACCAGAATATCTCACATAGGGAAAAAGACTAGATGAAAGGGCCTTGGTGTCAACTTACAAGCCAAAAAACATGTATATAAAGGCAACGAGCTTTTCAAGAAAATTCTCTTGAACAAGTTACGGCCATTCAGGCCCGGAAAAAAAAATGAAAAGAAACAGATCAAATGGCATTTGGACTATTTTGTAACAGTGAAACCAATTTTCCCGGAAATAAAGTTAACCAGGAGATTATTCATAATTCAGAACTGATAATTGGTCACCACCGGGTGGCTAAGAAAGCCTACACATCTTTTTATTGTCTCCGTCAGAAAAAAAACAGTAGCTTGCCCAATTAACCCTCCAGTGCTGATGCTCCTGATATGATCTCTATCAGTTCTGTGGTGATAGATGCTTGACGGGTTCTGGTTCACAGAAAAATAAGAAAAAGACCGGTTAAAATGACAGACAACAAAGAAGTGATCAACTTTCTAAATTATATGTTATCCACTATACAAATGTCATCTGTGTAAATCATGACGTATCAGCAGCCATTGGTAACTAAATGTGGTGTATATAAATAAAGCCACTAGATTAGAAATTCTGCAGTATGATGGCCATCAACTAAGATAATAACTATTTGTTTGTAGGTTCATAACTCCATAAATGTAGATATGCATGTGCAATTAGTACAGAGCTTAGGTACTTTTGAGGATGGTATCATGAAGACTGCTTCAGTCTTTCTCTCAGTCCTCCATAATAACATCATGGTATATAAATATACTGAGATGAGATCATGGAGGATCATGTACATTTATTCAAAAAGACACTTCTCTAAAAAAGACCTCTATGATACCATCATTTTATATACATATATTGTGATGGTATCACGGAGAACTGCATCAGTTCTTCAATGAGACACGTCTCAGTCTTCCATGGTACTATCGTGACATATAAATATACTGAGATGGTATCATGGAGGACTGCTTCAGTCCTTCTCTTAGTCCTCCATGATACCATCATGATATATAAATATACTGCGATGGTATCATGGAGGAAGGGTTTTGGGCGAGGGGGTCCTTGGGTAAATATTTTCGGCCAGTTGGGTAAGAAGCGAAATTAGATTAGGAGGGGCATCGGACGGTTAAATATTTTGTATTTTAGGGGTATACGGTGTTGTTTCCCCTAAATTTTTTCCTCTGGAGCATTCTCAAGGTATGTGTAAACCAAGTTTGAGTGAGATAAACATGTCTTTCTGTTTGATTGTATATGCATGTATGAGAGCTTGGCTGTGCAAATGCTTGTGTGATAGAGAAAGTGTGAAAAGTAAGACCTGTTGTAAGTAAGAGTGAGACGATCAAGCATGTCACCAGCATTTCTGCTGGAGCTATCCATAGCAGACATTCTTGCTCCTTGCTCACTAGTAGCGTTCTCTAGAACTGCATTGAACATAACCTGGAAAACACATTATTTAACCGATTTTAGAACACATCTATATCATATTCATCACCTTGAAAGAAATCATTTTATTAGCAGTCAATATATCTATCTGAAACACGGTCAAGACTAAGTTCATTCTCCCATCAAATCAGTAGCTATTTAGAAGTTGTGAAGATCAAATAACAAGCTTATTAGAGGATTCTAACACTAAAAAGGCAAAACTTACGCATGAAAACTGAAATTCAGTTAGGTTCTGAAGAACTTCAGACTTTGTCTCAGCACCTTCAACTTCATATAAATCCAAATCTCCGAGCTTTCCACCAGATTCAGCCTCCCTCTCCACAACCTACATTAAACCACAAAGGATTTTTTCCAAGAAACAGATGCTCACAATAGAAAGAAACATAGTGAACAACAAGATCTTCCAGTTTAGGTACCTCTGGAGATAGTACAGTGGACACTGTTGGCAAAAATGAGACAACTGACTGGAATTTATTGAAAACAATCCTCAATGCATCAAATTCGACATTCTTCAAGATGTCATCTGCAATCACAGAAACCTGCAAGAGAAATAGCATTAATCAGTAGAAGGAAAAGGTTAGAGAAATCCATATAAATAGATGTTGGTATATTCTTTCAGTGCATAAGTATTGCAGCCACTAAGATTTTCATTTAATTCATAGAAATTTGAAGCACTGTTTGCTTTACACATGTTTTTGAAGAAAAGGTATGTTTGTTTTTACTAGTGTAAAACTAAATCTGCCAAAGTTGACATTCCGAAAAACGAAAATAAAGGCGAGTGAGACATAGCTTTCGAATATCTATTATTCTGTAAGAGAATGCAACAGATAGATTATATCACAGATTCATGTACAGATCAAACCAAAAAAATGTGAGCCTTATATTACATGGACTCGGCTAATGATCTGTTTCAATTAAGGTATGCGAGTATCCGATACAGGTACATGTAATGTTTGTGTGCAAGCATCCGATAAATGTAAGTGCAGTCCTTTTTACTCAATTATAATACGGGTACATCCAGTCTCTTGCTACTTTGACTGTATTTTGAATATTATGCACAAAGTACCATCGCCGATGTCACACCAGTGACAAGGGTACTCTAAGGCAAATGAAAAATCCACGTACCAGACAGTGAGCCTACAGCAGCACCGTCTTCAGCAAATAGTTGGCAACAATAAGGAAAACAAATAGTGGGTGTGCTTCACACGATGTTGGACTAAGGAAGACGTAAAACATCATAACCTGTGTATAGTTAAGAGGATTTTTCTGCAACTCAGTCACGACCAGTTCAATGTTCTTCTTCGAATCTCGCACCAGCTGAGCCTTTCCCTTTTCCCCCAAGATAACATACTTATTTTCCTTGTCAGGACCTAGCAATTACAAACAAAACAATATTAAACTAATTCCTCAAGATTAGATATACTCAATAAAAACAATCTTGCATTGTACCAGAATTAAACTTATGAACAGCCCTGCTTATCTTGACAGATGTAGAATTGATTCCACCACAAAGACCTTTGTCTGCAGAAATGGTAACAATAACATTCTTCTTGACATCAACACCTGAAGCAAACATTAGACGTGTTACCAGCCAAAGATTGAAATCTTATTGACTGCTTAAAGTTGAGGCATCAAATTTACAAACTTTAGTGTAGCTAAATATATTTCAGAAAGTCTCGTTAACAACACGCATTTCCACAAGATGTTGATTTAGTTGTTGCATCAAATACATAGAACATTGATATTAGACTGCAAATCAACAGGCAGAGAGAGGAGGTCAATTTCATTTTATCCTTTTTCCCACATTTATGAAGTATACAACAACAACAACATACCCAGTGTAGTCTGGAGAGGGTAGAGTGTAGGCAGACCTTACCCCACCTTTGCAGGTAGAGAGGATGTTTCCGATAGACCCTCGGCTCAAGTACAACACATTTATGAAGTATCTCAACTCAAAATATTCTGGGAATAGACATTCTCATTAGTCCGGGAAACCCTGCTAGACAATCCTCCAAGATACTGAGATTGCAATTGAAAATGCACCAAATTATGACTAATTCCGCCTCAATGGTTTCTTCTGTCAAGACCGGGGGGGGGGGGGGGGGGGGGGGGGGTTATTATTTTTTGATGACTACCAGTTACACAATAAAATTAGTAAAGACTAATTCCAGAATCAGGAGCAGACAAGATAAGCTACATAGGAATAGGCAGCAGACGAAAAGATGCACGAAAATTACATAAAGTGATTCATCCTTATCCTTCCACCACTTTCTCTCACTTAACGGATTCAACAATTTGGTTAGATCCAGACAATCTAATCATGAACTTACTAGGAGTGTCACCAAGAAGTGCAGTAAATGGCTGCCATAGGCCACGCGAATTTTCAGCTCTAGTTTGAATAGCTCTAAGCTTTGAAGCAGCAACCATCTTCATGGCTTTTGTAATCTTCTGGATATTTTTAACACTCTTCATCCGGTTTCTGACTGCCCAAGTGAATGCTCAACGTGAACACTTAATGTAGCAACAAGAAAATTGGTAGAGAAGTTCACGAGAACATAAGAGTGAGAGTGACAAAGGAAAGTGGGGTGCATCAAACGATTACGGCTAACTCTTACCAACTTGAGTTGAAATACATCGAACTCCTGACGAGACTGGTTCCCTGCATATGAATGTAGGTCATGAAAAGTAGAAATGCTATGAAACAGAAGAGGATTTTTTTTATTAAAAAAAAAACAAGACAGGATAATGGATAATAATATATTATTTTAAGCTAAGGTCCTGATGAGCCTGTTATAGATGCAGATAGGGAGATCATCACTCTCCTGTTGATACATAAAGGCCCATGGAACAAACTTCATGTCAGTGCAGTAACCCCCGTAATCCATCCAAAAAAAAAGTCACAATTAATAGACATTATTTGAACTTCATCCATTTCTACAGTTATTCTCATTGCAACTTCTATTCCAAAAAATCCTTAACATTACTGTACTTACAAGTTCTAAAATCAACTATCCAAGCTCAGATCATGTCAATTACAAGTCTATATAAGGTCAAAATTTAAGTCAACCTCTTTCTTTCTGCCCAAATAACTAGTATATTCTTAAATCTGAAAGAAAAAAGAAAGACTCAATCTTTGAGAAAAAAAGGAGAATCAACAATTAACGTTTTTGCTTTTGCCCTGCTAATAGATTGAATAAAGACAAGTTACCTCCTTTGACTGAAGAGAAAAGGGGAAATACACCCTCGTCAAAGATAACACTAACTGTGCTAATTTCTCGAACAAAATTACAGCACCAACTGAAGAATATACCTTCATAAAGATTTCACACAAAATTTAATTTTAGTTATCCAACATAGTGAAGTAATTTCAACCCTAAATTGCTAACTGAGTCTTCATCATTAATAGTACAAAACTGAGCAATTACCACAAAGTGGTGGCCTAGCGGATGAAGAGTAAAATTTGGTGAATCCTTCCTATCTGCCTAGAGCCTTGGTTGGCCTAGGTGTGCACAAGCTAGCTCGGACACCACCATTATAACAACATAATGAAGCAATCAATCAATTACTTTCCCCTCTGTCCGAAACTATCCGGGTTCAGATCTATGAATCATTAGTATCCATTTCGCTCTAATCAGAATACCAAACTCTAGCAACTAAAATCAATAACAGAGGTACGTAAGAAAAAAAAATCAAAAAATGCGAGCCATTACAGTCTACAGAATTCGATGCATACAATAAGAAAATGATGAAAAAAAGTAGTGTTGGAATTCCAGTAGATGTGAAACTTGGTGAATCCTTCCCATCTGCCTAAGCCTTGGTTGACCTTGGTGCGCACAAACCACCACAAGTATAACAACGTAATAGAACAAGCAATCAATCAATTAATTTTTCCCCTGTCCCAAATTAGTTAGGGTCAGCTCTACGAATCATTAGTATCCATTCCGCTCTAATAAGAATAAATCCTATCAAAAAATATTGAAAACAAATGCGAGCAATTACTGTCTAGGGATTTCAATACATACAATAAAGAAAATGATTTAAAAAAGAAAACTAACTCGGAAGAACGAAGAGCAATGGTAGGATTAGGAGAAATCAGAAGTGTAGCGAAACGCCTCAACGCAACCATAGCCATTTTTTATCGGATTCGATGTGATCGGTCGCAGATCGACAATTTACACGACGGGGCGGCTTATTAGGGTTTTTGAATCGGGTGGAGGAGATTAGATTGCTTAAGGGCTGTTTGGCTGGTAAGTGTAATAAACCTTGTCTAGAACGGACTCCAACGATCGTCTCCAAAGTCCAAACACGGCTGTATTATGTGACTTTTTTTTTGGGGAAATAAAAATACATTATGTCGATTTATAGACTATAAATTATAGTAATACTAGGGATGAAGGCAACGGATCGGATCTGGACCAGATCCTACTAGATACAGATCCAGATCCGTTTTCATACCTGAATCTAGATTCGGATCCAGATCCAGATCCGTTTTCATACCTGAATCCAGATCCATCTGATCCATAAAAATCAGATCCAAATTCGGATCCACCGGGTCCACGGATCGGATCTGGATCCACATGTAAAAAAAATTGCCTTGCTAAGAATTTTTTTTTTGAACTGACAAACGATATTTACTTAACTAACAGTTTACTGTGTTTCAATTTTGAAATGTTCATATGAGATATTTTGTTCGTTGTCTCGTTTTGATTGTGAACTATTAATTGAAAATGTTGGACAATGACAATAGTTGTGAAAAATGTTGACTAGTATTTTCACAATGCAGAACTTGCATGTGCTTGGAATCTTCACAAATGAAGTGAATATAATTTTAACTACTTATCTATGGATATGTTAGTCATTCACTAATATAACATTTATTTTATTATCGAAGTTACTTTTTTTTTTTTTTTAGTTAACACGGGGATAAATTAAACTTGTTTTGAGAATTAAACTTGCAAGGATGTGCTTAGCAATTTTAAGAAAATACTTATAAAATTACATTCTAGGTTATGAATATATTTAATAAAAAATAGATCCACGGGTCAGATTTGGACCGGATACGGATCTCAAATACAAGATCCAGATCCAGATCCGATCCGTCAGAAATGGATCCGGGTCTGATCCGAATCCGTCGGGTCCAAATTTTGAAGATCCATATCCTATAAAATGGATCTGGATCCACCGAATCCGTACCGAATCCAGGATCCACTGCCATCTATAAGTAATACTACCATATTTGAGTTTTAAGATTTTCAAGCAAAAATAAGAGCATGTTTGGAAAGCCACCAGCTAATTGGAATTGGGTGTAATTACACGATTTAATATATTTGTTTGGTCAAGTAATTATCAAGTTAGAGCGGAATTACACTCTAGTTCTCAAATGGAGTTAAGAATTGAGTGTAATCCACGTAATTACATGACAACTTTTAATTTCTTTTCTTTTTTATGTTTATATTAATTTTTTTCATTTAACTTTATTTTTTATTCTATTTTAAATTTCTTTTCTTTTAAATTTATATTTTTATTTCTATTATTTTAATTCTTTGTTGTTTTTACTTTTTAAATTGTTTTTTAAAAATACATTTTTACATTATTTGTCTTTCGTTTTCTTTCTTCTCATTTTTCAACATTTACATCTTTGTAATTCAATGTAATTGCTTGTATTTTTTTATTTATTTTCTTCATTTAGCGTAATTGTGTTATTATAGTTTTTGAAACTATACCTCCTGATTTTAAAAAATGAGTCGTTAGCAAACTTGATATATAATGAGTGATGTGATTAAATTATAATTTTGTTATTGATTGAGGTTACAAACTTGTGATTTCTTTTTCTTTTGAATTATATTTACTTACGTTATGTTGGAACGTTGGAATTTGACACAAGAGTATATTATGTTAAAAAAATAACTTTTAAATTTATGTTATATTTTCGGTTTCAATTTATTTGTTTTAGTAGTATTGACTTTTTATTTCACATTGCATATTGTTCATTTTTCAACTAGAATTGATAGATTTTTTTTAGTCAAACATTTGAAAATGTTATGACATTATAGTTATAAATATTAATCTTTTTACAAAACACGCGTCCATGGTATTCTTACAAATATATGCTTTTAATTTTTATAATTAATTAAATTAAAATATTATTAATATGAAAATATATACTCCTATTAGTTACAAATATATGATTATTTTTAATTACTATATTTTGAAAAAATACTATGTATCTTAAATATTTAATTTAGTATCATTTATAAAGGCACATATTCTGTCTCATATTAATTTTTAATTTCTGATGATTAATTTTTATTTTAAAAATTTAATCAAATTGTGTAATTGCACTTGTGCAATCAAACATTATCCTTGTAATAATATTATAATTACATTATGACAAACAAACATATCATTGTAATTACTATATTGTGTAATTAATGGGGTGTGTTATTACTACCCTAGTAATTACAACGGACTAATTGTTTGATGTCAAAAAGAATTTGGTTTTGTGATTTATTATAATTGGCTAAAGTCATAACATGTTTCCTAATTTTATTTATATCTTTCATTTTAATACTAAAACTTAGATTTATGGTTAAAGTCATACCCTATTATTATTATTTACATTACAGCCAAATTGTACTTGACAAACACTTTTTTGATACCAGCCAAAAATAAAAAAGTGTATGTAATTAGGGATGACATGACAACGTGACTAATTAAAAGAGTACATATCGTATTTCAACCCAAATCTTACTTAAATAGGACACTATACTTGATCTTCTTCCCTATTTCATATCATCTCCTTCACAAACTTAACCCAAACCCCCTCACACTTTTCTTTTTCTTTTTTGCCATTCAACTATGCCCGGGAAGATAATATTTTAATAGGAGCAAGTAAAGTTCTAGTGTCAATATGAACGACGTCACAAGTTAGGAGGTTGTTTACGACATTAGCCATTATATTATTATATTTGGTTCAGGCTGACATAAGAACTATCTTTGGATTTCAGACACCGGTTGTTTTCTATGATTTTGTTGCTTGGTGTTTCTCTAATTCCGATGGCTTCAGAGATAAATGAGCAGAATATATATGTTATGTCTAAAGAAAATATAAATATTAATGTTATGACGTGAAGTAAAAGATAACAAGTATGAAAATAAAAAGGCAACACTGATTTTATATATATATGTGCAGTTACACATTATTCTCATTCAATTTAAATTAAAGTAAAAACATTATGTAGATAATATTATTTGTCATTATATATTTTATTAATTAAAAAATATTATTATTATAATATAAGATTGTATCTACTTAATACTTCTTTGAAATTGATGTTCTTGGCATTTATTTTTTTCTTCTTTTTCCCATATAGAAAATATGTTAGGACTAAGATAATTCAATATTAGAGATTAATAGCCTGTTTGGCCAAGCTTCTAAATCATTTTAATTTCAGAAGACCCACTTTTAAGTACTTTTTGCAAAAAACAGTTTGTGTTTGACCAATTAATTTTAAAAACACTTTGAGCAGTAATTAGTGTTTGGTAAAACTTTTAAAAAGTGCTTCTAAGTGTATTTTTCTTTTCTCAAAAGTGATTTTTAAAATTAAGTTAGAAATTATTCAGAAGTTTAAAAAAAAATTTGTCAAAAAATACTTTTTTAAAAATCACTTTTGAGAAAAGAAAAATACACTTAGAAGCACTTTTTAAAAGTTTTATCAAACACTAATTACTGCTCAAAGTGTTTTTAAAATTAATTGGTCACACACAAACTGTTTTTTGCAAAAAGTACTTGTTTGTAAACCACTTTTAAAAAAAGTGGGTCTTCTGAAATTAAACTGATTTAGAAGCTTGGCCAAACAGGCTATTAATATCTAATATTGAATTATCTTAGTCCTAACATATTTTCTATATGGGAAAAAGAAGAAAAAAATAAATGCCAAGAACATCAATTTCAAAGAAGTATTAAGTAGATACAATCTTATATTATAATAATAATATTTTTTAATTAATAAAATATATAATGACAAATAATATTATCTACATAATGTTTTTACTTTAATTTAAATTGAATGAGAATAATGTGTAACTGCACATATATATATAAAATCAGTGTTGCCTTTTTATTTTCATACTTGTTATCTTTTACTTCACATCATAGCATTAATATTTATATTTTCTTTAGACATAACATATATATTCTGCTCATTTATCTCTGAAGCCATCGGAATTAGAGAAACACCAAGCAACAAAATCATAGAAAACAACCGGTGTCTGAAATCCAAAGATAGTTCTTATGTCAGCATGAACCAAATATAATAATATAATGGCTAATGTCGTAAACAACCTCCTAACTTGTGACGTCGTTCATATTGACACTAGAACTTTACTTGCTCCTATTAAAACATTATCTTCCCGGGCATAGTTGAATGGCAAAAAAGAAAAAGGAAAGTGTGAGGGGGTTTGGGTTAAGTTTGTGAAGGAGATGATATGAAATAGGGAAGAAGATCAAGTATGGTGTCCTATTTAAGTAAGATTTGGGTTGAAATACGATATGTACTCTTTTAATTAGTCACGTTGTCATGTCATCCCTAATTACATACACTTTTTTATTTTTGGCTGGTATCAAAAAAGTGTTTGTCAAGTACAATTTGGCTGTAATGTAAATAATAATAATAGGGTATAACTTTAACCATAAATCTAAGTTTTAGTATTAAAATGAAAGATATAAATAAAATTAGGAAACATGTTATGACTTTAGCCAATTATAATAAATTACAAAACCAAATTCTTTTTGACATCAAACAATTAGTCCGTTGTAATTTGAATCGGTGTAATTACTAGGATAGTAATAACACACCCCATTATTTGGCTGTAATGTGAATAATAATAATAGGGTATAACTTTAACCACAAATCTAAGTTTTAGTATTAAAATGAAAGATATAAATAAAATTAGGAAACATGTTATGACTTTAGCCAATTATAATAAATTACAAAACCAAATTCTTTTTGACATCAAACAATTAGTCTGTTGTAATTGGAATCGGTGTAATTACTAGGGTAGTAATAACACACCCCATTAATTACACAGTATAGTAATTATAATGATATGTTTTTTTGTCATAATGTAATTACAATATTATTACAAGGATAATGTTTGATTGCACAAGTGCAATTGCACAATTTGATTAAATTTTTAAAATAAAAATTAATCATCAAAAATTAAAAATTAATATGAGACAGAATATGTGCCTTTATAAATGATACTAAATTAAATATTTAAGATACATAGTATTTTTTCAAAATATATTAATTAAAAATAATCATATATTTGTAACTAATAGGAGTATATATTTTCATATTAATAATATTTTAGTTTAATTAATTATAAAAATTAAAAGCATATATTTGTAAGAATACCATGGACGCGCGTTTTGTAAAAAGATTAATATTTATAACTATAATGTCATAACATTTTCAAATGTTTGACTAAAAAAAAAATCTATCAATTCTAGTTGAAAAATGAACAATATGCAATGTGAAATAAAAAGTCAATACTACTAAAACAAATAAATTGAAACCGAAAATATAACATAAATTTAAAAGTTATTTTTTTAACATAATATACTCTTGTGTCAAATTCCAACGTTCCAACATAACGTAAGTAAATATAATTCAAAAGAAAAAGAAATCACAAGTTTGTAACCTCAATCAATAACAAAATTATAATTTAATCACATCACTCATTATATATCAAGTTTGCTAACGACTCATTTTTTTTTTAAATCAGGAGGTATAGTTTCAAAAACTATAATAACACAATTACGCTAAATGAAGAAAATAAATAAAAAATACAAGCAATTACATTGAATCACAAAGAAGTAAATGTTGAAAAAATGAGAAGAAAGAAAACGAAAGACAAATAATGTAAAAATGTATTTTAAAAAAACAATTTAAAAAGTAAAAACAACAAAGAATTAAAATAATAGAAATAAAAATATAAATTTAAAAGAAAAGAAATTTAAAATAGAATAAAAAATAAAGTTAAATGAAAAAAATTAATATAAACATAAAAAAGAAAAGAAATTAAAAGTTGTCATGTAATTACGTGGATTACACTCAATTCTTAACTCCATTTGAGAACTAGAGTGTAATTCCGCTCTAACTTGATAATTACTTGACCAAACAAATATATTAAATCGTGTAATTACACCCAATTCCAATTAGCTGGTGGCTTTCCAAACATGCTCTTATTTTTGCTTGAAAATCTTAAAACTCAAATATGGTAGTATTACTATAATTTATAGTCTATAAATCGACATAATATACTTTTTATTTCCCCCCCAAAAAAAGTCACATAATACAGCCGTGTTTGGACTTTGGAGACGATCGTTGGAGTCCGTTCTAGACAAGGTTTATTACACTTCCAGCCAAACAGCCCGTAAGCAATCTAATCTCCTCCACCCGATTCAAAAACCCTAATATGCCGCCCCGTTCAGGCGTTCGAGGAAAGAAAAGCAAACCGTTCTTTCTTTCCTTTCGTTAATGGCGTCGTCGGAGAAGAGATGCCTATACGAGGTCCTAGGCGTGAACCGTGACGTCACCGCCGACGATATCAGGTCCGCTTACAGGAAGCTCGCGCTTCAACGCCACCCTGACAAGCTGGTCCGATCCGGCATACCGGAATCCGAAGCAACAGCTTCGTTTCAGGAGCTTGTGAACGCATACGAAGTTCTCTCCGACGCGCGTGAGCGCGCGTGGTACGACTCGCACCGCTCTCAGATACTCTTCTCCAATTCCGGTCCAACGAATTCTTCGTCTAATTCGGGTCCTGTACACGACCTGTTCTCGTTCTTTTCGAATTCAGTGTATTCTGGATACTCCGATAAAGGAAAAGGCTTTTATAAGGTGTATAGTGATTTATTTGAGAAAATCTATCAAACTGATTTGAATTTTGCGAGGAAGTTAGGTACTGATATGCCAAAAGAAGCTCCTCTTATGGGAAATTTAGAGAGTCCTTATGCTCAGGTATGTAATCCACCACCTTTTTGTTGAGCATGTGTAGAAATTTTGAATATCTATATTGGACGACTGCGTTATATTCCTTTCCTGATGTATGAACGTTGCTATTTGATTCTGCAGTTTCCCGTTTGGCAATGAAAATTGTGAGTATTTGGAAAAGAGCCGTTTTTGTTTTCAAAGTGAAAAATAGTATTTAGAATTTGGAGTTTTTTTTTGAATTTTTATGAGTGATTTAGAGCAAAAAAAAGTGAAAATAACTGTTTTGTGTTCTCCAAATTCCCGAAAATTGAGTAGGCGTTTGGCCATAAAAACCAAATATTTTTCACTTTATCTACAATCTTTGAACGTGGAGTTGTGTTTGATTATGTTTTTTGCAAATATATTTTGTTGTTTGAATGTACCGAAAGTGAAAAAAGTGAGAAGAGAGTTTTAGGTGTTCTCCAAGTTCAAGTTGTATTTGAAATTTTCACGGCCAAATGCTGATTTTCAAATAAAAGTGAAAAAAGTTTATGAAAAAAAGTGAATAATTCTCATGGCCAAACGGTATGATCAAACATGATTTCTGGAATTCTAATTCCGGAAAAAAAAGTAAAAATATTCATGGCCAAACGGCCACTTAGTTTCACATGCAAAATTTCAATTTTATTTTTCTTTAAAGGATTAGAAATAAAATTTCTTCAGAAGGGGAAATGCAACTTCTTGGTCCCATCAGTAATAGAACAAAGTAGCCCGGGTTGAAATTTGATTTCCCGGTTGATCTTTTATAGGGTTTTTTGTTGTAAAATGCAGTGCGTCTTGCTGTATTAGTAACCCTTTAGTACATTATGATGCAGGTGACAGCAGTCTATAGCTATTGGTTAGGATTCGTTACTGTGATGGACTTTTGTTGGGTAGATCAGTATGACGTGATGGCGGGACCCAATAGAAAGTCAAGGAGGGTGATGGAGGACGAGAACAAGAAGCTGAGGAAAAAGGCACGAAGGGAATATAATGAGACTGTAAGAGGATTGGCGGAGTTTGTGAAAAAGAGAGATAAGAGAGTGATTGACATGCAGATGAAGAAGAATGAGGAAATGGAGAAGAAAAAGGAAGAGGAACGCAAGAGAAGGAAGGAGCTAGAGAGACAGAAGGCTCATAGAGCAAAGAAATACGTAGAGCCTGAGTGGGCGAAAGTGGAGGAGTTGGAAGATGAAGAAATTGAGGAATCGGACGAGGACGAGAAAAAGAAGGCAGATGTGAATGAATTGTACTGTGTGGCGTGTTCGAAGAAGTTTAAGAGTGAGAAACAGTGGAAAAACCACGAGCAGTCCAAGAAGCATAAGGAGAAGATCACAGCTTTGAGGGAAGCTTTTGATGATGAAGATGATGAATATGAAGGGTTGGTGGAGGATGGGGTAAGTGAGGAGCAAAAGGTAGCTGATGCTGATAGAACAACTGATTTATCTGCAGATGATGGGGTGGATGAGTTAGCAGAGCATTTAGAAGGTAGTACACGAATTCAAGATGACGAGGGTGAGGATGAAGGGTTGGTGGAGGATGGGGTAAGTGAGGAGCAAAAGGTAGCTGATGCTGATAGAACAACTGATTTATCTGCAGATGATGGGGTGGATGAGTTAGCAGAACATTTAGAAGGTAGTACACGAATTCAAGATGACGAGGGTGAGGATGATGAGGTTCAGAGCAGCGAGGAAGATGAGACCACTAATTATCAAAGTGGCAGTGATTTAAAGGGAGTGGCTGATGAACTTGGATTAGATGATGATGAAGCTAGTGTACTTGAAGCTATGATATCTGGCCGCAGAAGTAGGAAGAAAGCAGGTCCAGGTCCAGGTGCCAGTCGTCAAACTCCAGCAAAGAATGTGCAGAGTGAAACCGCTGACAATCAAATGGACTTTATGGAATATAACAATCTTAGAAGTTCTCGGAGAAATAGGGGTGGCCGGAGACAAAGAAGCAGGAGACCACAAGAAGAAGAAGCAGCAGCAGCAGCAGGAGGAGATGTAAGATCTTATGTGACTGAAGTTGGTATTGACACCGAGGTAAATGATGCATGTAATGATAGCTCAGCTTGCCAGGGGCCGTCATTCCAGTCTTCCGCAGAAATTGCTAGTAATCTCAAAGTAGATGACGTTTCAGGAAATAGTGAAAAAGTTCAAAGTCAAGGTACAGACAAGAAAACTACCTCTAAGAAGGACAAAAATAACAAATCAAAAGATGCAACCAAAGGAAGGAAACAGAAGGTACTCAAATATTCATCTGTCGAAGATAATCCTGTTTTGTTTGATGTCAAGCTCTTTGCGATTCTCCTTTTCCTCTCCCCCTTCTTCAACAATCTTTGAGAATTTACTACTTCATTTCTGCAGTTACCTGCTCTTCGGATTTTAAGTGAATCTTTTAAAAGGACAGCGAACCTTATTCTAGTTGTCTTGTGATGTGTTGTAACACAGTTTCATTTGAATTCAGGCAAAATCGAAATCTTCTAGCAACTTGTGTGATACATGTGGGGAGGAATTCCATTCAAGGTCTGTGATGCAGGCTCAATCATGAATCTTTATGTTGATTAATGATGAGGTTATATTTCCTTTTCTTTTCCATATCTAATTATCTGCGTCTCCCATCACAGGAATCAGTTACATAAGCATCTAGGATCGACAGGGCATGCTAAACTAAAATCTCGGTGATATTACAAAATCCTCACTGAATACAATTCAAGCTGATTGCTGGATGGTTGGGGGCGGATTATTTGTTCCTCTCCTTTATGGTGTATAGATCATTGCGACGATTTAACATCATAATTTTTATACCATATTCAATTCAAATGAGTTAAAAAAATCGAAGAATTTTGTATTTTGACAATAGATGACTACATGATGTTCGTGCAGATGAAAGACCATTTCTAAATTATGTATATGGAAGGTGGCTAAACCGTTGTGACCAAATAACGTAGCACTCAAATTTATTGAAATATAGGAGTTCACACATCTAACACTAACCTGATGGTTCTAAATACTTGTGTTGAACCTATATTTTTTTCTTCACTTCAATGGAAGAATGAAACGAGCGGCCACAGGTAGCCAGATATAACTACGTACAGTAACTTTGGTATAGATAAGTGAAATTTTGGTGAAATGCAACTGTAATTGAAATACCACTTGCTCTTGCAGAGTTCTATATAACAGAATATCCCCCACATATTCACATGTACCGGCATCTGCTTCTGACTGGCAAATTCAACGGACGTGACCAGAGTAATCATTTTACAAGTCTCTGGACAAAATACATTTCACTGCTAGGCCAAAACACTGTAACAAGAGCAGTATCTTAGAGGGGCGCTGATAACAATTTACATAGGCAAAAATATATGTCGATCTTTAAGATATATACACCCTGCCAAATAAACATGGGAAGAAGTTGCTTCCTCAAAATATAATGGTACAAATAACATTACTGGAGCATATGCTCCGAGGCATAGTAGTCACATAATTACCTAGCCTCTACCCCATACTGCACTCTGAATTCACAACTATATAAACAAACAAGCAGGAAACCAAGTCACAATGCTCTGTTAGCTGCTTCTTTGTATGTAAGCGGTGGCTTCTTCTTCCGAGAGTTGCTTTCCTTCTACCAACCCTCTAATTAGAGTATTGGCATATTCTTTACATGGTTTGCACATACTTGCTTTACCTAATTTGAAGTTATCAACATCTGAGAGTCGGCATCTGATAGAGAAGCAGAAAAGTGCTGGATGAGATTCAGTTGGACAATAAAAATACATATACGAAAGAGCATACAAAATAAAAGGCAACATGCTTACGTCATTGTCAAAATGGGAATACCATTTTCCTTCCCCAAGTAAAGCACATTATGGTACCAGCCATTCTACATGAAAGTCAAGCAAAATTATACCATGAGAAAAACCATCTAGATCAGAGTTATGTCAAGCAAAGATCAGACGTTTGGGGCAGGGGATAAGAATTAACACTACTAGAAGGGAATCATAACTTATTTCTCCAATGAAAAAAAGGACTCTAAGATAGGATATTTTCTTGAAAAGTTGACAACACAGGCTAGAGTTGGAAAAAAGTGCGTTGCTTTTCATCAGAATGTAGTGATTTCACCGTCTCCTTGAGATTAAGCAGAGCCTTGCATAAGACTACATTTTGTTGAAAATTCAGCTACAATATAATTAGGTAAGAGGTAAATGAGTGCCCAAAAGATCAGTTAATATTCATCAATGACTCAAAAGTCACAGGTGGATGCTGGTCGCTCAGGAATTCTAGTGAAAAGCTATGATCTCAAAAAGCTATAGAGATGAAGAAAAGGAATTGTATGTCAAGGCACAATATAAGCTGATCCAGTGAGGCCATAATTCATATTTGATTGCTTGGATTTGTCCTGTTACTAGCTTTGATGTGTTTGATGCACGAAAGGATAACCCTACTGTAGCCCCAAGATTCTTACATTCTTTTTACTAAGGCAATACTCCTCATCATTTACTATCAATCAACTACCTCTCAATACTGAATCAGTTGGGGTGACAATATGCGTCAGTTATAACTCGTTAATACAGGTGTAACGCATGCCCAGGAGAGAATACACCCTGGTATGTTTATTAGTGAACTAATTAGCAGAAAAAATATGGTTATATTTTATGCTACCATTGTTTTACCCATTCGAATCTTATAGTTATATGCTAGCTATTTGAGACATTAAATATGGGAGTGTAGACAATAACACTCATGAAAACAATACAGAGCTTAAAATTGCACCTTGACAGCCTCCGCTGAAATACATTGTCTGTTTTCAATAGATTGTAAGTCAGCCATGTCAAACAAAGGGGAATTCATGTCAAAGCTTGAAACATTCTCTTGAAGTAAAACATCATTAAATTGCTCAAGCCTGTAAAAGAGAAAAAGGAATATTAAGTTATAATTCTAAATCAGCAAGAGCCGACAAAGGTCTTCATTCGAAAATGCCGGCAAAATGGAAAACTCCTAAATATCATGAAAGGAGAATCATTTCAGATAAAGGAAAGAATGACATACGTTATCCTATATAGGCACAAGTAAGATTTTTCGTCACTGTTGCTTTCAGGGTGAAGAAAAGCAACCCCACCCGGACCCCATGTAGCTGTACGCTCACGAGCAAAGAATAGACAATGAGGAAAAGTTTTCCATGTGATCTCCTTTGGCTTGCTTTTATCCGACGAACCAATACATGGCTTTCGCATGCCTTCCACCTGGAAGTTATTTTGTTGTTATGAAATGCATAAAAAGAAATAGTCACACTGAAAGCTCAATACTCTTTTAGACTTTCACCTGCATCAATCTCAGCTTAACATTAGGCTAGTTTCTTTTTATAAGATGCCTGATTAATAGAGAATCATTAATGTTTTGTGGAATCATTATGACCAACTATGTAAAACCATTTCAAGTTGGTATATACATGGCAAACATTCTACATTATTAATCCTAGTACGAAATGTTTTTTCCATCATTCAGTTCTAATTGGACTAGGTCACTTTCGTTTTTCTTTTAGCTGAATACATGGATAGCCCCTTAAACTTGTCAAAAATACCAACTTGAAATGGTCACTTTTGATGAAATCGTTCAGTATAATTGTTTGAAGGAGAACTTCCCAAGGTACAATTGAACAGCAAAACTGATTGTAGAACTGCAGGAAAAGATGAGAACTTGGTAGTAGGCGTGCCATTTTTTTTCTGAATGAGGAATAGGGGAAAGAGATGAGTTGGGGATCATCTCTGGGAAGAAGAATAACAAAATTTTAATTAAGTGTTACTTAGGACTAAGAACCACATGTCTTTCTTTAATCGGCTTCTTTGCAATGTCACCAGCGTGTTGTCTTCCCACGAAGCGTTTAGCAGGTACATTTTGCATAGACATCTAGTGACCGATAGGTCATGGGCTCAGTAGAGGTGTCTGAATGAAAAATCAAAAAAATCAGGACTAGATTAGGGGTTGTCTATGAATTCAACTGTTTTTTTGGAGAAACATATTTGGTAATTTCTTCAGATATTTCTCAACTATTAGAAGAAGTTTTGCATTTTTGCTTACTACTGTAGAACACAAGTATTCAGTTTTTGCATGATATAAGTTTTAAAATCATTCTGAAATTTACGAAGACGAGGTTGTAGAAGTTCAAGAAGAATAAAGTCACAAACTTAGTGAGGAAGTGACCCAAAGTAGCCGTTTAATTTTGTGTCACAACTCACTACTCCATGATGCAGAAGGTTTACAATGAAGATATGCAGTTCAAAGAAAGTACGATAGCTATACCTGTCCTCCTGCAATATAGCAAAGGAACCTTGATAGATTCATATTTGACCCAAATGTGGCATACCATCTATCAATCTTTGAAAGGTCTGCCCTCCAAGTGCGAGAAATAGTGCTAGCTTGACCTGCTTAAAGATCGTTAAAATCCATCTTCAGAGATAAAAGAGCAACTTTTCGCAAGGTGAATTATTATTATACTTATGCCTGTACCATCATTAACTTTCAGGTCTGAAAATGGTTGTATTATATTCTCAATATCCTTCTCCAGATCTTGTGATACCCTATGAGGAGTGCTATCATACTCATCTTCAGAGTCAGAGCTAATGACCTGAAGTAAAAGTAACAAAATCTACTACAGTTAATGCAGAAACAAGTTTACAGCATCTATGAAAAGAATCTGAAATGAAATAAGTAAAAGGAGCAACAAGCATTTTTCCTACATAAGTTTCCCCAAGGAACACATTGTGAACGAAAAGGGCAGCCCGGTGTATAAAGCTCCCGCTATGCGTAGGGTCCGGGGAAGGGCCGGACCATAAGGGTCTATTGCAGGCAGTCTTACCCTGCATTTATGCAAGAGGCTATTTCCACGGCTTGAACCCGTGACC
This sequence comes from Anisodus tanguticus, assembly GCA_034509755.1. NCBI lineage: Eukaryota > Viridiplantae > Streptophyta > Magnoliopsida > Solanales > Solanaceae > Anisodus > Anisodus tanguticus. The sequence goes on along the minus strand of CM067547.1, from coordinate 8,686,855 downwards.
TCTTTACCAACTGATACTTGCACACAATTCATCCATCCATTAGCTAGTATGTGTGTTCTCATTCCTTAAGTCTTGCACAACGCCTTGCCAGCACTAATTCTAGGAACTGAACTCCTAATCAGTTAGTTCACTCCAACCAGTGAACTTAGCTCGGCAAAAGAGTCGTTTACTACTACGATTGCCAAAATGACATTTTTGTAATCATAACAAAAAGTGCAATAATTCCAATTTAATCAGCAAATCAAGTTCCATTAACAGTGACCTCCGCTCAAAGCGCTCCTATCATGATTTCATGCCAATTGATAGTTTCATCTATCTCTGTCGGCAGTAGAACATTTACGGGACCAGGTGCCTCTCATGAACCTTGAGGCTACAGTATGTGGAGGTTTAAGCAAAGCATGCATCCCATGGCAGACAATTCCTAATGTGCTAGAATTTTCTAAACCCAGCACCATTTGTTTTTATAATAATAACCAAATAAAAACGAAAAAGCACATATTTCAGTTCTCTCACTGTGCCTTCCGTATTTTAAACACAGGGCCCAACCATTAGTGTTGGAGAAATTGTACTCGAGAAAGTTATTGATGATACTAAAATAAAAAGAAAAAGAAATCTGACCTTAATGTAAGGAGTTCTCATGCTGGTTACTTTCTCTGGTAATCTCTCTGCAAGTGTTTGCCAAAAGGAACTCAACTCTTCACGTACCTTAACGTGCAGCCAATTTCACTCACTGACACAAAAATCAGTCAGGAAGATGCTTTATGGCTATGAATTAGATGAAAATATATTAAAAAGGGAGGGAAACGCAGGGAAATGGGCTAGGGGAGAAACATCCTTACAGCCTCTATCACTCGCCATGTGGATTCAAATGGATATGCCTCAGAGGATCCAACAATCGGCTTTTGCTGTAATAACACTTCAATACAAGCTTGGACAGAATTTGCTATAGACTCCAGATTATATCCACCTTCAATTGCCATTACAATCTTGCCTCCGGCAAACTCTAACAACTAAAATATGCAAATTAAAAAGGTAAGTAAAGTTTCTAAAAATGTACTTAATAGAAAAAAATCACAAGAAAAGAAAAAAAAGCATAAATTCACATGCAATTGGTTGAATGCAGGAGGAAAGAACAGAAGAAAAGCAAAGACTATCACTGGGAAAAAAAATTCCACGACAACTAGCAACAGTCACATGAAAACTCACCTTGTGCAACATTACAGAATGCCCGTATGGACTAACACGACATCCACCAAGAGGATCACCAATAGCTATTCACATCAAAACATCAAAACTGTTAAAGACACCTGAATCAGACTAATATCTGCAAAAAAGTCTATTATTGCCATCTGAATAGAAGTAACAAATACACGTGAGCAAAGAGTTAAAAAAAGTAACTTAAAATGTTTGTTAGGGAATTTTACTATGTCTCATGTTGCCAAAGCTTTCCATTTTAGCTATGTTTGGTATTCAATGAAAATAGGTCTTGACAAGAAAGCTACTGAAGATTCAAGAACCAAAATGTGTATAGGAAATAAATCTCCAAAAAATCTTAACAGATGTACAAGATAGGTTTCTGCATCAAAATCGTTGGTAATAATCAATTATAGTGAAAGATCAGATCCTTGTCATAATTGTAGTATCTATGCACCAATAAGATATGAGGTTTTAACCCACTTTAAAAGATTCCTTAAGGTCATGAAAAACCATTAAAAATGAGTTTTCTAGAGGTAATTTTATTTCCGGTCATATTCTACGGCATTACTGGTCTTAGTCTTAGGAATCCCATTCCCGACGAGCTAGAAGTTAAATAAGCGCTATTAGCCTATTTCATGACAGTAGGATTTCGGAAGCCCTCCCCTTTTGTTAGACTTATAGTCTTATACTAATGAAAATGGTTAAATATTGTAATAAAAATGAAAAAGTGTTTGTCTGGAAATACAAATAGGAGTAATTGTACCACATTTTCAAAGTAAAGCACATGTTCCCAAGATCCTGGTGTTGTTCAATACTTTATAGATATTTGGAAGGCATGTTGTATGAAAAACAACCATCTTTTCCATTTACAAGGACATGGCATCACAAACATGAAACTACAAAGATTTGGTCTAAGGAAAATGATTTTTGAAAAGTAAAATAGAAAATTGAAGCAAACACTGTATCATACAGGCATCAATAAGAATCAACACATTGGTCACCAAAAATAGCATTATCGTAAACTAGTGAAAAAGCCTTAAAAACGAAAATTGAAGCTGAGGGAAACCCGAAGAATAAAACCAAGCTCTAGCTAACCTGCATCAAATCCTGCAGAGATCAGGATGATGTCAGGATCAAATTCTTTGGCAACAGGAATCAATACATGATCCCACACAGCAAGATAGTCTGCATCACCACAGCTGCCATTCGAGATAGTATAGATGAGTGAAGTTTGAGACAAAACTCTTTCCTCGATGCTCTAGATTATTTCTATCTAGAGTGCCACATTTGAATGGATAAGCAAACAGCAATTGCACGATCTCACACATACCTATGCACAGAAAAGAAAAGTACTCGAGGGTCCTTCCAGAACATCTTTTGAGTGCCATTTCCATGATGGACATCCCAATCAACAATCAAAATTTTCTTAATCCCCAAATCAGGCTGCAAGGAAATTAACCGTACTATTAGTAAACCTTCTAGTTGAGTCAACAAAACTGATCAAAGATTTGAATCCACCTTAAGTTTCACTAACTGAAACTAACTCTTAACTCTTTCATCCAAGAGATAACGTGTCACTACAACAACATTGTTGTACAAACAAAATCCCATTGGTTCATTTTCTTCTGCATGATGTCCAGGAGGCCTGACAATGGCAAAGGCTGAGTCTAGTTCTCCTTCGGCAACTTCCTCAGCAACCTATATCGTACACTCAAGATTAAAGCTTTAAACAATACCATCCATGTAACAATAGTGGGAGGACACTAACAAATGATCATCACAATCCACATTAAAGCAAATAAAAGAATTGTCCAAAAAACAAGCTCCATAATACAGTACCCAAAGAGCAGCTAGCAAAATATACTTAATTGCACAAAGTTTGTAAGTCTCCCACCAAATACTCAATTAAAAGGAACACATCATGTATAATAGTCAACAAACATGCAGCAATTTGTGATAGATTATTAAAAAAAATACTAACTCAGTTTCAATTTGTTTGTCTTACTTTCCCTTATAGTCTGTTTAAAAAAGAATGTTTCTTTCCTTTTTTTACAACTCTTTAATTCCAACTTTCCACATATTATGTTTAAGACCACGAGTTTTAAATGATATTTTAGTACATTGTACATATCTTTAATTTAAGATCACAGATTGAAAAGTCTTCTTTACTTTCTTAAACTCCGTGCCAAGTCAAAACAAGACAAACAAATTGAAAGGGGGGGGGGGGGGTTGTGGTGTTTAAATACGAGTAATTACCTCTATAACAGAACCAGCAGAAAGATAAGCTGCTTCTGAAGAGCCATCATTGAAATATATGGAATTAAACTTAGCAGCAATTCCATTTCTTCTTAAACCAACTTTCTTTGAACTTATATTTCTAATCAAATCAATGTGATCCTTTGTATGAACCAAAGCTATATCTTTATCATCTGCTTCCTTTCCATCCATAACAATACATCTAAAACAAAACAAAAATAATACAATCATCAATTATAATACAAATTAAATAAAACCAAAAGGAAAATAAACATATACTCCCTCTGTCTCAATTTATACGACACAACTTTTTTTTATCAGTCACACATATTTTCTTATTTGATAATAATTTAACTTTAAAATTTAACTTTTACGTTTAACAAGATGATCTAAGCACACAAATATTCCTTTATTTCTTAAACTCCGTAGTGCCCGATCAATCTATAACGCCCGATCAAACTATAACGTATAAATTGGGACGGAGGGAGTACCTTTGAGTAATTCCTGAAGTGTGAAGCTTTTTCCATATAGCACGGATACGGTTTGGGTTCTCGGGATGGTACTCATCGTTTGGATCAGAATGCTTACACATTCTTTCATCGTATATCAGTCCAATACGTCGTCGTTTCGACGATTTAGTGGTATTGTTGTTGTTGTCAACGTTAGAATTGGAAGCCATTGAAGAGTAGTGATTGGAAGTATAATAAACTACCGAGTACAATGATGGTGAAACAGACGAAGTGATGATCTTTGACGTTTTTAAATAATGGGCCCTCCCATCAAGAAAAAGCCCAGTCTTTTTGAGGCCCATTTATTAACTATTGTTTTGAAAATTAAAACTATATGGAGGGAAACAAGTGGATTGTGGTATAATTAACACTTTATCCGTCCACTTTTACTTGTTTATTATATTAAAAATAAATGTTCATCTTTACTTATCTAATTTAAAAATCAAAAGATAATTAACTATTTAATACTTATTTACCCTTGGCATTAAGTACTATTCATTTTCCAATGTTTAAATGATTTGTATTAATTTAAGATAATATAGTAAAATTATCATTTTATTTATTACTCTTAAAATGACAAATAATTATGGGCTGAGGGAGTAGAAAAGAGATTGGGGCACGAGTGACTCCTATTTACTAGAGAAGAAAATCTTTTTGGTGATAATTTTGAGGAAAAGAATGCAAGTTACCATATAACTTCTTTCCTTCCAGAGAACTTTTGCTTCATGCCTTCACATAATTATCCATAAATATTGATTATTTATATGGCCAATTCAACTTTTAAATTTAGATTTGATCAAACTAATAGCATGTTTAGCCAATCTTTTAAAATTAATTTATTTTGAGAAGCCCTTTTCCAAAATTATTTTTTATAAAAATATTTTTGGTGAGAAGTAGTTTGTGTTAATTTTAAATAAGTACTTTTAAAAAAAAATACTTTTGACCTCTCAAAACATTTGGACAAACAGGCTATAATTCATTTTTATCTATAGTTATTGAAATATGAGGATATTTAAGATCTCACTTGATCCTATTTGAGAAATCAATTAAGCTAATTGAAATCTTAATAGAGGGAAGAGAGGAAAAGACGAGAATAAAAAAGGTGAATGCTTTTCTGAAAAGGGAAAAGAAAAAACAAGTGTGGGCTCAATGTTCAAAATGTTATGAAATAATAAAAATAGAAAATGAAAGACGAGAGGAGGTAAAGAATTTCAAAGAGACTTCATTTTTTTATTTTTGATATCTTACATATGGGGTGAAAAGTTTAAAGAGGAGTAAAAGCAACTTGTTGCTCTTTCAATATTTGAAAATATAAGAATATTTGATACCATTCTGAACTAGTTTACACATGTTTCAAACATTTTAACGATTCCAAATTTGAACTTTGAGTATAATATTTCTTAATTATTACTTTAAATTTTCCTTCCACTGCCATAACTTCATTAACATTTTAAACTTCGTACTCTGATCATGTGGCGCCACATAATATGGAAAGAAAGGAGCAATATCTATAGATAATTTAACACCAAAAGCAGCATTTCAATTGGTGATGGAACCATTTGCATTAGAGATTACAGAATGAGTTTCTAGTCTCTGCCATGAAAATAGGTAATCCATTACAGCCAACCAACATATTCACAAACTAGACTTACTTGCTGATCTCATTAACAAAAGTTAGTTACAACAGAAATACTTTGTATTTAATTGTCAGAAACAAACATCTTTGCTAAGCTAACATCAATTGATCTTTTCACGGTAGCTAGTCTAATACCTAATGCACTTGATTGAAACTAAGTTGATATTCACAAGAAGCTGGCAGCAACCATGATTTAGTTTCCAGGTGACGCCGCTCATTTAGTAGGAGTTAAACGCGGAATAAAACCTGGAGGAAAGTCATCAACAAGCTCCCTTTTGATTACTTGAGGCAGTTCCTTGCAACCCTTGGGGGTTCTTGAAACAAGAGGAGTAACTGATCCAGACTGATCGCAGGTAACAACAGTAACAGTTTCTTTTAGAGATCCATCAAAGCCATTTCTGGAAGTAGTTGTTGAGATGACATTGTCCGGAATACCTACATTTTCTCCAGCCATCATGTCTATCTCCATGTCAACCTCATCTTGATAACCCTCCATGTCAACCTTATTGGCTGTACAGACATCTTCACCCCCTATCATGTCTATCTCCATATCAATCACTTCGTTGCTGCCCCCTTCAGCACATCCGACTGTATCTTGTCTCACGCGGTAAAATAATCCCCACAGGAAGTGCTCGCTGTTCCATCCTGCAAGAACTTCCACAAGGTGAGATGCAGCTCTAGAATTATCAGATCGTCTTCTTCTTTTCCATGTAGTTATCAGATAATCTAGAAGAAATATCTCCTGAAGGGTAACTCAGCTTTCCAAAATTTTAATGAACCTCGATAGCTAAAGTATACATCAAGAAAAATCAGGAGTTACATTCTGCTGCACAGTCCTAATAGTTAGAATTCAATCCCTGTTAAGTGTCCATTCTCTTGCATGGTCACTTTCATTTCAAGACAATAAAGTACATAAGAAAGCAAACTAACAATGCTTCTATACATCTCTTTTTTTTTATGAAGAAAAATAAGAAAAGAAGGCAAGTGTGTGATATATATCTTACAAGTCTACGGTTATGCCAATGAAACAGTGCTTTTGACTTTTTAGATGCATGTGTGATGCAACTTAAACTTACATTCAAGGCACAGAAACTACAGATAAATCACCAACAACATATCCAGTGTACAGATAAATCAATCCAAATTACATATTTTTTCATACTTGGGTCTGTCTCTTGGCTGAAACAATAAAGCAATGGAGGTTGGAGTTGAGTTGCTGAGAAAGCAGAAAGGAGATTAGCTAGATGGAAATGTCAATATTTATCTTTGGGTTGGTAAGGTTATTTTGATAAATGCTGTTTTGGATCCCTTACCTACTTATGTAGTGTCTCTCTTTCCATTGCCTGTAAAGGCGGAAATGAAGCTAGATTCCTCAGAAGAAATTTCCTATGGCAAGGAAACAGACATAAAAAGTGTTTTCATTTAGTTAAGTGGAAGGCAGTCATCAAGTGTAAAGAAGAAGGTGCCCTTGGCATTAAAAATTTGAGAACACAAAACAAGAATCTCCTAAAGAAATGGTTATGGAGATACAACATTGACAATCAAGCTCCATGGAAGGAGGTGCTGGCTAGAAAGTATGGACAACTGGGACATTGGGGCACCAAGCCTGTTACAGCTGCATATGGGGTTAAGTTATGGAGATCTAACAGAGCTCAATGGCCAAATCTAATGACAAATGTGGAATTTGCAGTGGAGAATGGGAGAAAAATTTCCTTTTGCCATGACAATTGGCTAGGACATGGCCCTCTAAAAGAGTTGTTTCCAGATATGTTTTGTCTGAGCCTGTTACCAAAGACTTCAATTGAGGACACTTCGAGTTTACAAGGCTGGAACTTCTCTTTTAGAAGACTATTGAATGATTGGGAGGTCACTATAGCTATTGAACTGCTAATTGGAATAGAGCTATTGAACTTTTCTTTCAGCCCCCGTGTGCACAAAAAGAATAGATAATTGAAAGTTTAGGGTTATGCCAATGAATTCAGTATTTTTGACTGTTAGCTTGTTTGGACAAGCTTTTGTAAAATCAAAAGTGCTTATTTTAAGTAGTTAAGTTGTTTGACCAAGCTTATAAGGAAAAAATAAGCACTTTTGAGTGGTAGCAGAAGCTGAAAAAATAGTTTTTCCCTAAAAGCACTTTTGGAACCTTGTCCAAGACAAATTACTGTTGTAATATTGATGAAAGTGTTTCTCAAATTGATAAGCCAAACAAAAACGGTTACTCTCTAGTCTCTACAAGAAAGTTTCTTGAAAAGAACTTCTAGCAATAAGTACTTTTCTAAATAAGCAGATATTAAAAGCTTGGACAAACATGCTATGTGTCTTGTCTCATGCGGTGAATAACCCCCAGAGTAAGTGCTCGCTGTTCGATCCTGCAAGAGCATCCACAAGGTGAAAGGCAGCTCAAGAATTATCAGATAATCTTTTCTTTTATGCAATATCAGATAATCTTCTCAGAAGGATAATCTCTTCAAGGGTCGGTCAGCCTCCCATAATTTTAATGAACCTCCATGGCTAAAGTATGAATCAAGGAAATCAGGAGTTACATTCTGCTGCGCATAGTCCTAATAGTAGAATTCAAGCCCTATTAAGAGGAACTGTAAAGTGTCCATTCTCTTAATGATTACTTCTCATTTCAAGAAAACAAAGTACATAAGAAAGCAGATTAGTAAGGCTTATATAGATCGGTTTTTCTTTTTTGATGAAGAAAAATACGAAAAGAAAGGCAAGTGTGTGATATATGTCTTACAAGTGTAGGGTTATGCCAATGAAACAGTGTATTGCTGTTAGATGCATGTGTGAGACGAGCAAGGCACATCAACTACAGATAAATCAATCCAAGTTACATATTTTTCAGCCCCCGGGTGCACGAAAAGAATTAGATAATTGATCTAGTCTTTCTCATGAGAATGTACTATCAGTACTTCTACAGCTTGGCCTGATGACATAACGCATTTATACTTAAAGGAAATCATACAAGTATCCCCAACTTAAAAAGGCATAATCTTCTGGATAGACAGGTAAATTGATCTTCTACAGAGCATAATCAAATATATGTATTACCTAAAAATTTATTGAAAGGGAATAAGAAAATGAGAAAACAATGTAGAGATTATGAATGTACTTTGAGAATCACCGCACAGGGCTGTGGATGCAAGTACAAGCAGCTCAACATCATTTATATGCATTCTCATCACCAAATTTTTGATACGCATGAACTCCACCAGAGCAGTATATATGTCATACCTACATATAATGGGAAATGCAAATCAATTTCTAGTAAAAACCTTCCTGGGCAAGGACACCACTTCTACTTTGCGACCCTTGCCCGTTTTCGGATAGATATATAAGGCAGAACCTGACCTTTCTCTCTCACTTGCAAAGAAATACAGTCCTATAGCTTCTTTACCCGGACAGTGATTGTTGAATAGACTTGTCCAGATATCCCCGCGCGGAACTAGTTCAAATTTAAGCGTACCAGGCAATAGCCTTGAGAACTCATACACCTTACGTCTAACTCTGGAAGGAGGATAAGCCTGGATACAATTATTGAGCATCCCAGGTGCAAATTCCAGAGCACCTAAGATGTCAAAACTGCCCCTAATATGCAAAGAGGAAGAGAAAGACTAATAAATATAGGGAAGACAGCCTGTATTCCTGTTGATTGGTGCAAATCCTCAAGTAAAAGAAAGATCTTCAATATATATGCAGTCTGCAGAATAATCAAAGGGAATTTTTTCTGCTTTTTGACGCATAACGGAAGGCATATTCGAGTTTCAAGGACACAAAAAGATCCATGAACCAGTTTCTCAGACAAAAAAACATAAAGAGAAAGTTTCACCTGCAGCTAAAATTGTTTTGAATTTTACATCTCATTAAGTTGCAGAACTGAAAAAATTAGAAAATAAACAAAGTATGGCTCCCATATATGATATAACCTACTTACCTACAATTTCTTGTTTTCCATACATGAAAACATAATTAATACAATGATAGAGACGCAGTAACTTCAAGTCTTAAAGGAATTTCTCCATAATGGGAATCGATTTTATTAACATCTCATTAAGCAGTACACATTCAGATTATCATTGTCACAACTCACAACTATTTATGAGCAGCACTCTTTCCCATAGTTGGGCATATATTCTACCGTGCCCTATTCATTTTTTTAGTGATACTAATGGCGTCCCTGTCAGCTTGCATGCACCCCAACTAATTCGCTTGGCAACCCGTCCATCCCACAAGCACATATTGCCAAGGTAATGCTGCCAACCAAGGCTAGAACAAATGGGCGCACCAGGTGTTGTAGTTGGCATTCAAACCTGGAATGTCCAAGTTGCTACTCCTATGCCTTAACCAGTAGGCCAATCCCTCAGGGACCAACATTCTGTTATTAACTAAAAAGTACTATATATTGTTTCCTTACTTATCAACAGGGAAATAACAAAGAAAAGGTTAATCAGTCAGCTGACTATAATAAATTGAGCAAGATGAAGCAAAATATAATTTATTAATAGATTATGAACTGATATATATACACAAACAGTAAAAATAACAAGGAAAATAAAATAACAAACTCCTAAAATGGTGGAAGCAAAAATAACTACCTATGCAGTAAAATAAATAACAGTAATGAATAAGAACTAACGACAAGCAGTAATAATTGTTGGTTACTATTGTAGTAAAGCAGTACGGGAAGTAAATAAATATTACAAGTGTTCGAAAGGATAAACAAATAGCCAATCTTCAGAACTGCCGCAAGCTTGTTGTGTCTTGAATCTTGATAACCTGAATCAAGAAACACTAAATCTGGATGGTTACAACTGTGTGCTGAGTCGAGTGATTGCACTGTGTCCTTAAGACAAGATTGCCCCGTATATATGCTTTTACGTTAGCGGGCAATAGTCTCCCAAGATAAAACAACACTTTAATCTCAACACTACAAAGCAAATAGGTTGAGTCTGACAAAGAAAACAAATATGAATCGACTTGCTGAAGAAATGGAAAAGGAAGGAAGAGTTTCTGTTTTCATCCAACGTTTTTGGACTGACTTTCTCTTCTGTTTTGTCTCTATGTTTATAGTGTGTCTCTGTTGTGTATATGTGTGTCTTTCTTTACTGTTTTCCATAATTGAGCCAAAAGGCATCAATATATAGCATCGAGGAGGGACTCCTCAATTGCCACAAACATCTTTAATCTCAACACTACAAAGCAAATAGGTTGAGTCTGACGAAGAAAACAAATACGAATCGACTTGCTGAAGAAATGGAAAAGGAAGGAAGAGTTTCTGTTTTCATCCAACGTTTTTGGACTGACTTTCTCTTCTGTTTTGTCTCTATGTTTATAGTGTGTCTCTGTTGTGTATATGTATGTCTTTCTTTACTGTTTTTCCATAATTGAGCCAAAAGGCATCAATATATAGCATCGAGGAGGGACTCCTCAATTGCCACAAACATGGCTGTTAATAGTCATTAGGAGGGCTGTTAATGGCTATTAGGGAGGCTGATAATGGCAGATTTAATGCCATTAGTGAGGCTGTTCATGGTCATTGAAGGAGGGTTGTTTATGGAGGAGTTAACAGCCAAGTAATGGCTAGTTAATGCTCCAAAAAACAGTCCAAACGGTAGGCAGAAAGTTTCTGCCTTCCGTCATTCCCAAAATCAACTTTCCAAAAACTCTAGGGACCAAACTGTAAATATTAAGGAATTTGGGGTCCAATAAGATAATATCAGAAAATTCCCACAGCCCACAACCCATGACCCAAGCGGACGGGACGGGCGCGCGGCGGCTTAGCCTTGAACCGAAGCACATCTAGGTCCTCCCTCCTTTAAACACATGGGATACCCCTTGGGGTCCCAAACCCTTAACCACTTTAGAGACTTATAAAGAGAGCAATTCTTCTTTTTCCCACCGATGTGGTAGATTTGTCCCACACCATATTTCCATGCCTCAAACACCTTACTTCGTGGACCAATATCTCTTTCATTTCTCAACGAAATTTGACGATTCTTGGCCCTACGGTCATCTACTCACTTAGTAGATTATGCATGTGAGAAGAGACAAAGCCTCCAACATGCGGAACACTAGTGTTTAATTCATTAAATATGGGTGGACGCACCTCCCCGTCAAAGGCAAATTTCCAACAATAACGTTCTCATACCCCCAACCCCCCCACCCCCACCCAAGATGGTATGCAATAACACCTAGCTTGGACAAATTGCGACGAAAGGAGGTTTTTGGAAGCGGTTTGGTGAGAGCATCAGCCAACGGGTCGGAACTTGGAATGTGCTTGAAGATAAAGCGCTGTCGTTAACCAGTTGGCGAACGTAGTGTTAGTCAACAACTATATGCTTCATGCAGCTATGGGGATTGTTGTTCTCACATAAGTAGGTGACAGCAAGGTTTCACAAAAAACTTGTAGGTGATGTGGGGATATGGACATTGAGTTCCTTTAGAAGATTTTTCACCCAAGTGGTCTCATCAACGACACTAGCAACAGCCCCCGGTACTCTGCTTGGTAGACGAGCGGGCAACGGTAAGCTGTTTTTTATGACCACCTAACCGAAGTAAGACCAAGAAAAATAATGTAGCCTGTGGTGGAACTTCGATCAGTGAGGTTGCCAGCACAATCAGCAAAACAGAGATTAAGACTGGTGCTAGGAGCAATTCGAAGGCCATAGTTAGCAGTGCTTTTGAGATATCGAATGAGATGTTTAACAACCTTCCAGTGAAGGACATGCATAAATTGAGACAATTTGTTCACTGAGTAAGAAACATCAGGCCTAGTAAAAGACACGTATTGCAACTTTTCCAATGACTTTCCTATATTCAGTAGCATCATGGGATGGAGTACCATCATTTAGCAGAAGACTTTGAGAAGAACTCATGGGCGTGAAAACACCATTGCAATCCTGCATCAGAAGGTCATGGAGAAGGTCTGAAACATAACCTGATGAACCATTGAAAAATTGTTTCCTATAAGGATGATGTCATCTACATAGACAAAAAGATAGGCAACACGATTATTGTCATGGTGAACAAATAGAGACGGATCCGAGCGGGACTTAATAAATTCCACATAAAAAAGATAGAATGCCAGTTCATCGTACCAAGCGCGAGGCGCTTGCTTGAGATCATAAATAGCCTTGCGCAAAATGACAAACATGAGAGGGATGATGAGATACATTCTCAAATCCAGGTGATTGTTTCATAAAAACCATATCTTCAAGTGTGCCTTGTAAAAAGGCATTGTTGATGTCCAATTGTGTTGAACGGTAAGTGAAAGAACAACACAAATGGTAGTAGGCTTGCCAACCGGACTCAATGTGCAGTGACAATCAAGACCTGGACGCTAAGTAAACCCTTCGGCAATCAATCGAGCTTTGTACCTATCAAACGAACCGCCGGCTTTCTTTTTGATCCTGTATATCCACTTACAATCAACAACCTTCTTAATAGAATCTGGAGGAACCAACTCCTATGCTTGATTCCGAATTAACGCATCAAATTCAGCTTTCATAACTACCTCCATTCTGGATGCTTTAGAGCATACTTAAAAGTATGAGGGGTAACATTTTCAGGATAAAGATAATTTCATTAATAGATTATGAACTGATATATATACACAAACAAATAACAGAGTCTCTGTGAGAGAGCTCCTCCAACAGTGGAAACTAAACCAGAAAACAAGGAAAATAAAATAACAAACTAAAATGGTGGAAACAAAAATAACAACCTATGCAGTAAAACAAAGTAGTAACAATAATGAATAAGCAGTAACAACAACTACTAGAAAGATGGGCCATCCAAAAAGCTAGGATGCAAAAACAGAAAGGTTGTTTGCCTATCGGAAACAACATTTCTACCTCACACAAGGTGGGCCAAAGGTGTGCGTACACTCTACCCTCTCCAAACCCCACTTATGGGATCACACTTGGTATGTTGTTGTAGTTTACCCTGTGTTAAGTTATGTTAGTAATTAATGTACATGATGAAGGGTACTTACTTCCAGGAAGGAACTAGAGCAGGATCACATGGGTGTGTCATAGGTGGATTCATCATTCGACTTGCATTCATAGCATCGGGACTCCTAATCTCCAGAATGGTAGGACCACCAGGACCTAAAAAGCAGGCTACATCAATTGGATGGAAGTACAGAAGTAAATAAATTTTGCTATGAAAGCTTTACATATATTGATGGTGCAAGGCAAATCATTTTGAAAGATAATATCAACGTCATTTTAAAATAATTTAATTAGATTATATGACAGAAAATGAAATTTCTGATGAATAAAGATATAAGAAGAGGACAAATCAAAGTAATGAATACAAGAGATGTTGGTGAACACTTAACCTTTAGATGGTTGTGCTGGTTTTTTGCTTTGTTCAGTGATTTCGGCATTTTGAAGATTCTGTGGTTTCGTATATCCTGCTGATCCTATAGAACGCTGCACTGTACTCTTCTCAGGAAAGGTTGCCATGGATTTGGTTTTCACAACTCTTGAAGAGCCAGAAATTTTCAGCGGAGATCCATATTTCTTGAAGCCTGATGATAGACCAAGTGCTTCTTCAACAGGTAGATATCTCGTTTTCCCGGTCTGTACCTCCTTTTCCCAGTTAATACAATGCCCACCAGGAAATGTCGTAAGTTTCTTTGGTTGCACAGTACTCTGACAAAACTTTGCGGAGGCATGTAACTTGGATCCCTTAGAATACTCATTTGCTAGTCCACGTGATGAAGACACAATATCACATTCTTCACAACACCAATCCTCTGGTACATCTTCACAATAGCCCAGCATGCAATACCTTGAAAAGAAGAGAAAATCAGAACTTCTGAAAAACAGGAAGAGGACTACGTGTGCATAAAAAATACAGTCTGTACTCAAGAGAAGTAAATCCCGCAATATGCTAATGAAAGAATCAATGTATCCTTTAGGTGGAACTCATTAGCCAATACCATTTAGGATCCGGCAGTGAAGAATGCCAGAAAGATTAGACAACTTGAAGTATTTAAGATTTCAAAAAAGGGAAGCAAAGCTGATAATCCAACTAGCAATTTCCTTCGAAGAGGAACAGCCCCTTGTGTGAAAAGATCAACTTCTCACTTAGAAATGGCAAGTCAACCAAAAGAGAAGGGGTTGGGGATTGAGAAGTTTGGTTTCACAAATATCCTTTCTTAGGGCAATTTTGAGGTTTACAAAGAACATATAGTTATAGCACAAGGAGATTAGAAGCAAGTACGGATTAGAGAGTCATGGCTTACAGCTTGCCTGCCCAATTGTTCAACCTTCCATGCTAAAAAACGAGAGAGAGAGAGAGAACTTACTGATGCACTTGAACATCTTTACACTGATAGCAGGTAATAATTGCATCTTGAAAACCTCTATCACCGCAAGTGTAACAGTTTTTTTTCTGCAAGTTCATACAGAAAACACAAGAAATTCAGAAGCTCATATTGCCTTCTGGTTTTGGCAATGAACAAGAATCTAGGTGCTATCAAAGTGCTCCATTCAGTTTCTTTTGTTTCACAAAATAAGATTTACCACTGAAGAATGAGGAAACAAAATGTCATCAGTTACACAAAGCTACATCATAATCAGCAAAATCAAGTTCTCGTCTTCTTTTTGCTCACATGCTTATATTTCATAATAAATCCCCCTTTTGCAGCAGAAGCATATCCACCAGTACATTCAAATTAGTATTCAAACAAATTATTTTCCTAGCAATTTTTGGTTATATCTCATCCAGACAGAAACACCTCCAGTACAACTCCTCAAAGAAGCACTTTAAAGAGGTACAATACCAGTTTTCTTCCTGCTATTGTAAATAAATGACAAGCAATTCGATCTGCTTCTCTTTTAGTTAATTATTCTATTTAAGTTTGTTGTTTTGCAATAATAAAGGAAAAGACAGTGTTAGCTCTATTACAAAGGTCTAATGTAAAGTTAAAGAGCTAACAAAGTCCAAAAAGATATCAGGGGAAGTTAATGGTGATAGGTTGCTCCAGCTACAGAGACTTGTTAAACATCTGGCTTTTAGTTTGTAGCTTAGAGTAAAAGTGCCTTCAAAGCATCTAGCATTCCTTTCAGTCCATAAACACCAAAAGATACAATCAGGGATATCTTCCAGACTTTTCTGATTGGTTCAATTAATACTCGGTATGTGCAACATGTCATCTGATGGAATATTTGATTAAAACAATGACCACCCCTCTAATATTTGATTAAAAAAGTAGTGATTAATTGAAAGAGAAATAGTCTGGCACTAAGTTGGTGCTATACAATTAATAAAATTAGGAATCCTCCTAACAAAAACAAAAAGATAAGGATTTCTTCTGTACAAGTCCCTATCCCTGTAAAGTCAATGAAAGTTACCATACTATTTTCATCTTTAAAATCCTGTAGATTACATCTATACTTTATCTTCTGTACTATCAGCTTTCCCAACTAAAAATGTAAACCTTAATAAGCTCAAGAAGATAAAATGCACAGAATTAAAAATTAATCAGAGCTGATTCTGTCATTTGGACCAAGACTTAAAAGTATGAATTTTCTTCTTGTTTAACTGATTTCAAATTGAAAATTGGCCCATAAAATTATTCATGTTTTCTTGTGCCATTACTGAAACAACAATTTATATTATACACATAAATAATAAAAATTATTATTTTTCCTTTATAATGCTGCTGTTCCTTCTTGGTACTGTTATCATGTTTAATAATATTATCATCTACTGATAACAAAGAATCTACATTGAGAAAGCAAAAAGGCCACTAGATATGACTTGCTGAAGTTTAACCCTTATTTAAAAATGGCAACTGCTAATCAATGCCAGTGGAACTTTCTATCCGTGTAAATATTCACCACTACTCTGATCGTTCCATTTTATCCTTCTCGTGTCCAGATCAGCTCCATCATTGAGAAAGATATTCAATAGAGTATTTATATAAATTACCTTTTACTCTTTAAACATCTTATGTAGTTATACTCTATCAATCTGAACAATAAGGATAGATTAAGAAAGAAATAATTAATGACTTTTTTAACTACAAATATTTGGCAACAAGTTCAGTTTGATGAAAAGGTCAATTATCAATTTTTATAAAATAGCTTTCCAGATATCCTATAATTCAAACTCTTAAGTTTAGCAACACTGATTGAAGTCATACAACCCCCCCCCCCCCCCCCCCCCAAAGCAAAAAAAAGAACAATTCTTTCAGACATTTTTTGCCACCACTATACGAACGATGAATCTTTTTTTTTTTTCAATAGATGTTTGTTATCCGCATTGAAACCGAAAGGGCCCATTTATGATGGAAGCGCTCCCTACCAAATTTTTTCATATTCAGAATTCGAATTAGAGAACTCTGATAGCACCACATCCTTTGATTGGTTATAAATGATGAACCCAGTAAAATAGAAAATCCTATAAATCTTATGTACCTTTTATTTTTAATTTAATCATTTTCCATTTTAAAAACATCCGAGAACAAGAAACCAGGAATACTCTACTAATTATTATTCTCCAATAAAGTAAAATGAAACACATCTTTCAGAAAAATTACCAGTTAAATAGCATATTTCTAACCTTGCCTTTTATATTTTGCATAGAAAAAGGAAAAAAAGGAAAAAAAAAAGCAGACACAGACTTAGGCCCACACTCATCATCCCAAAAAGAATGTCGGCCTTTGCCGTGGAGATAAAAAAATGATAAGTAGTTGTGAATTGGACTATGTAAAAATACTTTCATAACTATGTCTGATTCTCCAACATTAATTGGATTCTCCAAAATTATTATCCAAAAATGCATTAATGTAAGAAAATTTACACGCAATCATTAATATTTTTTAAAAAGTCTGAGCGTCATAAAATGGGTGAATGTCACTTAAAAAGACAAATGAAACACATAAATCGCATGAACATTCGGTATGGGAAAAACAAATAAATACTATAAAATAAGTGTGATATATTTTATTCAACAAAAAGCTAGGGTTTTACCATGTGGGCCCTTATGAATGTTGTGTTGTTCCTTTTGCGGTTTGCCTCGGAGAATGAGTGGCCATTTGCGCTCCACGGCGATCACCGACAGACGAAAAAACGTGAAGGGGCCCTACTACAACTTCAGGGGTATTAAATTAATTTTTTATAGACAAAAAAAGGAGCGGTTCTTAAAGCCGGTTTATCTGCATTAATCAAAGGAAAATGTGGCACATTTCTCGTGTCTGCAGAGAGAGTTGTGGACTAGTGGGAGATTCTTTCTCGTTAAGGTCCTTTATATTTCATAATTGTTCGTTTTCACTATGTGGCTTTTTATATTTTTCACTTGTAAATTTTGCTACTGCTAAGCGGAGTACTAAATTTGGCCAATGAATTGACTCATATTTTGGCAGTTAGCTCTAAATGGAAGTTATGAGTGACTCATATTTTGGCAGTTAGCTCTAAATGGAAGTTATGAGTATTTGATATAGTATAGAATTGCTTTGTATATTTACACGAGGCAAGGAAGGAGAAATGAGAATGAGATTATAATGTGGGATCAATGTCTCAATTGGTATATAATAGAGTGGTAATTCACTAGTTATTCCAAATGGTCGTTAAATTTGAAAAAAAATAGAGGTTATTTGTATTCCTCATAAATCCCTGCCTACATCATCATTCAAACTCTTATCAATAAGGTAGGTAGTCAACCAACTGATACAATTATTTTGTATATTATTAATAAGACAGACATCAAAAAAATCATTATGAGGAAAAAGTTAGGGTGTGTTTGGTATTTAGGAAAATATTTCCTTAAAAGATACTTTTAAAAAATAAGTGAATTCTTATTTATTTTCCTATGTTTAATAAGTAAGCAACAACTATAACATACTCAGTTTAATCTCACAAATATAAAATATTAATATCTCATAAGCATTTTATATGAGTATGAGGGTGGGGTAGGGGTGGTGGAGTTGGAAGGTAGAGGGAAACAATTAATGATATAATATTTATGAAACTTATTTTTCCTGTTTTTACTAGAGATGTCATTTTTTTATTTAAAAAAAAAATATTTTCACGGGGCAAGAATATTTTCTAAAAATTTGATCAATCAAATATAAGTAAATTTAAAATTATTTTTTGAAAAATATTTACCTCCGTAAAAAACAGATCCTGGTATAATTTATTTTCATGTCGGAGCAATTTAAGTAAAACAAGAAAGAAAGAAAATGGTCAAATGCCCCCCCCCCCCCCCCCGGCAAACGGATCAACCACATACTTTATCTTTATATGATTATATTAACTATTTTAAAATAAAATTATTTACCCCTAAAATGTCATAACCAGTTATGTTTCTCGTGGGGGAAACGCACGCGCTTGACACGTGTATTTCACCAGCTAATATTTTTTTCCTCCTTGTTCCTCTTCCTTTCTTCCTCAACCATTTACTTTTGTCGGAGAGCGACCGAAGGTCCCATTTCTGGCAACATCAAAACATATATTTCCATCACCTTTGAGATGGAAAATGTTCACTATGCAACTTAGGCAAAACTTTTTAAAATATGTTGTCATTCCCACCGAGTAATTCATCACATAATCCGGCAGCCGAATGGCAAAGGGAAGGAGTTAAAGACCGATGATGACAAAGAACTTTGGGAAACTCTTGATGCCACAGTTCTCTCATGGATTTATGCAACTATCTCTTCTGATTTGTTGCACACAATAATGAAACCCGATTCTACAACAACAGAGGCTTGAAATCGCTTGCGGGATATTTTTCAAGACAACAAAAATTCATGCGCCGTCACGTTGGAGCAAGAATTCTCCACCATCGATATGGCGAATTTTCCAAATGCGTCGTCATATTGTCAAGGCCTCAAAATCTTGTCGGATCAACTCAAGAATGTTGGTTCGCAGGTTACCAATAATCACTTGGTCTTACAATTGGTAGCCAGTCTTACCGACGCGTATATCGGTGTGGGAACACTCATCCGACAAAGCAATCTTCTACCACTCTTTTACCAAGCATGTTCTATGCTTATTCTTGAAGATGCGGGCTTTGCCAAAAAGGCCACAACCGTCTCCAATTCCGCCATGATTGCTACCCCAACGAATGACAGTACTATATGCTTATTCTTGAAGATGCGGGCTTTGCCAAAAAGGCCACAACCGTCTCCAATTCCGCCATGATTGCTACCCCAACGAATGACAGTACTACCTATTTTGAACCTTCACAAAAAATATGTGACAAAAGGACGGAATGGTGGTAAAAATAAGGGTGAAAATAATAAAATGGTGGCCACCGAAATTTTAGGGGTGGAGGAAATGGCGGTAGAAACAATTTCGGTGGCCAACAGTGGCAGCCCTGCGGCGGACCAGCCCAATGGGCCTGGCAGTGGCCTTGGGCTGTGCCACTATGCCTAGTCCCAATGGAAAATTGGGCCAGGCCAGTTCCCAGGCCCACTGGACACTTCAACAATTTTTTTGGGCCTTCAGCATTTGGGCCGAGAGGTAACAGTCCAGCAGGCAACAGTTTAGCATCCAGTGTTGGGCCACTGCCGACCTAGTGGCAGGAGGCCCATTCGGCAGTGGCTCACCCAACCGACATTGAGTCCGCCATGCACACTCTTGGACTTAATCCATCCGACGCCAATTGATATATGGACTCCGGAGCGACGTCTCACATGACGTCCTCCCAAGGTAATCTCTCGTCCTATTTTAATTTGAGCAAAAATAATGGTATAATTGTCGAAAATGGTCATTCTATTTCAATTCGAGGTTATGGTTCTACCAATTTGTCACCACCAAACCCACTACTAACCTTAAAGAATGTCTTTCATGCTCCACAATTAATTAAAAACTTGGTATTTGTTAGAAAGTTTACTATTGATAACTGGGCATCTGTTGTTTTTTATCCTTTTGGATTTTCCGTAAAGAATTTTCAAACGGGGAAACTTCTCATGAGATGTGATAGACAAGGAGAGCTCTATCCAATAACCTCACACATTCAACAATCCAAGTTACCATCCACTTTTGCAGCTTTCGCACCTTCATTATGACATGAACGTTTGGGACATCCGGGAGCCCCTATTTTGGCATCCCTTAAACATAATAATTTTATTTCTTGTACTCAAACACGAACTTTGAATAAGTGTCGTTCATGCCCTCTTGGTAAACATGTTCAATTGCCGTTTGTTTCTTCATATTCATGCACACTTATGCCTTTTGACATTATACATTGTGATATTTTGATTTCTCCCATTTTGAGCTCTTCGGGCCATAGATATTATTTGTTCATTTTAGATGATTACTCTAATTTTTTGTGGACATATCCTTTGTCGAAAAAATTACAAGTTTTTTCCACATTCTCAAATTTAGAGCATTCATCCGAAATCAATTTGAACGGGATATCAAAAATATTCAATGTGATAATGGGAGGTAGTTTGATAATAGGCAGTTTTGGGATTTTTGCAACTCCAATGGTTTGAACTTTCACCTTTCATGTCCACACACTTCCTCACAAAACGGAAAGGCCGAGCGTAAACTCCGAACCATCAATAACATTGTTTGAACATCCCTTGCTCATGCCTCATTACCCTCCTCGTTTTGGCATCATGCACTACAAATGACCACATATTTATTAACATACTTCCTCACAAAAACCTATTCTATCAAGCTCCTCTAAAAATTCTCTATTTACGGGACCCATCTTATTCTCATATACGTGTATTTGGGTGCTTATGCTATACTCTCTTTCCATCCACCACAATAAACAAACTTCAACCCCGGTCCACACCTTGCGTTTTCTTGGGATATCCATCCAATCATCGAGGTTACATGTGTTACGACCTCTCCTCTAATAAAATAATTGTGAGTCGTCACGTCATTTTTTATGAAACAAATTTCTCATTTGCTAAAATGCACGAGTCTGGACCCCCTACCTATGATTTTTTAGACAATGGCATGCCCCCGTATTTGTCCCAATTTTTTTCATCCCATCCCAAACCCACTGTTTCGGCCAGTCCTCAAAATGTTGGTCATTTGGGCCACGAAACAGTGGCCCAGTCACGGCACACCATTGACCAGCGGATTGTGCCTTCTGCTTTGAGCCCAAACCAATCGGGTCCCGCAATAGTGGCCCAACCAAGGCACTCTAATGCCCATCGGACTGGGCCTTCTATTGTTAGCCCAATCACCCAGCCTGAACCAGTGAGTACCGTGCCACTGCCTGGCAGTGGTTTGGGCCACGACCTAGTTCCCTGTCAACTGCCAGGCAGTGTTGTCCGATCTGATGGCCAAGTTCTGCATTCAACCCAACGTCCGGTCACCCGTAGTCAACATGACATTGTCAAACCCAACACCAAGTATAGCCTACACACTCAAGTTTTCTCAAAATCATCATTACCTTGTAATCATGTATCTGCTCTCAATGACCCGAATTGAAAAATGGCTATGGATAATGCATTTAATGCTCTTATTAAAAAATCAGACGTGGAGTTGGTACCTCGTCCCCCTAATACTAATATAATTCGATCTATGTGGATTTTCAGTCACAAGAAAAAATCTGATAGTACTTTTGAGTGGCATAAAACCCGTCTTGTATGTGATGGGAAGACACAACATGTTGGTGTAGATTGCGGGGAGACGTTCAGTCCAGTGGTGAAACCAGCAACTATCATAACAGTCCTTAGTTTGGCCCTTTCAAAGGCATGGTCACTTCATCAATTGGATGTCAAAAATGTCTTTCTCCATGGCCAACTAAATGAAACGGTATACATGTATCAGCCGTTGGGATACAAGGACTCCAAATATCTAAATCATGTCTGCATACTCAAGAAATTACTATATGGGCTAAAACAAGCCCCCCGAGCCTGGTACAAGCGATTTGCGGATTTTGTTTCACGTATTGGATTTTCCAACAGTCGTTCTGATCACTCACTATTTATCTACCGGCAAGGTAATAATATTGCTTATCTTCTTTTATATGTGGGTGATATAATATTAACCGCCTCATCAGATGCCCTTCGCAAGTCCATTATGTCACAACTTGACTCAGAATTTGCGATGAAAGATCTAAGTCTCCTACACTGCTTTCTAGGGATAGTTGTGACACATCATGCATGTGATTTATTTTTATCCCAAAAAGAAGTATGCAACAGAGATTGTTGAACGTGCTGGCATGTCCTCCTGCAAACCATCCGCAACTCCAGTGGACACTAAACCCAAATTGAGTGCATCATCTGGCAAGCCTTTTGTCAACCCGTCCCTCTACCGCAGCCTAGCAGGGGCCCTGCAGTATCTTACATTCACCAGGCAGGATATTTCATATGCTGTGCAACAAGTATGCCTATTTATACATAATCCGATGGATGATCACATGCATGCTCTCAAACGCATTGTGCGTTATATTCAGGGAACTCTAGAGTATGACTTGCATTTATATCCATCATCGACTTCCACCCTTGTGTCCTACACGGATGCCGACTGGGGTGGGTGTCCGAACACCAGACGCTCCACATCTGGTTATGGTGTTTTTCTTGGCGATAACTTAGTATCTTGGTCCTCAAAAAGGTAAGCCACATTGTATCGCTCTAGTGTCGAAGTAGAATACCGAGGGGTTGCCAATGTTGTGTTTGAATCATGTTGGCTTCAGAATCTACTCCTAGAACTCCATTGTCCTGTTCTGAATGCGACATTGGTAAATTGTGATAATGTTAGTGTTATCTATCTCTCAGGAAATCCAGTGAACCATCAACGCACTAAACATATTGAACTAGATATCCACTTTGTTCGTGAAAAGGTGGCTCGCGGACAAGTGCGTGTCTTACATGTCCCGTCCCGCTATCAGATTGCAGACATTTTTACTAAGGGCCTTTCGTTGATATTATTTGAAGATATCCGGGACAGTCTCAGCATCCGTGTACCTCCCGCTTCGACTGCGAGGGAGTGATAGAATAATAATTATTAATATTGTCATTAATAATTATTATTATTGTAATTAATGTAGTATCATTTGTATATGGTAGGTAGATTAGTATTAATGTTAAGAGATTAGTAAGCATGTTTCTAGCTTATCTTATCATATCAATATCATGATTCTAGCTTGTAATATTGGTATATTTACCACCTCATTAGAAGGGAAATATTGAGGAAAACATTTTAATTATTCTTACAGTGGGCATGGTACGATATATATCGATTATCATATCAAAATTGAATTTTTGATACCGTTTTTTGATATTATGATATTTGATACGATATTTGGTATGCATTTTTAAAAAGTGTGGCATTTGATATGGTATTCGATATTGATAAAAAAAAATATACCAAAATACTGAATATCATACCGAAGTATATAGTTACATATATAATTTATATATATATTAATATTATAATACTAACAAATATATAAACAAGTATTAGCACAATATTAATTGTTTGCACATTGAAATTTTGACTAATCTATCATGATTGAAATACACTTTTTTGTGTAATTTATTTACGAAAGAGATTGTTTGTGCTTTCTTTTGAATATATTTACATGTGTAAGATATTAGTACGATATAATTGAGACGTTACTTGAATAACCGAAGTCGTAATTCTCTATTATATAAATATATGTAAGTCGAAGTCGAACAAATTATGGTACCGATTTATCATACTGCAACATACCAAAATCGAACTTAAAAATATCGAAACATACCGAATTAATTTGGTATGATAATTGTATAGTATTTTCAAAAACCGAAATTACCTCATCGAAATTTCCCATACCGTACCATGCCCACTCCTACTTGGGGGTATAAAATTCCATTTTAAAGTAGTCAAGAAAAATAATAGGACCCTATAAAAATAAAATGTGTGTTTGATAATTCGGTCCTATTTAACGGGGCCATTTGGTCATTTTCTCGAAGAAAGGTGACACATTATATATCAATTCTTGTAAGGCATGAATATTGCAAATAAAGAAACTGCATATTATTTTCGAAACGTTTCGTTTCATGGTGGTAAACGCACACGATACTATTTTTCTCTTCTATTAGTGCATATACAATTACTATCCACTTTATAAAATGAGTAAAATAACAAGGTGGCAAAATGACCGATCACGCGTATAGGTGATGTTAATTAATGAAAGAACTTATGGAAGTATTGTTGGGGGACAAAAATTTTCACTTACGCATTTTAATTATATTTTATTTTATTTAATTATCTGAAGTAGAATTTGACTTTGTCCATTTAAACATTTTTCGTATAATCAATCAAATATGTAATGAGTTGCGATTTGGCAAAACAATAAATTAAATTAGGGAGTGTGTAATTTGATTCCATAATAATATTTAAAAAATATTTTTTGAGTAAAAACTAATATTTCAAAAAAGAAAAAAATCTATTTTTTAAATCCTACACGTTATTAACACGAAAAAAATACATTTACTAACAAAATAAAATTTTGAAAATCATGTTCTTAGTGTTCTTCACCATCTTCATAAATGTTCTAGTTCCAACCACATTTTTAATCCAAAAATTCAAGAAAACCTGCTCCAAATTTATTATAACTTCAGCTAAAGGTTCTCCACGGAGACCCGCAGACAACCCCACCATTGATTTCTCAAAATTTTCATCAAATAAAGTAACTCATTTAAACCTTCAAGCTTTTTTTAAGAACTGTTTCAGTGAGCTCCTTTGATTTTCTTTTTCTTTTTCTTTTTACTATGAGATAGAGCAAGAAATTGAGTTGAATTAAAATGTAATTGACAGTTTTTTCGGTAGTAATAGTGGCAATGGTGACCTTGGTGATGGTAGAAAAAAATGAATTAAAAAAATTAAAAAAAGAATGAAAAAAAGAAGGGGGAAAAAATAAAAACCGATTTTAGCTTTTTCATGCGCATGTTTGGTGTAAAATTCACACAACTTGCCAAATCAACGAAAAGTGTTAAATGACACATTCGAGATTCACCTCATATGGCTAAATGGAACAAGGGTTAGTTAGAACTTAGAAGAGGGAAACAAAAAGTTCACCTGAGAACCCCAAACAGTCAAGAGATAGAGATATGAGTCCGGAAAATCAAACGAGACTTCACACAGCTAGGAGAACCGAGAGTGATCATTCATGAATACGTCGGAGCTCGGAAGATACTGAGCTCATCTTGGAGCTCAAACCATAGTCATTTATTTGGTACCGACAGGGGTGAGAACTGCCATTCTAATTCTTCTCGGGGAATTCTTGGAATCGACGGAAGAGAGGAGCTGATATTCTCGAGTGTTCTAACGATGTTAGGGAAAATGATAAATTTAGTTTCCTTTTTGCACTTTATATTTTTGCTTTTTGCTGTTTGCTGTTTGCTGTTTGCTGTTTGGACCTCTTGCTTTTGAATAAATGAAAATACCCCCCCCCCCCCTCGGGGGATTTTAATTTTAATTTTGTTAAAAAAAGAACTAAGTTTAATTGGAGTGTTAAGTGAAAGATCGTGTCCACATCAAGTGCTATGCCTTAATTAATACAAGTGAAAAGTTTTTAAACCCCATCAAAGATTATGATTTGATGGATAAGATTTATTTCCCTTTAATAAAAAATCTCGATTCAAGCGCTACAATTAGGAAAAAAATTGTAGGAAGCATTTTTCCTCCTTTACACAACATGAATCCTGAAATATGCACTATTATGTTTTTTTAAAAATAAATAAAATCTTTTGATATATTTAAGTTATTTATACGTTTAATTGTATAAGAGGATTGGAATGCCTTCCGTACAAGATCTTTTGATATATTTACCGCCTAGAGTTTGTGATGAGATAAATATGATCTCTTTATTTTTAACCAGAGATTTCGGATCCTAGTAGTGAGGGAAGAAGCGCTTCCCTTTTTAATGAGTCTTACATATGCAGTTGAATTAATATAAGAGCCGAAACAGATACTGGATACCGAGTAGGGAATCATAAAAATACTCTTTGTCCCAAATTAACAGTCACTTTAGCTCAAAAAATAATCTCAAATAATTATCGCTTTAGAAATTCAAGATTAAAATTAGACTGTTTTCAACTGTATTCCGGATATTAAAGAGTATGCACAATATTCAAGGGGGAAATCATTCTACTTTTGTTAAATAGGGTAATTTAGTGGGCATTTGGCCATAGAAATCATACGTTTTTCTGTTTATTTGACATTTTTGAAGTTGGAGTTGAAGATGTAATTGTGTTTGATTGTACTTTTTATAAAGAATATTTAGTTGTTTAAATGTATTTTTCCTAAAAATAATGAAATATGATCTATACACCTGAATTTAAAAAAAATTAACAACAAAATCTCATAATGGAAAACCACATAATGTCATAAATTAGATCTCATATTTCTTCAAGTACAAAAAATTATTTCATTAATTCAACTGGCATAATCAATATATTTTTTACTCTTTTTTTAGTCTATCTAATAATTAAAAACCCAGTAAAAAAGATTCGATCCGACCCAAAATCTAAACCCACTTGCCACCGCACACTTGATCAAAAACAAAAAAATTAGGACAATATAAGAGAAAACTAAAAAGAGATGAAAAAAAGTGAAAATAGATTTTGAGGTGTTTTTCAAATTCCAAATACAAGTTGTATTTGAAATTTTCACGGTCAAACGGTGATTTTGCAAATAAAATTAAAAAATCCAAAATAAAATAAATAATTCTCATGACCAAATGACTCCTTAATAAATTATATCTTACGTTTATTATTTTTTTAATGAACGTGAAACAAGTCAAATAGACGCTTTAGTTTTTCAATTAGATGACTTTTTTCTAGGAAAAAGGGGGAGAGGGAGGAAAGGAGTTGAAGGGGGGGTCACAATAATCACCACAAAACCAACTAGAGAGGAGTAAAAAAGCTACATTATCTTTAGACATTAAATAGAGGGGAAGGAAAAACAAATTCGAACCAGTCCTAACATACCAACTTATAGTAATAACATCACATGCATATGCCCACTTCTGCACATACTAGAAATTTTAACATAGGCCACAACTATCCTATAGTACAAACAGTGGAACTTCTTCTCTTACTCAATTCAAAATTATGCAGGTGCAGAAATTATAATAGTAATGGTTATAAAGGAAAACAGGCTGGCCTTTTGCAGTGAGATCCCACCATGACTTATATCAGTGTTCATGCCAGTACCCGATGGGCCTAAACCGTTGTTGACACCTCCTAATACGCCCGTGTTCGGATTTGTCACATAAGGAGATCCACCTGTGGTGGTTGTGGTTGTGGATGGTGTTCGTGCGGTGGGGCTGGTAGTAGTCCTGGGAGTTGTAGGGGTGCCACTGCTAAACAAAGAAGTAACTTGTCATGTGTAAATTCCATACAATTAGGGACACAAGTGATGAAGAGGTAAATAAAAGAACAAGATAGACTAATGGAACGTCTATTCTAGATTTTAAAGCAGAGTAAGCCATCAAATTTAGACCAATCAACTTCATGTAATTTAAAGCACAAATTGCACCATGAGTTTCAAATAGTAAACAATGGGAACGGTTAGTCTATAGCTTATGAAAACTAGTGCATGTTGGTCTTCTATTGTACTTTATAAAGCAGTACGGGAGG
This sequence comes from Anisodus tanguticus, assembly GCA_034509755.1. NCBI lineage: Eukaryota > Viridiplantae > Streptophyta > Magnoliopsida > Solanales > Solanaceae > Anisodus > Anisodus tanguticus. Next base: position 8,658,696 of record CM067547.1, on the reverse strand, counting down.
TAAATAACTATTACAAGTATTCGAAAGGATAAACAAATATTCAATAATCAGAAATTGAATCTTGTTGAAGAAATAGGCCAATCTTCAAAACTGCCGCAAGCTTGTTGTGTCTTGAAAAGATATGTGTTCTCTCATATATTTTCATTTTATTTTACAAGTGCTAAAGTTAGATTACTTGATTTAATAGTTTTTCTACTTTTTAAATCATTGGTTCATAGGATCCATACTCAAGATTCTCTCCTCTACAGACTACATGCACATTAAGGCTCTACATGCAACAGCCGTACAAATCCCACCATCTTGATTAGGATTCAACCGTATATTCAGGGACGGACCTAGTTTAGAAGTTATATATGAGTTCATATTTTATTCAGATGCTATATATGTATAAAAATTTATTAAATATCTAATAAATCAATTATAAATTGAGCTATTACTTGTATATTAATTTAGAATTATGGTAAGAAGTTTATAAATTTCAAATCCTGTATGAGGTCAAGGAAGGATATATAAACTATGGTACTGTAAGGAATGGTATTTAGTTGGATGTCACATAATGTCAAAAAAGAACGCACCCATATGCCATATGAAGGTACAAGTCCCCCTTTGAAGGCCTTCTACAGTTTTCAATTACTCATTTCGTAAATAATTTGCCACCAAACACTAATTTGTTACTCTCCAATGAGGACAAAGACAAGTAGACAACACACTATCTGATGGTCAGAGTGTCCGATGACATTTATAACCCCACACGCCAAGTTTTGACCACATGATTTTATCAGGTACGTACTACTATGATTTTTACTTTCTCAACTAATAGGTATGTTAAATATACACATAATACACATGTATATTATGTGTATATTTATGAATATTGATTCTCGGTTTTGTATAGAAAGCCCACGGTAATTGGGTAGATTTTGTACACAGGTTGTTGTAATATTTTAGTGTAAGTATTACCTTACTTATTCTTGTACACTTACCATAGTTATAGGAGTCTTGTACTACTAGAATAAGATTTTGGATTTAGAATAGGAATATGTTTTCTATTATGGTAAATTGTAACTTGTATATATACTCTTTTCATTAATGAGAATAATCAAGGGATTATTTCTTTCATGGTATCAGAAGTCTAGGACTCAAATACTTCCGCTCCTCTTCCAACGCAAATTCCCTCTCGGTTTCTTCCTCAAACCCGAGGCCGCCCTTCAAAATTTTCTTGTCCAAATTTCTTGTTCTATTCACTATGACAGATAAGAACATGTTTCATCCTACCCTAACAGTTTCTAACATCAAGAGCGTTCTTCCTATTGTTCTTGACATAGAAAACGTCCAATATGGGACGTGGGCAAAGTTGTTCAAAATTCATGCACTTGCACATCAAGTCCTCTACCACATAATTCCTCCGGCTCCTGGCACGCAAGATGTACCCACCAAGGAGGAAAATCCTAAATTATGAATTACTCTTGATGCTACGGTTCTCTAGTGAATTTATGCCACTATCTCCGTCGACCTCTTACAAACGATAATTGAACCCAACTCTACGGCTATGGCTACTTGGGATAAATTGCGTGATTTATTTCAGGATAACATGCATTCCCGTATTGTCACCCTTGAACCGGAATTTTTCCAAGTCACTATAGAGGATTTTTCGAACGTTTCCTCCTATTGCAAACGACTCAAGGAATTGGAGGACCAACTTCGCAACGTTGGTGCTCCTGTTAGCAATGATCGTCTAGTTCTACAGATGGTTGCAAGCATGTCTGAGGCCTATAACGGCGTTGCTTCAATACTTCGTCAAAGTAACCCTCTACCGCAATTTTATCAAGCCATGTCTATCCTTACACTAGAGGAGGTTGATTTCGCTAAAAAGGCGGCTACTGGCGCTAACTCCGTCTTGATGGCCACGTCCAATAGTTCTCTGGCATTTTATGACAATTCAGGCCAAAATCGTAACAACGGTGGCGGCAAAAAAGGTCAGAATCGCAAGGATAAAAACAAAGGTGGTGGCCGTGGTGGTAATGGCGGCAGCGGCGGAGGACGAGCCACTGGGGGGGTCCCGGCCATCTGGACCACCAGCAAATTGGTCATGGGCCAGCTGCCAGTGGTCCGATGTCCCCTCTTTACAATCAGGTACTGGATACGGGAATTGGGCCACTACCCAGTCCATGCCCAATTTCCAGCAACAGGCACGCGGTACAGCCTAGCTTCAGCAGCAGCAGTCTCGCCCAGTTGGGCCTTGGCCAACCCCAGGCCTTTGCGGCTGAGGGCCCCACTTTCATCCCTTCTCCGATAGATATTGAAGCCGCAATACACACGCTGGGATTAACTCTTCCGGACCTAAATTGGTACATGGACATAGACGCCACAACCCACATGACATCCGATTCGGGTACTCTCTCGTCTTATTCCAATTTGAGCAACCCTCGTGGCATAATCGTTGGTAGTGGTAATACTATTCCGATTCGTGGTTATGGTCATAAAACTTTGTCTCTCCCCCCATCCACCCCTTGTCTTGAAAAATACCCTTCATGCCCCTAAATTGATTAAATTTTTTGTGTATTTCCGTAAATTCACCACTGATAATTCCGTGTCAATTGAATTTGATCCATTTGGTTTTTCTGTGAAGGATTTCAAGACGGGGAGTCCTCTCATGAGGTGTGATAGTAGGGGAGATCTTTATCCTATCACGCCAAGTTCCGATTTCTCGCATCAAACCTTGCCATCAACCTTTGCAGCTCTTGATCCTTCCTTGTGGCATGCTCGTCTAGGTCATCCATGGTCGTCTATTTTGTCTTCCTTAGATAAAAATAAATTTATTTCATGTAAGGGTACGCGTAGTACTCCGAATTGTCAATCTTGTTCTATAGGAAAAATTGTTAGGTTGCCATTTGTAAACTATAATTCTCATACTTCAATGTCATTTGATATTATTCATAGAAATTTATAGACATCTCATGTTATCAGTTCTTTGAGTCATCGGTACTATGTTCTATTTTTGGATGATTATTCTAAGTTTTTATGGACTTTTCCGACTATGAAAAAATCTCAAATTTTTCCACCTTCTTAAAATTTAGAGCATTCATTAAAACCCAATTCGAACAGGAAATCAAAAATATTCAATGTGGATGATATTATCTTGACTGCCTCTTCTGATGCGTTACGCCGATCTATCATGACAATGCTCAGTTCTGAGTTTGCTATGAAAGACTTAGGGCTTTGAGTTATTTTTTGGGGATTGTTGTTACTCGTCACGCAGGTGGGTTGTTCTTGTCCCAGAGGAACTATGCAGCTGAGATAATTGAGCGGGCTGGGATGTCATCATGTAAGTCCACTTCCACTCCGGTTGATACTAAACCCAAGTTAGGTGTTGCGGCTGGCTCACCTTATGAGGATCCGACCCGTTATCGCAGTCTTGCAGGGACCTTTCGGTATCTTACGTTCACGAGACCTGATATTACGTATGTCGTACAACATATGTGTTTGTTTATGCATGACCCCAGGATTGAGCACATGAATGCGCTCAAACGCATTATTCGGTACATCCATGGGACACTTGATTATGGCTTGCATTTGTATCCTTCGTCGATGTCTACACTTGTCTCGTATACGATGCTGATTGGGGTGGCTGTCCAGACGGTCTACGTCTGGCTATTGTATGTTTCTTGGTAATAAATTGATCTCCTGGTCTGCTAAGCGTCAGTCGACGTTATCACGTTCTAGTGCAGAGGCCGAGTATCGAGGGGTAGCCAATATGGTCTCTGAGTCATATTGGTTACGAAATATGCTTTTAGAGCTTCATTGTCCTATTCATAAAGCTATCTTGGTGTATTGTGATAATGTTAGTGCCATCTACCTTTCCGGTAATCCTGTTCAGCACCAGCGCACTAAACATATCGAGATGGACATTCACTTTGTTCGAGAAAAGATAGCTCGTGGACAAGTACGCGTCTGCCATGTCCCTTCCAAGTATCAAATATGCAGACATCTTCACAAAGGATCTTCCCTCGGTTCTTTTTGAAGATTTTAGGGACAATCTCAGCGTACGAAGACCGCCCGCTATGACTGCGGGGGTGTGTTAAATATACACATAATATACACAAGATACACATGTATATTATGTGTATATTTATGAATATTGATTCTCGGTTTTGTATAGAAAGCCCACGGTAATTGGGCAGATTTTGTACATAGGTTGTTGTAATATTTTAGTGTAAGTATTACTTTACTTAGTCTTGTACACTTACCATAGTTATAGGAGTCTTGTACTACTAGAATAAGGTTTTGGGTTTAGAATAGGAATAGATTTTCTATTATGGTAAATTGTAACTTGTATATATACTCTATTCATTAATTAAAATAATCAAGAGATAATTTTTTTCAAGGTACGTATTACTATGATTTTTACTTTCTCAACTAAAGAGATATATGAATAGTGTTAACTTAGGGTTCCATAACAACTGGATTATATTTTTACTGAAGTATGAGAAAAAGACGTGAGTATTTTGATGTTCAATTATTGCAGCATTGTGAAAAGGCTATCAAAAGAGTGAAAAAGAAAGAAAACTCCAATAAACATTAGAAGCGATAATTTTGTCAATCAGTCAAAAAGCATCATGATGCGAATGCATTACACTTTTCAACATTGAAGACAAAAAGAGCTTATAGATTAGATCAAAGGTAAAAAAACGAAAGTGATTGAACCTGATTTGGCATATATAACGATTTTTAAGTATAATTTCAAAGACCAAGGAATTTGAAACAAAACTGCTTTATTATGTTACACTTTATCGACACTCGAGGGATGCCCATCTCACAAAAGAGAAAAAAAGGGGGGAAAAGGAAACAGAGTCTAGAAAAATTAAGGAATTGGTGAAAATAGCAATAAGTGCTAATAGCATGTAGGATGGCTGTTTTAAGATATGCAAAAATCTTGAAATTGAAAAGCAGGTTCAATTTTGACCCCAAGTGGACCAAAACTAATGTGGAGTGGTGCTTCAAAATACAGAGGATAATTACATCTTACAGTATTACACACATTAATTTAAGCTTTCTTGCTATCTATATAATAATAGGAAATGCCTTTGCAATCACATAAAAGGACTACCAACTCCACCCGATAAGTTGTTAATTTAGAGTAACAACACTAATGTCGAACATGGACACCTTAAATATGTACACGATGTAACTTTTATATATATTTACATTAGTATTAATCTATATAACATGTTATAGAATGTAATATGCCTTAATTTTTCAGGATAGTAATTGAAACTTTTCATAGATAGTTACAATGTAGTTTTTTTTTTAGGTGACCTGATAATGTAAAACAAAGTTAAAAGAAGACTTGTACGGTGAAAATGGTTAAGTTCAGTTAAGAAGTGTTACCTTGCACTAGCAGGATAAACACAGCCAGCTGTGCCTGTATATCACACGGTAAAAAACAAAAATTGATCAGAAACATTTATTCGATCTTCCAAAACAATAGACGTTCCACAATGTATGAAATAAGTAACTTCACAGTTTTTACTAAAGGGGGCAGGCTTGCTTACTGGGGTCAGTGCCAGTAACTGTGGCGGTACCAGAAAAATCACATGCTCCAGCAGCTTGGCCCTTCTTCTGGAAATAGCTGTTTACAGCAAAATTGCAGTGAGCTCTTACGGTATTCGGGTTAAAGCAAGGCCCATTTGTATGGATCGGGTTGCAATCTGCCCCTGCTCCACAAGCATAGTCCAGTGTCTTTTGCAACACTGCATCACTCAATCCTTTGCAAGCGCACCATGCAGCATCTACCAAAAATCCCAACAGAAATACAAACAAAAAGTAAGTTTAGTGACCATCGGTGAAATTAACTCGATCTAGCACTATATATCCTTAATACTCCACATTCCTTGCCAAAGCATGTGAAGCGTATGAATATTAAAAAGTGCACAGCTCCTTTATTGTGGTTTAATCTATGCACGTATGAAAAGTGAGACTTCTAGAGGAGGAATTAAGCAGGATACTTATAAGGTCCTGTTTTTTTGAAATGAGAAGGTAAGAAAAAACGAATTTGTAGCTCAAAAACAGAGACAATTTTGTAAATACAGGTGGAGATCAGTGCCTAAAGGCAAACAATAACCCTAGAGACAGTTACCAGATTTGAAGTTTATGAGTTATTACAAAGACTTCAAGTTAATATATATAATAATAACTGAGTTCACCGTTAGATATATAAATATATTTAAGAAATTTCTTAACATTATAACAAAATTTGAGCAAAATGTACTAGTTAGGTTCACGTGAACCCGTAACTGACACTGTAGATCCGTTATAACACTAGATGCAGTTTTGGACAGGAGAAGCACAATCAACTTTAAAGACTAGAGAGAGAAAGGAACTTACTTGAGTGGCCGGCCATGGCCAAAAAGAGGAGTGCAAACACAAAGGCAGACATGATAAGATGATGATAATAGAGAGGGATGAAGAAGAGGTAAGAATGGTGCAGGGAGAGAAGATAAAACACTGATGTACGTTGTATGTGAGTGTGAAATGAGTGAGGACTGAGGAGTGTTGTGTTGGGATTTTCACACCGAAAAATAAAAAATTCAACAAAGGTGATACAGTGATAATGAGGATTTAGATGGTGGGATAGTGGGCCCTCAGGGCACAAGCGAGTTGGTAAGTGTTAAGTTGATTGGGGTACAACCACTCTGACGTCGCGGGTTCGAATCCGTGTGGTGACAGTCTTTGCTGAAATATTGCAAGGGTTATTGCTGGGTTCGTGTTCCGTTAGTCATCTCCCTTGCAGGGCTACCACTTGCGCATATCTCTCGATTTACATCCACCTGGCCAAGGGCCTCTGATACAGATGAGAGGATTTCGCGTTCGGGACTTTCCCCTTCACAAAGACGGTGGGATAGTGAAGTGGCCCCTCTTGGTGGCCTTACCTCTTTTTAAAAATTTTGGGGTGTCGTGCATTAACATATCCATTTTCTTTCTTTTTGTATTTCCCCCTAATGTAATGACTCTAGGTCTTTAGATTAATTAGGGTCGTACTCTCTATTTCTTTATATTTCTGACTTTTAATGTGATTATCACAGAGTAATTTAAAATATAAGATACTGTGAGTATGGAGTGACATTTAATCTGTTGGAACATACGGAATGTGTATAACTTTTGTAAGAACTATATACATGGTAGCAATGAAAGTAGGTCCCATAAACTTCTTTTTATAATATTAAAAGTTTAATTTAGGAAAAGTATATAGTAGCTAGAAAGAATTTAAATAAACAAGGTGTAGTAAAATCTTTTGACAAATGGAGTACCAGTGGCACTGCCCCACTGGCCATGTGGCAATAAGCGACAATTATGTTTCTTTTTTTTTTTTTTTTTTTTTTTTTTGATAATCCAGGTCTCGGGGTGGCCTTAAGTACTTCCATATCGCTAAGCTACTGCACAAGCGCAAATCGGTACTAGGCTCCGGAGGTGATGGGACCGGTCCTTCAAAGACCCCACCACCAGGTAAATCGCGGGATATGCACACATGGTCAGTGTCTGCTTGCGTCCAACGGATCAATGCTACAAGGTTGACCCCCCCACAAGCCCCATCCCTAAAGCTTGGCGGAGACCGAACCCACACTGCAACATGCCCGCGCGGCTTTTAGCGCACAGGCTTTACCACATGTATGTGCCCCTGAGGACGATATCCTTAGGGGGGAATCGAACTTGCGACCGTAAGGCGACAATTATGTTTCTTGGTCGTAGCTAGAAAGAATTTCCTCTATGTGGAGTGTGGACAAACGATAGGTTAAATCATTTGTATGGGATATAATAGAGATTCTACTTCTTACTACTGTTGCTTCTTTTTTTTTCCTACGTGGGCGTTTGAACCTAAAAAATATAGGTGAAAAATATAATAATTGAAAAAAGTACTCTAATATTTTATTTTAAAAAAATAAAAATTGAGAGGAGTGTTTTAAAGGAAAAAATAATAGTGGAAAGGGACGTGGACGTGGTGGGGGCCAAACCGCCGGTGGCCGCAGCCAGCCCGGGCAGTGGCGGCACTTTTCCAGGCAGCATTGGGGGCCAGTACCCACGGTGGGCTTGGTCCCCACAGTGGGTTGCCCCGTCGTGTCCTTTTCTGACCTCTTCGTGGGCCCGGCCTCCTCCTTCTTCAAATCGCCAACCCGGGCCTCGCGGCAGTGGGCTACCGGCGAGAGAATCAGTCGGGCCAGTAGCCGCTGGGCTCGGTGCTTGGGATGAGACACCGGGAAACATTGGGCATGTTTGGGAGGCTAATTTATGGATCAAATACGAGGGTATGCTATAGTTAAGAAATTCACTGCCGCTCCCACCGAGTCATTCATCACATAATTCCGCCGGAAAAAGGCAAGGAGAAGGTGCCGAAAATCGACGACGAAAGAGAATTATGGTTAACCCTTGATGCGACAGTTCTTCAGTGAATTTATGCCACTATTTCTAGCAATTTGGTGCATACAATTATTGAGCCTGACTCCACGACGATGGAGCCTTGGGATCGCTTACGCGACATATTCCAAGACAATAAAAATTCCCGGGTTGTTACTCTTGAACAAGAATTCTCCACCACCGACATGGCGGACTTTCCCAATGCTTTCGCATATTGTAAACGGCTCAAGGTGTTGTTGGACCAACTCAAGAACGTTGGTGCGCCGATCACTAACAATTGACTTGTTTTACAACAAGTGGTCGACCTCACTGACGCGTATAGTGGAGTGGGTACACTCATCCGCCAAAGCAATCCTTTTCCACGTGTACAAAAATTAAAAAGCGAACACAAGTTAAATGACAACAATAGGATGTATGTGCACTTACCCAGCTTTCATCACGTCAATTAAGCTTGATTCTTAATGGGCTGAAAGAATCTTAACCCAATCTTGTCTAAAGAGAAGGTTGGGTTTGTTTCGTGAGCCATGACATGGGCCAAGCTATTTTGGTTGCTCTATATGAAACAAATACATCTTTGATTGCTGAAGGATGGTGGCAACGCCGTCATAGAATTCGTTCAAGTCTGCAATAAGTTGCATGACCAATCACTGATGCGTCGACGTTGGAGAGTTGGTCGGCAAGCATCCTGAGTTCTTGACAATATGCAAACACGTTTGGAAAAGCATCCTGATGAACGTCATTGAACTGATTTTCAAGGTATAACGCTTGTTGAATTTTGTTGTTCTGGAAAATACTTCCTAAACATTCCCACGTTTGGCGGGCAGTGGCATCGGTCTCAATGATGGTGTGCAACAGATCATTAGAGATTGTGCCGTATATCCACTAGAGGACGTCTGCGTCAAAACAAGACCAGAGTGTATCATCAGAAATTGAAGCTGAGGGTAGGTCTGTGGACTTTGGTGTAGGAGAGATGATGTGGTCGATAACTTCGTAAACACGACAGGATCTTAAAAAGCTCCGCCCACGAGGAGTATTGACCCTTTTCCATTTCAAGGGTGATAGGGATGGAGTTTTTATGTTATTTACTACAAGTGCATGATGGAATTTGGTTTTGTCAGCCATGGAAGATGAAATTTAGGAGGAGAATGGAGACAGAATGGCTGGAAAAAAAATACTAGGGTTCCATGGGGGTGGCGGCCGAGAGCTATGGTCGGCGGCGGCGGATGTATTTTTAGGCTACTGATACCATAAAGGAATATGTTCATTGATTGTATTTATCAATAATGTACAATATACATAGTAGTACAAGAATATTTAAAGTAGGTAACTAATCAACCTAATTATAATAAGAAATATAATTATACCTAAAATAGGAGACCTAACTACAATAGAAATACAATTCTACCTAAAATAACAGATATACAATTAATGAAAAAAATATTCGGAAAATATTCTATTAATGACTTATAGTACTTTTAATGTAGTTTATAAATATATAAATTTTATTTTTATAAACTTAAAAAAATTATGTAAAAATTTCAGGTCAAAGTTATAAATTTCTTATCAAATTAGAGAAAGTCTTGAGTTGGAGCTTCAATGTAATCCATTATAAAAAATAAATCATGTACTTGTCAATTAGAAAAGAGTTAAGTATGCCCTCGAGGAATGTATTGAAGACATAATTAAATAAATTAAAGTATTTTTTTTCTAATAGCTTAGATTCATAATGAAATAATCACACATCTTAATAAGTTTAAACATCAAGACATTATATACGAGTTGGAAAACTCACGATGGTGGTTGTCTAAGTACTTTCCTTTTACCTTTTAGCACGAGGGTGGTAGTTGCAATGAGAGTATTTTTGACGGTTTGGTCAGATAATCCTGCATTTCTGCCACACTGTGTTTGCTAAATTAGGTTCTATTATTCTGTTGGGTAACTGAAGTGATGAAATATTTGGTAATTGTTAAATTGGAAACTCGAATTTGATTTTACGTACGTTGACCAACTCTTGTGGAAGAGAAAAACGAAAAAAATAAATTCTATATATCTTTTTTTGTACTCTTGTTTATTTGGGTGAAAATGTGTTGTAGAAAGCACTTAATGACAATTACCATATATAGTGTATTCGCTGTCTTTATTACTGTAGTTATTTTGATGGAGGAAAAATAATGAAGAGACAAAAATTCTATTGTTTTTCTTTTATTGACAAGATATGAAATAGTTGTTACTACTTCTTATTATTTGAGGAACCTAAGTTTATTTCTATCTGAAGCATAAAATCACCGATTTATGCTATTAATAATACACACGGTAATATATAAATTAAGGGGGGAAGATCAAAGAAAAAAACAAAAGCAAAAACAAAAACAAAAACAAAATGTTGCAATGTCCTTTGTCATTTTTCCTATTATTATTATTATTATTATTATTATTATTATTAGCTGAAAGCCTGAAATCAGGGGAAACATGTGATAGTAAACATTGACTGAATTGTTACGTTATATGCTGATTTGCTATATTTTCGTTTTTCCTTTTTTTTTCCTGAATGTCACAAATTAATTTATAGTCGGGTTTGGCTCCGCTTCATTAATTTTTGCTCTATTAATTATCAGTACATTCATTGATGAATGACAAGTGTCCTACTTATTGTTGGAAATTTGTCTTTGGCGGGAGTTGCGACCGACCAACTTTAACGGCTTAAACACTAGTGTAACGTATGTTGGAGAATCCGGTTCTTCACACATGCATGATCTACTAAGTACGTAGATAACCGTAGGGCCAAGAATCGTCAAATTTCATTGAGAAATGAAAGAGATATTGGTTCACGAAGTAAGGTGTTTGAAGCATGGAAAGTGTGGTATTGTGTGTAATTCTCCCTCATCGGTAGAGGAAGAAAGAATTGTTGTGTATATAAGATTCGAAATTGGTTTGGGGTTTGGGACCCCAAGGGGTATCCCATGTGTTTAAAGTGTTTAAAGGAGGGAGGACCTAGATGTGCTTCGGTTCGAGGAAAGACCACACGCACGCCGCCGCCGTCCGCCCGGTCACGGGTCACGGGTGGGTCACGGGTCACGGGTCACGGGTCACGGGTCACGGGTCACGGGTCACGGGTCACGGGTCACGGGTCACGGGTCACGGGTCACGGGGCAGTGGGTCTTCTGATATTATCTTTTTGGGCCAGAAAACTTTTCCAGAAGTACAGTTTGATCCCAGAAGTTTCCAGATGTACGGTTCGGACCGAAATTCTTTCGAAGTACGCTTTGGTCCCCGAAGTTTCAAGATGTGCGGTTTGGTCCCTCAAGTTTCCGAGAATCTGGACGATCAAAGCATTGCCAAGCACTCAATTCACCATTTATTTTGGTTTGAATTACTCCTCCTATAATGGCCAAATCCGTTGGTCTTTCACCATTTATGTTGGTGGCTTTACTACCTCCATAATGGCCATTATTTGGCTATTATGGAAGCAGTTTTTCAGCCCATCCCTCACCTATATAAACACCCCCTTACACCATTGTTGAGGACTAAGACATATGCACGAAAATACAGAAACAAATGCAGAAAAATAGTGCACGAAAATACACAACCGAAATAGTTTTCTTCCTACAACTTCCAAGCATCATTTCGTTACTCAATATTCTTCACGGTAGCTCTTGAGTTTCCTTTGCTCAAGGGTTCCATTCTTTGTTTTATCTTGGGAGACAAATTGTCCGGGACGTATAAAGGATACATACGGGGCAATATTGTCTTAAGGACAGAGTGCTACACTCGAGTCAGCAAAAACCAATTTATATTTTTTCGTCTTCTATAAAACTGGAATTTCCAGTTTTTACTTGTGTAACTATTGTACTTTTCAGATTTCATGTTGAATTATTGAATCTTTGTTTATCCTTTCGAATACTTGTAATAGTTAAATACTTCCCGTACTGCTTTATAAAGTACCATAGAGCAAAACTCCCAACACTTATTATGAAAGATTTTTTTTTCTTATTCTCTATTTGTGGTTAAGCTCTATTAATGGTATTAATTGAAAATTTTAAAAAGGGAGCTAATATTAAGTATTATTTAATTAAACAATTACTAAGAAAGCATTAAAATGTAAGAATGAAAAAATAAATCTGTAACATTTTTTTGTCAATATCAAATAACTTATTGAGTTTTAATTAAATAATTCTCTATTTTTGGTTAAGCTCTATTAATGATAATAGTTGAAAGAAAAAAAGGGAACTAAAATACATGTCTACGGACAAAACCGAAGGATGCCATTGATAGGTTTGTTTTTGTATTTAACTATACATTTTATTATTTTCTCCGTCCCAATTTATATGATATAGTTTGACTGGATACGAAATTTAAGAAATAATGGAATATTTTTGGATCTTATAGTCTAAAATAAGCCAAAGATATTTATGTGGTTATAAATCATCTCGTTAAGCGTAAAAGATAAAGTTTAAAGTTAAATTATTGTCAAATAAAAAAATGTGTCATTCTTTTTTCGACTGTACGGAGAAGCACTTGTATAATAAATTGTTCATCTATAGTCAAATATAGTTTTACTAATTATTTAATTTTAAATCCAACAAGTTATCTGACATTGACTAAAACGTACTACATATTTGTTTTTTCATTCTTACATTTGAATGTTTTTTAGTGATTGTTTAGTTAAATAATACTTAATTATTATCTCCTTATTTTAATTTTTAATTTAGTACCATTAATAGAGCTTAACCATAAATAGAGAATAAGATAAGAATCAATTTCAACCTTTCATAATAACTAGGAAACTTGAACCATATAACTATCAATTTCCACTTAGGGGCTGAGTGAAACCAATGGATCTATACATTGGGCTGGAAACTCACAAATAGTTACCAATTCCAAGCCTTTCTAGATTTCTACCGTTACAAAGAATATGTCCCATATTGTATCTCTTGCGAGTTGTGACAATTCACATCAGAACGCAATAATAAAAGAAAAGAACACTTGTTTCAATTCATAAAGCAACACAAAACATTATACATTTATTCACACTTCTTGAAGATGTAAAACTGAACTCCCCCACAAGGGGTCAACAAAAGTAGTCATCTCTTCATTTGATCTCTACTGATTTAACCTCTCTTCAAACATCCATTTTATCATCTTCGTCATCATCTATTTCTTCAATCTTCATTTTCTTCACTGCTTGAGCAGCATCACTCCTTGTCCCATTAGGGAGCTGAATCAGCACATCAGATTTTTTCCCGGTAGCAGCATTAACAAGCCCTCCATTCTTCTCCACCCTGTAAGATAAGTCTTTCCCACCAAATCCAGCATCAATGTACACAGTTGAATTCTCATCGATTTCCTCCTTCACAAGCATCTTTGATAACTCTGTTACAACTTTTTTCTCCAACCACCTCCTAATAGGCCTTGCACCATAAACCTGAATACCATTGACAACAAAAGTTAGTACAACTCCTTGCAAAAGAGAATTTTTTCACTTCTATACACCACTAGAATTTAACACTTACCGGGTCATAGCTCTGAGCTAGTATGACATCTAACGCAGCCTCAGTAACGCCCAAGGCAATACCCCTCTCAGCTAAACGGCCTGCCACGTCTTTCAGTTGGTGACGGCATACTTGCCTCAACTGTTCGTGTGATAAAGGATCAAACACGACAATCTCATCAAGCCGATTCAGCAGCTCAGGCTTAAACTGCTTCCTAACCTGTAACAAAAAAGATGTGCAAGTGAACACCTGTTGTTCCAATTAACAAAATATAAACTGTCCTGCAACAGCAAACAATGTTGAAAACTTGGCAGCAAATAGGGTGTTCTAACATACCTCCTGCATGACCATTTCGCGAGCCTTCTCCATGGTGCACTTGCCCATTAATCCTGACAAGAGAAACTCTGCTCCCAGATTTGAAGTCATAATGATCACCGTGTTAGTGAAATCAACAGTACGACCTTGACCATCTGTTAATCTTCCGTCATCCAACACTTGAAGCAAGGTATTAAACACAGTAGGATGAGCTTTTTCCACTTCATCAAAAAGCACAACACTGTAAGGGCGCCTCCTCACAGCTTCAGTAAGCTGTCCTCCTTCCTCATGTCCAACATAACTGCAAATACACACATATTCGGCATTTATCAATCTGAACCGTATAACTATCAAGTACCTAGAGGAAAGTGGAAAAGGTCCTTACCCTGGTGGAGCACCAATCAATCGGGCAACAGAATGCTGTTCCATGTATTCGGACATGTCAATTCTGACCATCAACTTATCATCATCAAAGAGCTGCTCAGCGAGAGCTTTAGCAAGTTCAGTCTTTCCAACACCAGTTGGCCCCAAAAAAAGGAATGAACCAGTTGGTTGTTGTTGCCTTCCTAATCCAGCTCTAGACCTTAACACAGCCTCAGCAACAGCTCTAACTGCATGATCTTGTCCGACCACTCTTTGGTGCAATCTATCAGCGAGACCAATCAATTTCTCTTTCTCATTCTGACCGAGCCTTGAGACAGGAATACCAGTCCAGCGACTAACTACTTCCGCGATCTGATCGGGTCCCACAGTCTCTGTTAACATTGTACTCTCATCTGAGTTACTCTCAAGCTTTGTTATTGCAGCTTCCACTTCTTGGATAGCACCATATCTAAGATCTGCTGCTCTAGCAAGATCATATCTCCTTTCAGCTTCTTGTAAAGCATACAGGAGTTCATCGCGCTTCTGCTTAAGCCTGCGAAGCTCATCAATTCTTTCCTTCTCTTTCTTATACCTCATCATCAAAGGCTGGAGTTTGTCCCTCAAATCATCAAGCTCTTTTCTCACCTGAAATAGTGATTATGTTAGTTGTACACATTCCCTACACAGGCTTTACAATAATTAAGTAAAAGCATTTTTGGGATATGACACTTACTTCAACAAGTCGAGCTTTGCTAGCTTTGTCTTTTTCCTTCTCAAGAGCATGATGTTCAACTTCTAGCTGAATCCTCTTCCTTTCGAGATTGTCAATTTCTTCTGGTTGACTATCAAGTTGAACTCTCACATTTGCACAAGCCTCATCAACTAGGTCAATAGCTTTATCTGGCAAATGTCGACCTGAAGCAATTTTTTTACAGATTAGTCATTCTACTGTGTGCAAAGAACTATAGCTAACTGGCAAATCCCAACCCAGACAACTATAGCGATTCTCCATAGCAGAGAAACAGAAACCCTTCAGAGAAAATTCATTTTAATAAAGAAAAGATACATAGTTCCATTCGGTTAAGGTGGGTATGCATGAGGAAGCTCTAATTCATCAATCACAGTAAAAAAAACTCATCTTGCAAAGCACAAAGAAGCAAAAACTATTTTTATCATCTAAACAGGACATAATTCAGCTATATCAGTTGTGCCAAGTAAAACTAGATTCAAATTCACCCTGCTAATAAGACACAGAGAAAGGAACTATCTCCAAAGCATTTCAGGAAATCTTTTGAGGACAATCAAAATATAGTAATCTTAAGATGCATCACATTTGAAGGTTAAATTCTTCATATTCTGTAACTAGTGACATAAAGGGTGAAATTTGTAATAGCAATATAACGAAAGTAAATACCTGTAATGTATCGAGAGGAAAGCTGGGCAGCAATGACAAGAGCCCTATCCTGAATTTTGACACCGTGATGGCCTTCATATTTCTCCTTCAACCCTCGAAGGATACTTATAGTATCAGGAACACTAGGCTCGGCAACATAAACCTGCTGGAAACGCCTTTCAAATGCAGCATCCTTCTCCACATACTTCCTATACTCTTCCAAAGTTGTTGCACCAATGCACCTTAATTGTCCCCTAGCAAGCATTGGCTTAAGCAAATTAGCAGCATCCATTGACCCTTCAGTCCTACCAGCACCTAAAACCAAATGTATCTCATCAATAAAGAGAATCACTTTCCCTTCTGCTTCTTCCACTTCCTTTAGCACAGCCTTCAACCTTTCCTCAAATTCACCTCTGTATTTTGCTCCAGCAACTAATGCTCCCATATCCAATGCTATAAGCCTAACGTCAGCCAAATTACTCGGAACATCACCTCGAACGATCCTCTGTGCTAGCCCTTCAACTACTGCTGTTTTACCAACACCAGGCTCACCAATAAGCACGGGGTTATTCTTCGTCCTCCTCGATAAAATCCGAATTACTCTTCGAATTTCTTCATCCCTACCAATAACAGGATCAAGTTTTCCTGCTTGTTCAACAAGATCACGACCATACGTCTTAAGTGCTTGATACGTAGTGTCCCCTGCAGCACTTTCCACTTTCCTTCCTTCTTTACCTCTAAGTTTCTCGACTTCTGATTTCACTCTTGTTGCACTAAGACCAGCTTCTTTCAAAAGATCACCAATTTGGGAATCTTCTAGAAGTCCTAATATCAACAAATCAACCGCCAAATGACTGTCACCGCGAGATTTCTGCAACGATTGTGCACGTCGGAGGACCTTAATCAGTGAAGTGCTTGCTGGAACTTCATCAGGTGCTGGTGATTGTGAAGGTATTTTCTTTTTAGCTTGATTGAATACCCTTTCAACTGCATTAGCTGATTCTTCACTACCAGCAGCATTGACAATTGCTTGCCGGAAAATACCATTGTGATCAGAAATTAAAGCTACAGCCATATGCAGTGGTGTTAATTGAGCATGCCCCGAGGATGTAGCTAGTGCATGTGCCTCAGCAAGTGCCTCATTTGTCTTGTGGGTAAATTTTTCGGGATTCATGATGAATTATGTGTATTTCAAAAAACTGCAACAACAGAACACACAATGAGAAACATACTAGTATACCATCATATTAATCTAGACGGAGAACAAGAAAATCCGAATAAATTTATCATATGGCCATGGCCATGGCCACTCAACTAATAGTTATTGGTCCCTCCATCGCATTTTAATTTTGTTTGTCAGGTTATGACTTGACACGGAATTCTATATTAAGTATTGATTGAATGACCATCAAACGCACACAACCGATCGAACAACAATGCATGACTTCTCAACTACGCACACAACCGATCGAACAACAATGCATGACTTCTCAACTACGCACCCAATGAAACAAACAACCAATCAAAAAAATTAAATTAATTTAAATTAAATTAAATTAAAAAAAGAAACTGAAATCGAAGAGAAAAAATTAAAGAAAAAGAGACATGCAAACATACCTTGAACGAGATTGTAAAGGAGAATTGCTTCTGATGTGTTTTGCGAAAATCAAATGTGTGTTTTCGAGTGTTTCGTTTCGAGAAGTAGGGAAGGGAGAGACGTGTTTTATGTTAAGGGAAACAGACATCTAGAAGTTTAGACGGGTGAGTCTAGAACCTACCAGAATTCAATAAACCAAAAAGACTAGAACTTTCTACACTTTTTCTCTCTCCCTAACTGCCACGTGGTAACGCAGTATTATTGTGTATATGGTGACATCTAGACTGACCTGGAATGTTAATTCCCTTTGGGTCCCATCTTCTTCTCTTTTTTTTTTATCGCAAAAGAATTTCAATTTTTTTTTATATTCAACTTCTCGGTTTACGAGTTACCCTACTCAGAAAAGAACAAATTATTTCCGCTAGAATTCGAACTTCCAATTGAAATTTAAGTTTTATCCTTTGCCATCGGGACAAGAATTTCAATTTCTTTTTTTTTACTCCATGTGGTCCTTTTTAAATGTCTATCTAGTCCTTTTAAAAATAATTCAAAATTAGTGTTATTTAAATAATTAAGAAATTATTACTTTTCCCAGCTTTACTCGTGCTATAATAAGTATACCAATAAATTTTTTCGAAGGTCTTTCCGTTAACTTTTTATATTTTTATGAGATAAAGGATAATGTAATTAAATAACCTCTTTAATTAATGTTATTAACTAAAAAGTCATTTAAAAAGGACTGGGGTCATAATTTAGAAGAAGAAAAAGTTGGCCTATTTTGCAGTTTCTTTTTCAAGAGGAAAGTGATAGAAACTAATTGCATTCGTCAATAGAAGAAACCTATTAAACAAATATATGAGCTATAATGTCACACATTTGAATAATGCGATGCTTATGAGATTACATTAAATCACTCTTATAGACATTACCATACAATACATGATGTGATAATTTTTCATTTAAAGTAAATTGTTCAAAAATTGCATTGGAACATATATTACATGGTTAGTGGATTTTTAGGATATTTGGACAGATTAAACTAATATATTTTATGAATGTGATGGAATTTTTTTTTATTTCTTGTCGTATTTGTACCATTTCCGTAATAAGCACTATTATTAGACAAAATTTGCATTTATTGTATTCTTTTAATACGAGGGTGTGTATACAACAATCTTTCAGCATAGTTATTATATCAAATCCAACAATGCATATAATGAAAATTAGAAAAAGATAATTTGATCGCAGCTTTTACTTGTTGATGGCCCTGAAGCACTATGAACCCATCTCATGTCTAAAGGAACATTAAGACATGTAATATTCAATTTTAAAAAAAATTGTCTAGCCTAACTTTAGACTTAAATATCTGAAGTTCGAATTGAAGTTACTCGTATGCCTGAAGTTTGAAGTATGAACTTTAAAACGCAAGTTATTTTCAAGAGTCTGAAAGTTGTGCGGCTTGGGACCTAGATGGACGATGTTTCCGATTATTGGCCATGGTGGTAGTGGCAATGGGTAACGTTTACGAAAAAAAAAAACCAAGAATAGAATGTAGAAGAAAAGAGAAATGATAATTAGGGATAAGATTGTCATTTGGTAATGTGTAATGGAAGAAGGAAAAGTTGGACAAAAGTATTATAGCTAACACGGACTATAAATAGAGAGAAAAGTGTGTAGAGCTAGCGGTCCATGCTACTCTACTTGTAAATAATTTCATGTCTTCCGTGAACTCTTTACTATTTGGGGAGTCTACGTGATAGTTTTTTGATCATATAATTAGTAAAGTACAATTTGTGGATGCAGATAATGTTAATTTATCATGTTTCCCAAAAACGCAGTATTCACATATAAGAGTCCTAGAAATACGGTTGTAATTAATAAAATTATTTTTTATAAGGGAGCGTAAAACAGAATCTCCCGGATGTCCTAATCTAGAATGCCATAAGGAAGACGAAAGAGCAGCAAAAGTTGATGAAATTGAGGCTTGATTGTTGACGTGCTTTGAAATAGGGTAGATATCTCCGGTGTTGTCACCTCTCATTATTTATCTCCATGTCATAAAATCATTCACAGAAAAATCAAAAGGATCAAAGTCAAGGGAAACATTATTATCAGTTGTGAAACGTCGCACATAGATTATATTCTTAATGAGTTTAGGGGCATGGAGGATATTTTTTTTGGATGTGGTGGGGATAAGGATGAATGACCAAAATAGCAAATGAGAATGACTTGTCCACTACCAACACTTGGATGTAGCAGATTTCTTTGAGCACCCTAAAGGAAACATAGATCACTTGATTGGTGATGATTCTGTGGCTAGAGGTAATTAAGTTGTTTGTTTTGTTTGTTTTAATCATTCCGTTTTAATTAAAAGAATATTTTAATATTGATGTTGATTTGCTTGTTTACTAAGTAATTATTACATTTGCTGGAGCACAAGACTATCATATGAATATTAGATGGAATATATAAATTTGAAAAGTGAATTGATTCGTGTTAAGTGGTGTACTTCACATACTCTCTTTTATGGAAAGAAAATAAAAGTGGGATCACTGGTTCATTACTTATAGTTTGAATTAGAAAAGAGAATAATTTTCATTAAAAGTAAGGTATTGGGTCCCACATACTATTTGTGTTAAGTTGTATATATGCTTCAAATATTTGACTAATGGGTATCATGTTCTGGTAGACTAAGAAAGGAACATGAATTGATTCTCTGGAGTGTGAATTGTGCATATTTCAAATACCAATAGTTAATAATTTGAGAAGAGTCCTATTAAATAATGAAAACTTTCTAGGCAAATGACATATTCCTCATTGCATCACGTCTCATGTCATGAAATATTACTCCTGAATTATGGTATGTCTAATATTTTTTTAATTCATTCAATGACTTGTTTTCTATGCGTGGTTGATATTAATTCGATTTAAATGTTATTTAATCAGTAATTGCAAATAGTTTTATATATAAAGCAATATGGAAATTAGTGGGTATCCAATGATATATAACATTAAACTATTATATTGACCTTGTAAGTTAGACGATATGCCTACGTGATTATTGATTTGGGTTATTATATTGAGACATTATAATGGGTAAAGTTTCATTTGTGTGTGCAACATTATTGGTCTTTATTTATTTTTTAGAAGTACTAATATTTGATAGACTATTTATTTTACTTTGTGTATGTCGTTCTATTTGAAGATATGGATAACTCTCAAAGCAAGCTTGAATTAAAATTCAATTATGAAGACATTTGTTTAATTGATTCTGCTACTACACATACGATATTCAAAGACAAGAAATATTTTTCTCATTTACTTATGGGTAAGGCAAATGTTAATACCATTTCTGGTAGTGCCAACTTGATTGAAGACTCCGGAAGAGCAGTCATAATTTTGCCTAAGGGAACGAAACTCATTATAAACGATGACATGTTCACTCCTAAATCCCGAAGGAACTTATTAAATTTTAAAGATATCCGTCAAAATGGATACCATATTAAAACAATGGATGAGATGAATCTTGAATATATTGATATCATCTTGCCAGAAAGTTGTTATAGAAAAGTTTCTTGCCTTGTCTTCTGGTTTATATTGGACAAAATTGGTGTAATTGAGGCACACTCTGTCGTAAACCGGAAGTCTATTGACTCCAATACGTTTTTACTTTGGCATGATCGACTGGGACACCCTGGATCTATAATGATGAGACGAATTATAGAAAATTCAAATGGGCATCCATTAAAGAACCTGAAGATTCTTTTAAACAATGAATTTTCTTGTCTTTCTTGTTATCAAGGCAAGTTAATTATTAGGTCATCACCTACAAAGGTTGAATTTGAATCCCATGAACTTTTGGAACGTATAAATGAGGATATTTATGGACCTATTCACCCACATAGTGGATACTTTAGATATTTTATGGTCATAATAGATGCTTCTTCTAGATGGTCTCATGTGTGCCTGCTTATCATCTTGCAACCTAGCATTTGCAAAATTACTGGCACAAATAATTTGATTACGGGCACAGTTTCCTGATAATCCGATAAAGTCCATTCGCCTTGATAATGCTGCAGAGTTTTCATCCCAAGCATTTAATGATTATTGTTTATCAATTGGGATAAAAGTTGAACATCATGTAGCTCATGTTCACACTCAAAATGGTCTTGCAGAGTCATTAATTAAACGTCTACAGTTGATAGTAAGATCATACTTACGAAAACGAGGCTGTCCACGTATGTTTGGGGTCACGCTATTTTGCATGCATCAATACTTGTTCATCTCAGACCAACAAATTATCATAAATTTTCTCCGTTGCAATTAGTTTTGGGTCAAGAACCTAATATATCTCATTTAAGAATTTTTTGGATGCGTCGTATATGTGCTTGTAGCACCACCACACCGCACCAAGATGGGCCCCCAAAGAAGATTAGGAATATATGTTGGAGTTGAATCACCCTCCATTATTCGCTACCTTGAATCATTAACAGGAGATTTGTTCACTGCTCGATTTGCTGAGACAATTTTCTCAAAATTAGGGGGAGAGAATAATGAAATAAAAAGGAAAATTTTGTAGAATAATCCATCATTGTCTCATCTTGATACATGTGATTCTATTTGTGAGCAAGAGGTCGAAAATATTATTCAATTGCAGAAAATAGCAAATTAAATGTCAGACGCATTTACAGATTTGAAAAGGATTACCAAATCACATATCCCTGCAGAGAATGTCTCAATTCGGATTGATGTCCCTGTAGGACCATCTACTAGTGTCATAGCAAACGAGTCCAAAGCCCGTCTGAATTGTGGTAGACCATTGAGTTCTAATTATCGGAATCCTAGAAAAAAAATGGTCAAGATGACACTAAGAAAGAATCTCATAAGGAAATGCAAGATTTGATCAATTATGATACTATTGAAGAAATCAATGAGCCTCAAACTCAAGAAAATGAAAAAATATCAATAAATCTAAGTGATGTTAGGCCTAATTTGAATTAGGGTTGTCCAGTGGGCCGCGTTGGCCCGATCCCAACTCGGCCCGTCCCGCTACCTGCCCCGCCCCGCCTCGCCTCGATCCCCCATAAAAAAAATATCGGTGTCGAGGCTCGAACTCGGGACGGGGCCTGGGATCGTCCCGTCCCTCCCGATCTCGACCCCGTCCCACCCTGTCATCCCCTTCCCCTTTTGCAAAAATAATCGTTGCAACAACTGCCAAATTCCAATTTTGGCCATTGTGCAACGACTATAACGGTCATTTTTACCCCCCCCTATCCCCTTAATATTTATTTTTAACTCATAAGTTAATATATTTACACTTTAACTCTATTTTTCAACTATAAATACCTCATTTTCGCCTTCATTTTTCTCACAAATCTTCCTACCATCTCTCTAATATCTCAATTTATCTCTCTACAATTCTACATTGCCTATTAAATATTATAGATTTTTTGCTCATTTATATCAAAGTTAAAAAATTGAGAGTGAAGTTGGCAACTAGCTTGAGGATCATCCATCGAGCAAAATTTTAATTTTCAACCTCGATTACACGTCGACGTTACGTCAGCGTTTGGTACCTTCGTTCCTTCTTTAAATTATTATTGTTACTTTATTTTAATTATCGCACTTAATTTCATTATCTTGAATTATTTATTTACATAATTAAAATGGAATGATTAAGAGGTATGTTTAAGGGTAAAAGTAAGGGTGCTTCTTCTAGTAGGGATAACAAGGACGGGGATACTTCTTAAAATAATCATATTCCTAGTACCGATGATTTCATTGATTTCACTCATATAGATGAAACTGCTTTTTTTAATGATATACCATTAAATGATGAGAGTCACACCCGTTTTTAACCCCCCACTTGCAAAGAAGAGGGAACCAACATGGTCGCGACGTATTGGTGATTCCTAAATTAATTAAAGCTTAAGGAGTCGCCACCTAATTATTCTACGGTGCATTAGGGCACCTAAATGTTAATATAAATGCTGCAAAATGAACTCTGATTAATGATCTGATAATCTATGAGATTATGAGCAAGAGTTCTTTATTATCCTAAATGGAAGGGTTAGACATCCTTCAAGATCCGCAAACTACGGTTATTCGATCAAACTTAGGTTAATTACTTTGTGAAGGGGAAAATCCCGAAGGCGAAACCACCCCACCTGTACCAGAGGCCCCTTGGCCAGATGGGATGTAAATAAAGGGATATACGTGAATGGCGCCCTGCAAGGAAGAAGACCAACGGGACACGAACCCAACAACAACCCTTGCAATATTTCAACAAAGACTGTCACTACACGGATTTGAACCCGCGACGTCGAAGTGGTTGTACCCCAATCACCTTGCCACTTACCAACTCGTCTGTGCCCCTAGGGGCTAACTTAGGTTAATTACTATTCTAAAGAAAAATGCATGTTTAAAAACATAACATTAACTGAAAGGATATGGCAAATAGTTAATTAAAAAGATGCATTTTGACAACGTAAAGATCTTTTACCACTTATATTCTTTTGAGGAGCCTCGCAAAGGTGAGTGCGGTTCTGAGACATAGATTCCGAACATAAAATCCAGAAAAAATATGCATGACATTTTATTAAAATACATGTAAAATTATTTTTT
The DNA here is from genome assembly GCA_034509755.1 of Anisodus tanguticus. Lineage (NCBI taxonomy): Eukaryota > Viridiplantae > Streptophyta > Magnoliopsida > Solanales > Solanaceae > Anisodus > Anisodus tanguticus. The sequence continues at coordinate 8,634,506 of CM067547.1, read as the reverse complement.
TTGGGATAAATGCGTACATTTGTATGCTTTGCTAATAAAATACATGTAAGGATGATTTTTTGAATAAAAGCATGCATTTGAATGACATTGTCCATAAAATACCTATATTGGCAATTGATAGTAAGGAGAAAAGTAAATTGTTTGTAATGCAAAGAAGTGATTTTCACGGAAGTCATTTTAAATCACAAATCGGATATAAAAAAATTATTTGTATGATTAATAATGTGAATAAAGGATGACCAAGTGTTTTGACAGTTTAAACATGCATGACAAGCCTAAAATGGATAAACTGGCGGCAAATTTCTAATTTTAAACTATCCGAGCCTAAAATAAATAAACTAGCGGTGGATTTCCAATTTTAAACTATCCTATTAATTATCCATTCAAGACCTAATTATTCTAAGTGTCCCCATGATCGCACAAAGTTGAGTAATTAAATTACTACAAAAAAATAAATTGGCGGGATTAAGGAATAATAAAAAAAGCGACTAGGACGGAGGACGATGGCATCCAGCCCTATTTGTTTAGAAATCACGAGGCAGGAGAATGCAATGAACGTGGATGCGGGTCTTCGCTTTGACAATAGCCACGATGAGTCTCATAACGAGACTCTTCGTTGCTCCCGATGCATTTCATGTAAACGAAAGAAAAGAAAAGAAAAGAAAAGGATTAGTGTCGGTACATGAAAATATATACATAACATAATATAAATAAATAATTCATTAAAAAGTAATATGTGGTTGGGCTTCAGGTTTGATCAACTCATAGGTTTTTCATGCTTACGGGCAGGGCCTAAGCAGATTTAATAGATAAGACAATAACACAATATGACCTAAGAGAATTTTATATACTAAGATAGAAGCATTTTGACACTTAAACAAGTAATATAAACTTGTAACCAGTTCATGTAAACATTTGAGACAAACAGAGCTGAACCGCATGATCGATCATAAAGGGTATTTTAGATATGCAGGGACAGTTAGGCCAAGATACATGTATGGGACCATGGTCATACTGTTCAGTAGACATAAAAACACTTCCAAACACACAGTAAGGTTAAGATGATTGTCAAACAGTCCCCACGCTAGAGAACTACCATACTATAGCTAACATACATCCAACATCAAATGATCTTTTTGCAGATTCTAAACAAGACATACATGCAAGATTGTATCCAGGATGGTCATATAAAGTTCAAAACTAAACACATATATGCACAAGGTTCCTTAACCCCTTTTTACTATCCTACACTCATTCACATAGGCTCACAAACATGCTGATAGAGACTTCAAAACAACTATCCCACTATTCATCATTCATAGTAAAGGCAGGAGACCAACAACAAATATATCCTTAAGCCCTCATTTTTTACAAAAAAATCTTAACATACAAGAGGTCATGAACACTAAGTCTCATATTTTAATTAACACAATCCATGTTTTAAACCTTGTACCAACTATCTATAACACAAATCATTGCCAAAAAATAATGTTAAAAACAACATCCATCATATAATGCCTAACATAGCGTGTTGAAGTACTAATGGCTAATCGGGTAGGTGAGTAAATCATTAAACAGTAGCAAAATATCCATGAAAGGACTTAAATACCCAACCTCATTCTCCCTTAAACAAGAATTAACTGTATGCTTAACATATATAGTACACATAAACCTATTCCATTGTTTAAGAGGTAAAATACAGGCTAGGTTACTAAGACAGACTAAATCCAACATTATATCAAAGCATTAACAGACATGGGAAACCTAACTAATACATAATTAATTAACATAAATCACATGAAAAAATACAGAATAAACTAGAATTGAGAAGAAATCAAGTTTACGACCTTCTTCGGGCAGCGAACCGAGGTGTCGTCTCGAATCGTCGAATCTGCCAGGAAGTTATTTTGGAATTTTGATTTTTCTGATTTTGGAATTCTGATTTTCTGATTTTGGACCCGGTTTCAACCCGACCCGAAACAGATCTGGTTTGGCTTTTGAAACGACCCGAAACGTGAAGAACAAAAGGGGATTTTCTGAGGATTGAAAATTAGGAATCAAAAGGAGTATTCAATAACCAAAAATTAGGAAATAAATCGACTCGTTTTTCTGATTTTTCTTTCAATTTTTTTCTTTGTTTTCAGACCTGGACCCGACTGTTTTTCGGACTTGGACCTTTGTTTTCGATTTCTTTTTGGGCTCGTTTTTTTTGGACTATTTTTCAGACTTGGACCTCTGATTTTTTTTCCAGATTCAGACGACCGAACCCTTTTCAATTTCTGTTTTTCCGGACCCCCTTGAAATGAAGAACAAGGGGGTATTTATATATGGATTCCCCCCAAAACCGTTCACCCCCATACCCTCTTTTCAATTTCGAGTTTGAAATTCAAAAAAAAGGGCAAAAGTGATGATTTTGGAGGCGGATTTGAGGGATAGGGTACGGGTGAAGTGACGGGGAAGGGTGTGGTGGTGTCAGGTGGTGGTGTCGGTGGTTTTGGGGATAGGGTATGGGCAGCGGCAGATTTTGTTTTTTTTTTTGGGGGGGGGGGGGGTTAAGGTTTATGGGGTGTTGGGCGTTGGGTTTGGTGGCCGGTTGGGCCTTTTTTTTGGTGTGTTGATATTATTTTGGGTGAGGGGGAATAAAATGGGGAGTTGGCCCGACTTTTTGGGTGGCCGGTTGGGCCGAAATGGGAAATTGCGGATCGGGTCCTTTTTGGTGGGTTGTAGAATGTTTTGGGTGAGGAAAAAAAATGGGTTGTGGGTTAAAATAAAAAGGGATTTATTATTAAAAAAATACTTTGAAGAAATGTAAATTATTTAAATAAAAATAACGATGTGATAATAATAAAATATAGTATTTATGAAATACTTATTGCTTAAAATAATAAAAAATGCGATGCCGTTTTGTGAAGATAAAATAACATAGGATATTAGGGTAAAACTATGATTATGATATTAAAAGGCAAATGGTAGTAGAAATACGGATAATAATAATAATGATATTGAGAATAGACGACGGTATTAAGGCTTTATTTATATATATTTTAATATATATGTATATGTATATTAAAATTATTTTGAGGTGTCAAAATATTTTTAAATCGCGAACAAATAATCGGAAAAGAGGGGACAAAATTAGATGTCAACAATGAGGTAGAAGAACCAAACTTTAATTTACACGATAATCTAGATGACACACCCTCTAGTGCACCTCAACCTCAGGCTCAAATTGAGTCTCAGCCTTAAACTGAAACTGGATTGCCTCCTATTCCCCCTAGTATGAGTCGAGGCCCCACACAACGAAAATTAAAATCAGTTGCATAGTATTTTTTTGATAGAGACGAAGAGAATCAACTAGCTGGATGTAAAATTTGTAAAAATGTTTATAAATTTAAAATCGGAAAAGGTCAAGGTGGGACGAGAGGTTTATTGAGACATGTACAAGGTGAGCACACAACTAGGTAGAATGAATACCAGACTAAAAAATTGGGCAAGCCAATGCCATCTGAGTCGGGACAAGGTTCACATAGTGTCCCCGATCAAGTACATGGTCAAATTAACTCGACGACAGGGGGAATTTTTGGTCCTAAATATGATTTTAAAAAAAGATAGAGAAAATATCGCAAAATTAGTTGCGGTGGAGGGTTTGCCCTTTTCATTTCCTTCTTCTCCTGGTTTTATTCATTACATTCGAGAAACATATAATCCTGCTTTTAGTGATTTTCCTAGATCAACTGTTAGAAGGGGTGTTTTTAAATTGCAAGTGAATATCAACAATATTTACGTTATGCATTGTATCATTTTAATGGCAAAGTGGCTATCACTTCTGACATAGGCCGTAGTACTAACGGTAACGATTATTTAACGGTAACATGTCATTGGATATATCAAAATTGGTCTATGCAAAAACGTATTTGGCATATAGATATATTGATGATAGGCACACGGGGAGTTTTATTGCACAAAATATTAATGAAATTTGTGATTATTATAGAATAATTGATAAAATTATGACTATTACATTAGATAATGCTACTTCTACTGATTATGCTATAAGACTTTTAAAAGTTCGATTAACTCCATGTTTTCCTAATCATTTTCATATAAGATGTGTGTGCCATATTTATAACTTAGTCGTAAAGGATGGCCTAAAACTTTTTGAAACATTCTTGATAAAATACAATTTGCTATAAATTTTATTTTTAAAGGTAATAAAATACAAAGACGCAAAGAGTATTAAAAAAAATTCATGATTGTGGATTACCTTATAGAAAAATTCCAGAAGAAGTTTCGACTAGGTGAAATTCTCTGTATGAGCAACTACTTGTTGCTTACGATTATAGACAACTTATAACTTTATTATTTAACGCCCATAATAAAAATTAAGGGATATGCTTGTAGATAGTGATTGGAAATATTTTTTAGAACTTAATGGATACCTAGAGAAGTTTTTTCAAGCTACTAAAAAAATTTCCGGTATTTATTAACCTACTATTTCAAATATGTTATTTTATATAGCTCTAATATTTTTGTTACTTAATTAATATATGAAAAACCCATCTTACGATCCATCTATTAAAAAATATTTATAAATTTAAAAAAATATTATTTTCCTATTCCCACTATTTATATTATTAGTGTTGTATTAAATCTGACTATTAAAATAGACAGTTGTAAAACACTTGTAGAAACTATTTATGATTGTATAAAAGCACTTCCAACAGACCCAACTGACAAACCAACTAAAGAAACAATTACGTCTAGCATACACACTGAATACAAACAAGTATATATGTATAACCAACAACAAAGTGCAAATAATCAACCGGCTTCTGTACCATCTTCTACTACTTCGCTGCAACCTTATAAAAAATATGTTGTTTCTGCTGCTAGTATTCAAGGCCTTAGAAATAAAATGTTTAGTAGTTCAACTTCTTCACAAGTTAGCGAATTTGATGTTTATGTTTTGCAGGGTGTTGTACCGTACGAATTAATTGTCAATGATGAAAGACATGAAGACTTGCTAAAATACTGGAGGCAGAATGAGAATACATTTCCGACACTAGCAAATATGGCCTGAGATGTGTTGAACATTCAAGCAGTCATCAACAACGTCTGAAAGCGCTTTTTCTGCTGGAAGATTTCAAATAGGAGAGCATATACATTCATTGGCGGGAGACGCATTGGAGATTGCAGTTCTATTCAGAGATTGGATTTGAGCGGAGCGTAGAAGGTGCGGTCAACCGGAGATCAACGAAGAAGAAGAAGACAACAACTACAACGAAATCTTGTCGGAGGGAACATCAAGCGACGTCGAACAATTTGACCAACAAATTCAAATTCCAACCGAAGATCCTCAAGACATTGTGAGGAAATTAGAAAAAGTATAGTTAACTATGTAGTTTTTTTAATTGCAATTTTACCATGCGATTTACAACTTTTGAACAATACCACAAAGTTGCAATTTTGAAATTGTATTACAAAAAAATTAAATTTCTATTAAATAATATAAGAGGCACAAAAACAACATTGTGATGTTTTATTACACTATCTTGTTCAATTATTGAAGTGTTTATATATATTATTTTAAAAAATTAAGTGGCAAAAAAAAAAACCAAATCCCGATCCCGACCCGTCCCCCCAAATCCCGGCCCCTTTTCCGGCGGGATGTGGTACGGGACTGGACCTCTTCCCGTCCCACCTATCCCGACCCGCCGGAGCCCGCATCTTGACCCTCCCCGGCCCGCCCTTTGGACAACCCTAATTTGAATCACTTGGAAATAAACATGGATTATGTCCTTGCTTATAATGTTGGAACTAGAATTATGCAAGATAGTGAGGATCTTGAACCCTAATCTGTTAAAGAATGCCGAAAAAAATGTGATTGGCCAAAGTGGCAAGAGGCAATTAAATAAGAGTTAAACTCACTTACCAAACGGAAAGTTTTGGACATGTAGTCCAAACACCTAATGGTATTAAGCTTGTTGGTTATAAATGAATTTTTGTACGAAAAAGAAATGAGAAAAATGAGATACAAAGATATAAGGCACGCCTTGTTGCACAAGGATTTTCACAAAGACCTGGCGTCGATTATGAAGAGACGTACTCACCAGTTATAGATGCAATAACGTTACGTTATCTCATTGGTTTCGCTGTCCATGAGAGACTTGAGATGCATTTAATGGATGTGGTTACATCCTATCTCTATGGAACACTTGAAAATGAAATTTACATGGAAATTCCTGAAGGATTTAAGATGCCTGAAGCATGTAGTTCAAAGTCTCAAAAAATACACTCAATCAGATTGCAAAGATCATTGTATGGTTTAAAACAATCATGACGCATGTGGTATAACCGCCTTAGTGAGTATTTGTTAAATGAAAGCTATACAAATGATGTCATTTGTCCATGTGTTTTTATACAGAAAATAATATCGGAGTTTGTAGTACTTGATGTATATGTTGACGACATAAACATCATTGGAACTCTTGAGGAGCTCAAAAGGGCGATTGATTATTTAAAGAAGGAATTTGAGATGAAAGATATTGGAAAGAGAAAATTATGCCTTGATTTGCAAATTGAACATTTGACAAATGGTATCCTTGTCCATCAATCTGCATACACGGAAAAAGTGTTGAAATAATTTTATATGGATAAAGCACATCCATTAAGTACTCTGATGATTGTTCGATCACTTGATGTGAATAAAGATCCGTTACGACCTCAAGAAAAGAATGCGGAAATTCTTGGTCCTGAAGTACTATATCTTAGTGTAACCGGTGCACTATATCTTGCCAATACCACAAGGCCTGACATAACATTTTCAGTTAATGTGTTAGCAAGATATAGTTGTGCTCCTACAATGAGACACTAGAACGGAATTAAACACATTTTGCTGTATCTAAAAGGAACTATCGATTTGAGCTTATTTTATTCTAACAATTGCAGTCTCGATCTTGTTGGTTATGCCTATGCGGGGTATTTATCTGACCCACACAAAGCTAGATCTCAAATAGGCTATGTGTTTATATATGGGGGTGCTGTCATATCTTGGCGTTCTACAAAGCAGTCTGTCGTAGCTACCTCATCAAATCATGCTGAGATAATAGCAATTCATGAAGCATGCTGAGAAGTTGTGTGGCTGAGGTCAATGATACATCTCACTCAACAAAAATGTGGTTTGAAATGTGACAAAATACCCACAATCTTATATGAAGATAATGCAGTATGCATTGCTCAATTGAAGGGATGATTCATAAAAAGAGATAGGATAAAGCACATTTCACCAAAGTTATTCTTCACACACGAGCTCCAAATGGTGATATCAACGTGCAACAGATTCGTTCAAGTGGTAATATGACTGATTTATTCACTAAGTCTCTACCAACTGCAACTTTCGAGAAGATAGTGTACAAGATTGAAATGCGAAGACTCAAGCATTTGGACTGCAGTTCTCATCAGGGTAGTTAATACATGTTGTACTCTTTTTTCGTATAAGGTTTTGTCCCAGTTGTTTTCCTTGTAAGGTTTTTAATGAGGCAACCAAAATATGTATTATTAGATGTACTATTTTTCCTTCACTAGATTTTTTCCCACTAAATTTTTCCTAGTAAGATTTTAACGAGACACATTATTTATGGACATCCAAGGGGGAGTGTTATGAATTCATTGTGTTCATTAATTGAGAGTGGATGTCATTTAGATATACATGTAAATTATTAATTGTTATCCAACTTATCTTATTAATACTCTCTTAAAGATATGTAACATTCGGTGGTTTCATACCCCATAAAAGAGATGTTTTTTCATCCTTTTATAAACACATAAGAAATAAATAATAAAGACATTAATTCCCATATTTCTTGTCTCTATTTTTTGTTCAGTATTTGTATATTTCACTCTTAGTTTACAACATTTTTAATTTAGTTCCGTTAATAGAGCTTAACCGAGAGTAAGATAAGAATCAATCTCAACCTTTCATAATAACTAGGACACTTGTTATTCATCAAGGGGTGTATTGGCAATTAATGGAGCAAAAATTAATAGAGCGGAGCCGAACCCCTTTATACTCGTTCGTTTTACGGTTTAAAATTCCAATCGGGGCTACTTGGTGCTTAATTATTTACTTTCCATTTTAGTTTATCTCAAAAAAATGATTTAATTAGAGGTAATTAAACTCTAAATTTTCAAGATTATTATTAATGAGATGAATTGCGACGACACAAATTTATGAGATTTGTTTTAGACTAAAGAAAGATGTGTTATTTTTAGTAGGGATTTGGCTACATAAATCAAACATTTTTCATTTTATTCGAAACTGTTAAAAGTCCCACATCGGATATGGAATGAGAACATGAACTCCTTATATGGACTTGAACAATCATTACCCTACAAGCTAGCTTTTGGGGTTGAGTTAGGCCCAAGATTCATTCTTTACATGGTATCAGAGTCAGGTTCATTTCAATTCTTTGTTCACCGATGTTGGGCCCCAAATTATATTATCCACACTCCAGTTAACAAGGTCTGGGCGTGCGAAAAAAATAAAAACAAATTTTTAGATATTTTTTTAACGCTTTCAATATTAAATACACTTAACCAAGACTTATAATGTCTTAAAAATTCATCTCAAGATAACACTAAACCAATAAATACATTAGACTTATCTACTTGGTGCTTACACTACTTAACAGTAGTGAATTAATTTAACATCTACTAAACGAGGCATAATACATCTGGACAAAGGAACATGGGAAAAAGAATACATAATTCAAATCATCCATATCCATATAACTAGTATCAGTCGCGACCAAAACGATATTGTCAGGGGAAAAGAGATGTGACAAAAGCTAAAGAAAACTTGGTGAACAGTGTAAGTGGGATTAATTTGTTTGACGCTGATTTTCTTCGTAAACTCATATTTGAAGTTGCTACATGGTATTTTGTTGTTTCCAAACTTTTGCCAAAAAATATGACAATCTTTGAATTAAAAATGTGACATTATTTAATGTAGAAAAGTATTAATCTCCCGTAATATCTAATTATGAATGTGAGATTGAATTAAAATTCTAGACCTAGTGTTACGCGTTACAAAGCATATGTCCCATATTGTATCTCTTGTGAGTTGTGACAATTCACATCAGAACGCAATAATAAAATAAAAGAACACTTAGTTCCACAAAAACTGAGGATACAATCCTATTTGGACATTTAATTCATAAAGCAACACAAAACATTATACATTTATTCACACTTCTTGAAGATGTAAAACTGAACTCCCCCACAAGGGGTCAACAAAAGTAGTCATCTCTTCATTTGATCTCTACTGATTTAACCTCTCTTCAAACATCCATTTTATCATCTTCGTCATCATCTATTTCTTCAATCTTCATTTTCTTCACTGCTTGAGCAGCATCACTCCTTGTCCCATTAGGGAGCTGAATCAGCACATCAGATTTTTTCCCGGTAGCAGCATTAACAAGCCCTCCATTCTTCTCCACCCTGTAAGATAAGTCTTTCCCACCAAATCCAGCATCAATGTACACAGTTGAATTCTCATCGATTTCCTCCTTCACAAGCATCTTTGATAACTCTGTTACAACTTTTTTCTCCAACCACCTCCTAATAGGCCTTGCACCATAAACCTGAATACCATTGACAACAAAAGTTAGTACAACTCCTTGCAAAAGAGAATTTTTTCACTTCTATACACCACTAGAATTTAACACTTACCGGGTCATAGCTCTGAGCTAGTATGACATCTAACGCAGCCTCAGTAACGCCCAAGGCAATACCCCTCTCAGCTAAACGGCCTGCCACGTCTTTCAGTTGGTGACGGCATACTTGCCTCAACTGTTCGTGTGATAAAGGATCAAACACGACAATCTCATCAAGCCGATTCAGCAGCTCAGGCTTAAACTGCTTCCTAACCTGTAACAAAAAAGATGTGCAAGTGAACACCTGTTGTTCCAATTAACAAAATATAAACTGTCCTGCAACAGCAAACAATGTTGAAAACTTGGCAGCAAATAGGGTGTTCTAACATACCTCCTGCATGACCATTTCGCGAGCCTTCTCCATGGTGCACTTGCCCATTAATCCTGACAAGAGAAACTCTGCTCCCAGATTTGAAGTCATAATGATCACCGTGTTAGTGAAATCAACAGTACGACCTTGACCATCTGTTAATCTTCCGTCATCCAACACTTGAAGCAAGGTATTAAACACAGTAGGATGAGCTTTTTCCACTTCATCAAAAAGCACAACACTGTAAGGGCGCCTCCTCACAGCTTCAGTAAGCTGTCCTCCTTCCTCATGTCCAACATAACTGCAAATACACACATATTCGGCATTTATCAATCTGAACCGTATAACTATCAAGTACCTAGAGGAAAGTGGAAAAGGTCCTTACCCTGGTGGAGCACCAATCAATCGGGCAACAGAATGCTGTTCCATGTATTCGGACATGTCAATTCTGACCATCAACTTATCATCATCAAAGAGCTGCTCAGCGAGAGCTTTAGCAAGTTCAGTCTTTCCAACACCAGTTGGCCCCAAAAAAAGGAATGAACCAGTTGGTTGTTGTTGCCTTCCTAATCCAGCTCTAGACCTTAACACAGCCTCAGCAACAGCTCTAACTGCATGATCTTGTCCGACCACTCTTTGGTGCAATCTATCAGCGAGACCAATCAATTTCTCTTTCTCATTCTGACCGAGCCTTGAGACAGGAATACCAGTCCAGCGACTAACTACTTCCGCGATCTGATCGGGTCCCACAGTCTCTGTTAACATTGTACTCTCATCTGAGTTACTCTCAAGCTTTGTTATTGCAGCTTCCACTTCTTGGATAGCACCATATCTAAGATCTGCTGCTCTAGCAAGATCATATCTCCTTTCAGCTTCTTGTAAAGCATACAGGAGTTCATCGCGCTTCTGCTTAAGCCTGCGAAGCTCATCAATTCTTTCCTTCTCTTTCTTATACCTCATCATCAAAGGCTGGAGTTTGTCCCTCAAATCATCAAGCTCTTTTCTCACCTGAAATAGTGATTATGTTAGTTGTACACATTCCCTACACAGGCTTTACAATAATTAAGTAAAAGCATTTTTGGGATATGACACTTACTTCAACAAGTCGAGCTTTGCTAGCTTTGTCTTTTTCCTTCTCAAGAGCATGATGTTCAACTTCTAGCTGAATCCTCTTCCTTTCGAGATTGTCAATTTCTTCTGGTTGACTATCAAGTTGAACTCTCACATTTGCACAAGCCTCATCAACTAGGTCAATAGCTTTATCTGGCAAATGTCGACCTGAAGCAATTTTTTTACAGATTAGTCATTCTACTGTGTGCAAAGAACTATAGCTAACTGGCAAATCCCAACCCAGACAACTATAGCGATTCTCCATAGCAGAGAAACAGAAACCCTTCAGAGAAAATTCATTTTAATAAAGAAAAGATACATAGTTCCATTCGGTTAAGGTGGGTATGCATGAGGAAGCTCTAATTCATCAATCACAGTAAAAAAAACTCATCTTGCAAAGCACAAAGAAGCAAAAACTATTTTTATCATCTAAACAGGACATAATTCAGCTATATCAGTTGTGCCAAGTAAAACTAGATTCAAATTCACCCTGCTAATAAGACACAGAGAAAGGAACTATCTCCAAAGCATTTCAGGAAATCTTTTGAGGACAATCAAAATATAGTAATCTTAAGATGCATCACATTTGAAGGTTAAATTCTTCATATTCTGTAACTAGTGACATAAAGGGTGAAATTTGTAATAGCAATATAACGAAAGTAAATACCTGTAATGTATCGAGAGGAAAGCTGGGCAGCAATGACAAGAGCCCTATCCTGAATTTTGACACCGTGATGGCCTTCATATTTCTCCTTCAACCCTCGAAGGATACTTATAGTATCAGGAACACTAGGCTCGGCAACATAAACCTGCTGGAAACGCCTTTCAAATGCAGCATCCTTCTCCACATACTTCCTATACTCTTCCAAAGTTGTTGCACCAATGCACCTTAATTGTCCCCTAGCAAGCATTGGCTTAAGCAAATTAGCAGCATCCATTGACCCTTCAGTCCTACCAGCACCTAAAACCAAATGTATCTCATCAATAAAGAGAATCACTTTCCCTTCTGCTTCTTCCACTTCCTTTAGCACAGCCTTCAACCTTTCCTCAAATTCACCTCTGTATTTTGCTCCAGCAACTAATGCTCCCATATCCAATGCTATAAGCCTAACGTCAGCCAAATTACTCGGAACATCACCTCGAACGATCCTCTGTGCTAGCCCTTCAACTACTGCTGTTTTACCAACACCAGGCTCACCAATAAGCACGGGGTTATTCTTCGTCCTCCTCGATAAAATCCGAATTACTCTTCGAATTTCTTCATCCCTACCAATAACAGGATCAAGTTTTCCTGCTTGTTCAACAAGATCACGACCATACGTCTTAAGTGCTTGATACGTAGTGTCCCCTGTAGCACTTTCCACTTTCCTTCCTTCTTTACCTCTAAGTTTCTCGACTTCTGATTTCACTCTTGTTGCACTAAGACCAGCTTCTTTCAAAAGATCACCAATTTGGGAATCTTCTAGAAGTCCTAATATCAACAAATCAACCGCCAAATGACTGTCACCGCGAGATTTCTGCAACGATTGTGCACGTCGGAGGACCTTAATCAGTGAAGTGCTTGCTGGAACTTCATCAGGTGCTGGTGATTGTGAAGGTATTTTCTTTTTAGCTTGATTGAATACCCTTTCAACTGCATTAGCTGATTCTTCACTACCAGCAGCATTGACAATTGCTTGCCGGAAAATACCATTGTGATCAGAAATTAAAGCTACAGCCATATGCAGTGGTGTTAATTGAGCATGCCCCGAGGATGTAGCTAGTGCATGTGCCTCAGCAAGTGCCTCATTTGTCTTGTGGGTAAATTTTTCGGGATTCATGATGAATTATGTGTATTTCAAAAAACTGCAACAACAGAACACACAATGAGAAACATACTAGTATACCATCATATTAATCTAGACGGAGAACAAGAAAATCCGAATAAATTTATCATATGGCCATGGCCATGGCCACTCAACTAATAGTTATTGGTCCCTCCATCGCATTTTAATTTTGTTTGTCAGGTTATGACTTGACACGGAATTCTATATTAAGTATTGATTGAATGACCATCAAACGCGCACAACCGATCGAACAACAATGCATGACTTCTCAACTACGCACACAACCGATCGAACAACAATGCATGACTTCTCAACTACGCACCCAATGAAACAAACAACCAATCAAAAAAATTAAATTAATTTAAATTAAATTAAATTAAAAAAAGAAACTGAAATCGAAGAGAAAAAATTAAAGAAAAAGAGACATGCAAACATACCTTGAACGAGATTGTAAAGGAGAATTGCTTCTGATGTGTTTTGCGAAAATCAAATGTGTGTTTTCGAGTGTTTCGTTTCGAGAAGTAGGGAAGGGAGAGACGTGTTTTATGTTAAGGGAAACAGACATCTAGAAGTTTAGACGGGTGAGTCTAGAACCTACCAGAATTCAATAAACCAAAAAGACTAGAACTTTCTACACTTTTTCTCTCTCCCTAACTGACACGTGTTGACTTCTAGACTGACATGGAATTAGGATGACAACGGATCGGATCCTACTAGATTTAGATTAAAATTTATTTTTCATACGGATCTGGATCCAAATCCATCGGGTTCATGAAAATTAGATTCATCGGATCCACCAGATCTACGGATCGGATCTGAATCCACATTCTTGAGTGCATTTTCGACGCAATAATTTGCATGTTGCACATGTAGAATTGGACGATGACATCTTTGGCCTTCCTATATTGTTGTAAATTCAGGAAGCATAAACATGTACATATACTTGTAACAAAATGCATTTTTCAGTATGATAGATAGAAAATCAAATAAGTAAACAAGAGATAATTTGAGTATGTTAAAGAATGCATGGTATTTAAATAAGCAGTTTCATTTAACCATTTTGGAGTAGAAAGGCATTAAAGTCATATTGAAGCAAACATGAAAAGTAAATATATTACAACACTAATTTATATCTATAGAATAAATTAAGAGGTCTGTTAATTTATTTATTCAAGTAAACTAAGAGGTGTGAGAATGGAAGTTGAGGGTGATTATTAGTGGAGTAATAAAATTGATGTTCCAACCAATTCTTCCTAAAAATTCTAATATCCATTATTCCAAACCTCAATGTAAAATACATAAATTACGAAAAAATTTAAGAAAATACTTATAAAATTACATTATAGGTTATGCATATATTTAATAAAGAGTGCATCCACGTGTCGGATCTGGACCGGATACGGATCTCAAACACAAGATCCAGATCCGATCCGTCAAAAATGGATCAGGGTCCGATCCGAATCCGTCGGGTCCAAATTTTGAAGATCCATATCCTATAAAACGGATCCGGATCGGATCCAGGATCCACTGCCATCTCTACCTCGAATGTTAATTCACTTTGGGTCCCATCTTCTTTTTTTTATCGCAAAAGAATTTTAATTTTTTTTTTATATTCAGCTTCCCAGCTTACGAGTTACGACAGACTGTCATATTCAGAAGAGAGCAAATTGTTTCCGCTAGAATTCGAACTTCTAACTCAATTTTAAGTTTCCTCCTTTGCCATCCAGTTATGTTCGGGACAAGAATTTCAATTTCTTTTTTTTTACTCCATGTGGTCCTTTTTAAATGTCTATCTAGTCCTTTTTAAAATAATTCAAAATTAGTGTTATTTAAATAATTAAGAAATTATTAGTTTTCCCAGCTTTACTCGTGCTATAATAAGTATACCAATAAATTTTTTAGGTCTTTCCGTTAACTTTTTATATTTTTATGAGATAAAGGATAATGTAATTAAATAACCTCTTTAATTAATGTTATTAACTAAAAAGTCATTTAAAAAGGACTGGGGTAATAATTTAGAGAAAAGAAAAGTTGGCCTATTTTGCAGTTTCTTTTTTCAAGAGGAAAGTGATAGAAACTAATTGCATTCGTCAATAGAAGAAACCTATTAAACAAATATATGAGCTATAATGTCACACATTTGAATCATGTGATGCTTATGAGATTACATTAAATCACTTGGGGAAAAAAACACGTTCACTCGCTTATAGACATTACCATACAATACATGATGTGATAATTTTTCATTTAAAGTAAATTGTTCAAAAATTGTATTGAACATCTATTACATGGTTAGTGGATTTTTAGGATATTTGGACAGAGTAAACTAATATATCTTATGAATGTGATGGAAATTTTTTTATTTCTTGTCGTATTTGTACCATTTCCGTAATAAGCACCATTATTAGACAAAATTTACATTTATTGTATTCTTTTAATACGAGGATATGTATACAACAATCTTTGAGTATAGTTATTATATCAAATCCAACAATGCATATAATGAAAATTAGAAAAAGATAATTTGATCGCAGCTTTTACTTGTTGATGGCCCGGAAGCACTATGAACCCATCACATGTCTAAAGGAACATTAAGACATGTAATATTCAATTTTTTTTTTAAATTGTCCGGCCTAACTTTAGACTTAAATATCTGAAGTTCGAATTGAAGTTACTCGTATGCCTGAAGTTTGAGGTATGTACTTTAAAACTCAAGTTATTCTCAACTTTAATCTCAAGAGTCTGAAAGTTAGATCCTAATATGGTTACACTTAAACTTTAAAAAATTTATAAGCTTCAACTATTCTTTAACAGGACCCTAAATACGGCTATTCCTGCACTTCCCCGAAGAAGTGGGGGAAGGGTGAGAGATGATACGAAATCTCTAACAAGTATAGTAGGAACTAAACGGTATGGCTCGAAGTCTAAGTTCTTGATTAACAGTGAAGCTTCATAGGTTCTTTCTTTCCAAGTGTTGCTAGTTTGCAGCTTCACGTACATGTCTATTTCACTAAGTCTTTCTCTAAGTAATTTTCAGATCATTACGCCTTTCGTGCAGGTCGAAACTTTCCTGCTACCTTAGGACCATTATTGTTATGGCCGCCGTTCACCGAAGGCTGGCCAATTTGAAAGATCAATTAATGTAATGGAAATAACATAAATTTGTGTTGTTTGATCAAGTAAAGGAAACTGAATTGGAACACGATCCAACATCAAGCAATCACTTCACTAACAACTGGAATAATTACAAAATGGCTCAACGAAATTTGACTAGACCAAAGCATCTTCTTCGCTATAAGCAAAAGTGCCTTCGTTGATCTGTCACCCTCATTTACCTTTACTTTAGATAAATACTCATATTGAAAAAATGAAAATCCGACTCTGATCCCGTGGAGAAGATGTCCCCGCAGACGCATGGAAACCTCAATCATCCCAGAACAGCAGCCCAAGCTGCTCCCCTGGTTCTTTGCAGCCAGAATAGAATCAAGACTTACCAGATTTTACTTTTTAGTGAAGCAGTTTCCACAAGATCCTTATGGAGACCTTTTTCAGAAAGCAAACTAAAAGAACAGAAACTGAAGTGTGCAAGTGAACATGCTTTTGCCCCTCGCTTAGGTACGGATACAGAATAACTGCTGAATCGAGCAAGGGAAAAATACTAATGAACATGTAAAGAAAACCCAACTGCAAGGTGTACTAAATTTCAAGTTTCATCTATAAATATGTCACTGATAAAAAACCAGGTTATATCCAGCTTAACAACAATTCATATGAAAGGAGGAAAAAAAAGGTAACATCAGTTCTGCTACGGTTCATTGCCAAATTCGGCATTGAGAAAGACATCTGAGAGTATAAACCTAAGGTAGGTCGGTGATGTATAACTGAACAATATTAAGGGTTTTGATGCCTCTTTTCAAATCCCAGGCTTTAGAGCATCACATTGCATCCTGTGACAATCTTCTGTGCAAATATGCCTGACAAATGCAAACCTGAATCAGGAAAGGTTGCGAATACATTTCAAACTTCAATCCAAAAGAATCCATGATGTGCATGCAGTTTGTTGGAAACTAAAGTAGTTCTTCACAGAAAAGAATTTTAGCACTTAAGTTTCAAAGCAATCTGGTTAAAAGTTGATAAAAGATATACATCTCAAAGAGAAGCACGCATCACCACTTCACCATCATTCCTAATTTTTTTTAGAATGAATCAATCATTCCTAACTCTGGATATTATACATACAGATATACTGGCCACTAGAATTATGCTAGAACCAATATGATGATTCATTAAGTGATGGTAATTTTACTACTACTACTACTACTACTACTATTACTACTATACCAAAAAGAACTAATTGACAATTGTGCAGCCACAAACTTTATTAATAACAAGAAGCTTTCCAGCTTAAAATTCTATCATTATGTCTTTGGATAGAAAATAATTGTTGCAACTAGTCTGCAAATCTCACTAAAAATCCATGCATTTGACCTAGCTCAATTGCTACAGTCAAACGCCAGCAACTACCCATAAACTCCAGTAATCAATTTACAAGCAAAACAGGACGTTCAACAATTAATCTTTCAACGATGCAATAAACTTGTGATTTAGTAGAGTTGAAGACAAAAAGATGGTGTGGCAAAAAAGCTCTCCAGAACAGAGACATGTATATGCAAGATGAAAACAAAACTTGGCATGTTATACATTCATCACAAAAGAAGCCTCAACATCTTATCACAGAAGAAACATGTCATACAGGGAGCTTAAATTAGTTCACATCCAACACTAACTTGTCTTAGATTCCACGCCATTACATTTTAGTCCTCCTCACTGTCATAAACAATTGCCATTCTGCGATGAGTTGTGGTCTTCCTTGGAGGAGATTCTTCATCTGACTCGATCCCTTTCCGCTTACTTGGTGCTGATTCCCTAACATTTTGCTTCGGCTCCTGATGATTTTTGGACCACAAAAAGAAGGAAAAGAAGTGAGAGAAATTAAGGGAAATGATCAAAATTCAGAAAAGTAATTCATCAAACTGCATGGAATCGGAATACCAAGTTAATGATTTAGCATGCAGAATAGTGTTATAACCAGCTCCGAACCAAGAATGTTAACCATCATAGAGAACTCCAAAAAGAACTAGAATGTCCGTGTCGAGAGCATATTTCTGTGATCCGTCAACTTTAGTGCAGGTAAGAGGTAGCATGTTAAAGGGGGACACATTCTGGTTACGAAGGTTGAAGTTTTAGATTGATTTCACTGTCATCTATGTTCCCTTCCAATCTTCCCTCAAGAAGCCAGACGGCATAAAAGCGTGCTTCCGGCTGAGGTGTGGTTTCTTAAGACTGCAATTGTTAACAAGGTAAAATCCTATTTGAATTACTTTTTGTCGACCAAAATTGATAGCTAGACTGAAACATGTCTACCGTCATTGAATAATCAAATTTTACCGGGAGATCCCCTGATTGCTGCATTAATTGACTCCAAACAGGACTGATCACCAAATATGATGACCATGATCATCATGCTCAGAAGAATCAAACTTCAGAAGAGAAATTAAAGAGAGGATGCACAGAAGGATGGTGAAAGATATAAAAGGCAGGAAATTTTTCAATATCAGTGCCATAATATTTTTCCATCTTCCATTAAAATCTACAGCTTTGTTGATTTCATATTGTTTCTGAAAAGATCTCGTTTGTTTAGAAGTTAGATTCCATTCTCTTTCATTATGCTTGCGTACCGAAGTATCCCCCTTCTTTCATCATTTCATGTCGCTAATGATGCCTCAGCGTGACCATAGGAGCACGAAACACTGAACATGCATCTTCATCTGGCCTCACATGGAGATTAAATTCATTGAAGAAAACATAGCTAATCATACTGAGATTATTTGGAAAGAGGGAGGAGTAAAGATTGGGCAAATTTATGTGCTGGTAAGGGGACTACCATTAGTGGCAGTCTTTGGCTTAGGTAAATGCAATGCAATGATTTGGTAAGTTGGAGATGGTGGCAAGCTGCAAGCAGATAAATTTACAAAGAAAGGGCGATGGTATGTGGTAGGTGATGACAGAAGTTAGATTTCAGCAATTTAAAATAGTGCTTCGAATTCTTGAAGAAATACATCGAACTTCTGCCTTTCACTTCAAGAAATTTTCCTATACATCAAACTTGATGCATTTCTCATTGTTATTTAAAAGAAGGAAACTAGAGAGAGAGAATTTCATAACCACACATCAAACTACCTAAAAACCTAAAACATTTTGAAAATCCATACAGCCAGCCCCAAATTGGAATCCTTTAGTCATACATTTTCTTCTCAACAGGTGAATATTTTTTAACTCTTATATTATGTATAACCTATGTTGATTTATTGGGGTGCGGCCCTTCCCCGGACCCTGCTAACACGGGATGATTTGTGCATCGGTTGTCCTTTTTAACTCTTACATTATGCATAACCTATGCTGATTTATTGATAATTCTACGCCTCAAATAACTAGGCGTTGCATATGACCTCACTAACTTCTCCAAAATGGTTTTTTGCACCTGCGCGACACCGGCAACGGTTTACTCTTTGCTTTCATTTACCAACTTCTCCATAAAGTCAATATATCTAATTTACTATTGTGTCATCCAGCATTTCAAAAACCTTATATCCAGGCATTAGGCCCTAATATTCCAGGTGAAGTGACATCAAGGGCTCTCTCAAACGAGTAAAATTCACCGACTTGTGAAGTGGGATGTTTTAGAAATATGGAGTGGAAAACCATCTATTTCCTAGACGCATGCTATTATACCTGATTTCTTATAGTTCTCCAAAATCCAATTATTTTCTAGAAAGAGAAATCCAACCGGCAGAGGAAGACTAATACCCCAAGGAAAAGGTGTCCTTGCATAAAAGGAGGTAATTTTAGAAAGAGTGCATTACTTATGAACAGGCCTTACGGGCCTCGATGCATGGGGACAAGCGACAGTAAAAGAATGCAACACCAGGAACACGGTCCTCATGATACATCCATATTTCGTAAGTTTCGAAACGGCTAGCGTTCATCATCCAATATTCTTCCTCCCTTGCTAACAAATGTACTGCCACAAAAGGGGAAAACACTTTTTGTTTCCATCGAAACCCCGATCGTACCATTTCTTCAAGGAAACTAAATGAAGAGGACATTTATTGTAGTCGATAACTAAGGCAGCTTAGATGCATTAACAAATTTGATTTTGCTTATGCCACGTAGACACTTTAGTTTCAACTCTGAAGCACCAGAGAACCGTTTTCTTCTGCTATCTGAATAACACCTAGGCAGATACTACTCATCTTGCATTTTGTTCCTCTTTTTCGTTGCATTGTCCTCTTCTGAGCATATCTAACATTATGACCTTTGCCCAAAATTAGTGTTTAGAAAGAGTCTTCTTCATGGGAAAGGTTTGCGTACATCCTACCCTCCCCAAACCCCACTTGTGGGATTACACTGGGTATGTTGTTGTTGTAAAGAGTCTTCTGCATGGGAAATGTTGATATATGGAAACTGCCGGCCTGTTTAGTTGCTTTCATTGAATCCTCTAATTCAATTTCTCCTTCTAATGACATCCACGCTCGACCAACCAAACCCCTCGTTTTGAGACCATATGGTAATGTATCCCTCATTTTCGTGCTATGATGACCGCCAAAAATTGCTACAGAAGCGAAGAAGCAATTATTAAGAGTATCAAGCTGCACAATTGCTTCAAAACTTGATTTCTTTCCATTAAAGTCTTACATCCAAAAAGGTAGTGAAGAGTTGGCAGCTATAACAGAGCATCTTTGACGTAAATCTTTATAGTCCATAATAGCTCCACATACCAATTCTAATCATTTAAGCCTTGATCCAAACTAATTTCGAGTAGGCCATGAATCCTTTTTATCAATCTCGTCCATTCAGGCCCTATTAAGAGGATACATAATAGTCAAAGTTTTTCTAAACTAGTTGTCCACATACCAATATCATATTTATCTGAGCTTGGGACCAGCCAAAGTTTGCAAAGCTCACATTGGCAGAATTATTCCACATTTATCTCATTTTCTAACCTAATGGGGTCCACTGACAATAAATATCAAGCAATCAATGATTTAATTGTAATGCCCCATTTTGGGAGGCACTGCATCTTGGAGACATATAGTGTGTATAAAAACACTTATTAGAAGTTTGATATGGTTACTTTTCTTTTTAATATAAGAGTAATGTCCGAGCCAACTTGGCATGCCTCAACTAATTCACCGGGTACCAGCTACCTCCTATCAACACATGTATCGAGTTACTCTACTCACCAAGGGTAAGGCAGATGGAAAGATTCCCCTAGAGTTGGCTCTGTTGGGATTCGAACTTTGATTCCAAGGTTGTTCCTCCATGTCTCCAACTCTTTCACCTCTATGACATCCCACTTGGTGGAGTTTGGTACAATCATTCTATAATGTGCTTCTATTGTTCATTAGAAAAATGAACAATCAGAAATTCCACAGGTTAAATTAGTGGGGCAAGTTGTTCATCTGATATATTGCCTAAGTTTTAGGAACAAAAAGCTCTACCAAAGAACATTGTGTTTTTTTGTCAAAAAATTGAACACTTGAGCACCCAAGGGTGTGGCCTAGTGGCCAATGAAGTGGGTTGAGCACCATGAGGTCTTAGGTTCAATTTCCAGCAGAGACAAAACAGTAGGTGATTTCTTCCCCTCTGTTCTAGCATTGGTGGACATTGGTGGACATAGTTACCTGGTAGTTGTTGCTGGTGGGAGGTGGCAGTTACACCATGGAACTAGTCGAGGTGCGCGCCAGCCGGTCCGGACACCACGGTTATCAAAAAAAATTAAACACTTGAATAAGTGTTCGTTATGCTAAAAACACTTATCAATGTTAAATTAGATCTAATATAAATATTAGTATTTTCTAAAATTTGAAGGCTAGATGAATAAGGTAATTATCCTTTTCGAAATCCAAGCTGGCAGCTTTGTAGCTTTTGCCCCGCTCCTAGATATTAAATTTAATACGACATAAAAGGTTTCACACTTCTAACAATCTTATCTCCAAATTATTACACAGCCAGCACATAGAAAAAACAGATATATCAGTTGATAGCTTGTAGTGCCACCAAGTTACTGCAAAAAAGTAAAAGACAGGGATATGCCAAGCAGATATCTAGCAATCATTAAGGTCTAACTTAGCAACTCTAGCATCTCTGATGAATCCTTACCCTGGTGGTCAACATGTTCATAAATTATCCTCAAAAAAATTAATGAGCAGAGAACATCTGACTCGACTGCCCAGGAAAATGGCAAGCAAAGTCCCACACCATATGAATCTTGTTGAACCATCTCACTAACCTATATGATAGGCCTATGTGTCTGGAAAGTTTACAACAGTTCTGACACAAGAGTTTACCGTTTACAAACTAGAATATTAAGAAATACCGATCAAAAGTACGAAACATTGCAGTAAAAGTTTAAACTTCTCACAGTTACCTATTTATTAAATGCAATACATATTATCAAGAAGGTTCAGATGGGATATTACTGGACAATGAAGATCAGTTTCCTACCTCAGCCTCCTCTTCTGACTCTTCATATGCCTCTTCCTCCTCGCCCTGATCACGCTCTTGATCTTCATATTCTTGGTCCTCCTGAACAGCCCTTTTACATGGCAGGGACCTCTCTTCTTCCTCTTCCTCTTCCTCTTCCTCTTCCTCCTCTTCAGTTTCATACTCAGACTCCTCCTTCTCGATGTCATCAAAATCAACAGGGCGTCGAGAATGCTTTGAAGCAGGCAATGATGTTTGCCTAGGAATATTTTTCTGACAAAGGGGAGAATCTTCATGTTAGCTGAAAAAGGTAGCAAAAAAAGGGAAATTTCTTGGATTCCACTTGACTTCTGCACCTTTTTCGCATTAATGATTCGTTTCTCAGATTGAGCTTCCATTTCTAGGTCTTCTTCAAAGCGACGTCGAGCAGCAGACCGTCGAGAGTCATAGTAATCAGTCTCCTCTTCCTGATAATGGGAGATAATTCCAATAGGCAGATATGATAGATCAGAGTGGCATTTTTTTGTTTGAGGAATGCCGAGTAGTTCGACTAATATCTTCCACAAGGAAACACTTGTATAAACATTGAATCGTGTTGAACAGATAATCCACCCACTTCAGAGCAAGCAGGGATCAGGAGGTTTCCATGTATCATGCCACTGAATAATGCTTTCTACAGCATGCATGACAGATGAAAAAAGAAGAATATCTTACCTCCTCAAGCGCATCCTCCAAGAAACCAGGAGAGAGTTGGCGTTCCCTACGTGCTGTAGGCATGTATTTGCGGCTGACCTTCTCCTTTTTCCGATTGAGGATTGCACCTGCTCTGATTGTTTGGCCTTCAGCCTTCATAGACAAAGAAAGTAAAAGTCAACCTAAAAACGTTCCAAAAGCAAAATACAACCCATTACTCATCAATTTTACCTTCTCCTTTTGCTCTTTCTCCCTCTCAGGGTCAATGTCAGTGAAACAGTTCTTCACTTTGTAAACCTTCTTATGACGTGAATCAACAAGGGCAGTCAATAAACGGTGAGAGTTCGATGTCAATGATGAAGGCATAAACCTCATCTTGTTTAAAATTCTCCCTTGTGATTGTAATATTCCCTGCGAGTGAAGTATTTATGCTAAGGAACAGAAGGCAATAAATGTCATAAAGTACATAGATTGTGGGAATTGAGACAGAAAAAGCTAATAGTATTCGATCTACATATGATTCATCAAAGTTCAATTGCAGCAGATACTTATATTTGCAAGTCATAGGTGTCAACCTAATATCAATCCGAGTATGTAGGTGATCTCACACTTAAAGTGGAATAGCTTTCAGCTTCAGATTCCCTTAATCTTTAATAGGCAGGCATAAAGAAGATTTCAAAAATATAAAAGAGTAAATTGATAATTGCATATGAACTCCCTTGTCAGTCAAATGTTCAACTGGTAGTCTTCATTGAACATAAAGTAGCATGACAAAGGAATGGATTTAAAAGGGGATATCCGGTCTGTAGTTCAATCAGGCGTTTCATTTGAAATATGAGAAAATCTTCCTACACAAATCCATCCTTTGAGTTCAAAAGTTCCATCAAATACTTTGATTAATTAATTTCCAAACCGACTAACGTTTATTTCCACCATAAACTTGGCAACAGTCATCAAAATTCAACATGTTCCTTTAAGAAACTTCAACAATCAGGCAACATCCATCATATTTCCATTAAGAAACTTGCAGCAACTTCACTGACTTTAGCTATATGAAAAGTACAGCAAATAATAACAACATACCCAGTGAAATCCCACAAGTGGGTTCTGGGGAGGGTAGATTTTACGCAAATAATGGAAGGAAAAAAATACTAAAATTGTTGACCCATAAAATACCCCTTCTATCCTTTCAAACAACGGTATGTGAATGGAGAAAAGATTTAAGATATTTCTTTGAATTATACATTCTAGAGTGCCCCACGTTAGTCATGGGTAGGAGTGGCAAATGGACGGGCTGAGTTAGATTTGGGCGGTTGAAAATGGGTCGAGCAAAAACGGGTTATAACCTAACCCACCCATATTTTATGCAGGTTAAAAGGGGGCTGGGTTCATATGTTACCTTCTCAAAAAAAAAAAGGGGCTGGGTGAAAAACGGGTGAGTTGAATATGGGTTAACCTATATTTATCATGTAGGTGTGAGAAAAAAATTGTTTCCTTGCCTGGTTTATGCTAGAGAAATAAATACACTTTAATTTAATCCTCATAATCTGCTTAAACGTCCAGATATCGGTTAGTTACTAATCCTATTTTCAATCCAGCCCGGAGTTCAATTTCCTAACTAATACGAGCAAAATCATTTCAAATAATTGTTTTTCATTTCAAAACTACGGAGTGGAAGTAATTACTCTTGCATATCGTGATCTCCCACAACTTATCCACTGATTTAACAACCTGTGAGGACCTCATAAGGCTTAACTATGTACAAATTCCTCTTTCCTTTGTGAAGTTGTGACTTGTGAGTGTGTATATCTGCATATTTGACAAAAGGACCACAATTTTTCCTGAAATTTCCCAGCCAAAATAACTAGGATTTTGCATCAGATATGACAATAGACATAAGATTTCACCTTTCCATGTCTAAGAAACAGGTGTGCATGATCATGCTGAGCATCTTGCGTAGATATGTCCAGAACTTCATTTCCAATCATTAATTGTACACTGCCATCAGACCATTCCACAAAGCGTGCATTGCTTTCTACCTACATACAGAAACATCCATTCAGTCAGTACCAAGAAATGCTAAATGAATCAGAATTTTTTCTTGATCTGCGACTCCAAACTCACATAAAGTAATAAAGTGATCTCAAAGTCTGACCAATGATAAATAGAGTTACTTAGACATGCAAGTATTTGTCTCTATGTCAGTCTTTATGACTAATTGATAACACATTTTCCTTTCAACAATAATCCTTACTCTTCTTTTGTTGAAGGGGGATTATACTTGTCATTACATGGTCCAGCTTTGAAAGCTTTAGCTCCAACATAGACATCAGTGGTATTTGACCAGCCACCAAAGACGTTAAAACCAAGATAACATATTAGTATTTTTTTAATAAAGATAAGAAACATAACCTATTATATATTACCTCCTCCTTTTTCTTGATTTCATGTTCATTTGATGTACCTTATGCCTTTTGTTTCTTCTTTTTTCCCCTTTTCCCTATGCCATTATTCATCTTATCTTCCACTAACATTTTTCTATAACTGTGATGGTAGATCAGCTTCAGGGCACCCCTCGACTAATTCCACGGGGTACTTGCTACCCGATAACTCTGCCCCCAAGGCTTGGGCAGATGTGAAGAGATCACGCTTCAGCTGGGATTGGGATTTGAACTTGAGACCCACTTCATTGACCACTAGGTCACACCCTTGGATATTTCCTTCCACTTAACATTTTGATAGTTTTAATTATTATGTGATATAAAACACTTCAAACAACAAAAGTTCCCTTTCTCATAAAAGGAAAAAAGTTTCCACCATCATCAGACAACCCATGCCAGTGAGCTTAACTTACACTGATAAATCAAGCATGTGCAACATAAACAAGCATAAAATTGCTTATTCCATCAGGACAACCAGAGATATGATTTGATTTTCTGAAACCATGTCATGGCATAAAAACCGAGTTTATGCAAAACTTCACTTGTGTATGTTCTCAGGGTTTCTTTACTTCCCTCCACCAGACAGTATTATTAACTAAGCTAATGCTTCTCACCAATTATTTGGTTCAGTTCCTATCATCAAGGAATAACACCACTACAAATTTTAATTGCTTTAATTATATGGAATATACTTTTTAATATATGGTGAATTATGTGGAATAAACTGCAGAACTACCAAATTTCCCTTTTCCTAAAAGAAAAGATGTCTCCTAAGAACGTCAGACAACACCGTGACACTGAGCTTAAAAGCTTACATTAATATCTGATGAATCGACGCATATGCAACTTTCAAATAAAGAACAATCAACTTGCCTAATTCATCAGGGAAATCAGAGATGAGCTGATTTTCTGATCCATGCCCGAGCATACAGATAAAAACGAGTTTATTCAAAATTCACTTACAGTTTTTTTCTTTTTTGAGAAATAAAATGCACTTACAGTTGTTGTGCCATCGGGCTTTTTAACTTTCCTCCATCGAACAATGTTGTTAACTAAGCTAATGCGCTTCTTGGATCCAGATTCATCAGTCACAAAAACATCCTCTTCAACATATGTCTCTGGATCAAAGGGCTTGGGATCAATGCCCATTATGTTAGAAACCTTGATCATGTTCATCTGCATCATAAGAAAGTGAACAAGTAAAAAGTTAAGGATTACGCACCAAATGATATTTTTCAATCATTAAAGGTTGAAGGTTCGGGATGATAAAAAAGGCGGCAACAATAATGACAAACATGAATGATGTTTTAAATACTTGACAACCCCACATGAGCAATAGCATCATATGGAACATCTGAATTTGCTTGTATAAAAAGAAATAAACAGACCACATTTAGTCTGATTGAAAGTTTTCTCTAATAGAAGCTTAAAATCTGTCCAAGGCTTTCGGAGGATAAGCCATGATATAACCACCTTGGATTTAAAGAATCCATGTTACAAATTGGACGATTACATTTAGGGGGAAAATAAATAGTTAGCTTTATGAAAAAGACTAAGGTGTACTGCAGACTTATTTGTTGCTTGATATACTCACATTGACCTTCTGGGACTTGCAAAGAGTCTTTCTCGCGTCTAGTCTATTCTCACCCTTTGGACATAATCATTTTCCCTGATCATACATTCTCTCATCAAGCTTTTGATAACTTCAACCCACTGAATATCTACCTTGTGCCGAGGGTCTACAGGAAGCAGCCTCTCTACCTCCCAACGTAGGGGTAAGGTCTGCTCCCCAGACCCCACGTTTTGGAGCTCACTGGGTATGTTGTTGTTGTTGTAACCACTGAATCTCTTAGGAATGGAGGGATAAAAATACTATTCATGTCTCTCAGCCCCTCGCCATAAATAGAAAAGTTGGAACAATTTCACGTCTATGACTCAAATGACTTATCAAAAGAATGTCTAATACTCAAATGAGGAACAGGTGTCAAAATATTCTTTGATCCTCAGGTTTTAGACTGAAAGAAAGCAAAACATATAACAATGCCTGCCTATTTTGGTTCAAAAACTATAAACAGACAAAAGGTTTCAAAAGAAAAAGTTTTTGAAACGATGTAAGCAAGAAGTTATTCTTTTTCCTCCTCCTCTGTTACAGATGATAGGATTAGAAGATGATGATGGTAATAATGTAGTGACAAATATAACAGACGTGTGTATTCTACTGGTTAGTCTAGATATGAATCATTCAGGGGAATTTTATGAGTTGACAGGGCCTCAGAACTGATTTTGCAAAATATAATCAAGCCACTCTAAAGATAATCTGTAAATGTCAACTATCAAGAGTTTCATAGAAAAAACTGCAACTAGTTTGCAATATAAACCAAGTTAAGTCATAGAAATACAGACTTTGCAGTTTCAAAACTTTTTGGTAAGCAATCATAAAGCTGAATGAACTTTTTATTCTTGTCATTCTTTCAAAATTCAGCTGCAAACTAAGCAACCAAAGGGGGAAAAAAAGGACGAAACACGAAAAGATTTCTGATTACATCAGTAGAAACAAGAAAAAATACTGACCTTGTCTGAATAAGCTGGCGGTGGACGCAATGGAATCTCCAGCTCTAATGGGGGCCCAACTGGTTTTTCCTTAGTTTTAGATTCCACATGCTCTTCTTCAGACTCATATCCGCCATCATCTTCAGGTATAATATCTTCTGGCCTCAATTTTCCGTAGCTAGTTTCTTCTTCCACTGGGTATATCTGCAATAACAAATCTTTCAAATCCATAAGTGGAACCAAACAACTACTAAAGTTGAAATGTACTCCTCATTTAGCACTTGTACAAACATTTTGCTCCTCATCGATTTGATTCTGAACAACATAATCAGCCTCTTCTTCGTCCTCTGAATCCCCAAACACATCACGAATCTCCGGGGCAGAGGATATGTGAGTGTCATCTTTATCTTCCCCAGGAGACCTACTGCAAAACAAAAGATAACTGTGTTCAAAAAAAAAACTGGATGCTACAAAACAACATATGCTATACAATGTGTTTCTTACTATTGGTCCACATATGCTATAAGATATCAGAGTGATATGAAGGATTTACAACAGATCAACTCAAGCAGAACCAGCAATGATCAGTTGCAATAGGAATCATGAGCTGGTTATGAAAAGACCGAAACATGTCTGTACATTCTCCAAGCAAAAACATCAGGAAGTAAAAGGAAAAGAAAAAAGGTAGAAGACAGGAAGGAACGGACAACCAATTACCTTGGACTTCTTGCTTGATTTACTTCCTCATCCTCGTTGTCACCATATTGGTTTTCCTCAGATCTTTCTGATTCACTGTCAATTACTTCCTGCCTCCTACTAGTCATTACTCTTTGACCATATTCTTCTTTTTCATCACTCTCTGAATCTCTTCCTTCGCTTTCTACCCTCTGATCAGTAACCTCATTTTCCTGAGAACTCTGATCTCTTTCACCCTCACTCTCTCCATGACCAGGATCAACGTCCTGCATTTCAGCATCACTCTCCATCTCAGCCTCCCCTTGGCCCTCTACTTCAACATCAGCTTCACCATCAACATCAACATCAGCTTCACCTTCTCCTTCAGGCTCCAGGCCTCCATCCCCGTCATCCTGATGAAAAAAATAATAGCAAAGAGCAGTTTCAAAGTCCATAACGTTTATATAAAGAAAAGATCCAATTAATCAAGATACAAAATGAGAATTGTATCCATATGATGTAACCATACAAAAATAAAATGATAAATGTGAATTCCAAATCCAAGAACAAAGGTAACATTTACTGAAATTCTGAAGCTTTTATTTTGTTTTGACCAAGACATTAACACATAAGAGCATGTCAGATCACTTCAAGTAATGTCATCAAGTAGAGGGTGAAAGATAGAATTTTAAGAATTTAAAACAATCAAAGAAAACTACACTACTATAGCCCAACAAATCTTTGTATGCTACAGCTATAAATAACACCAACAAGATTGTGCGTGAGAGAGAAATATCCGTGATTCAGACCGTCTGTACAAAATGTATATACCAATGATGATAGGAAAAGTATTCCCTGATTCTTATTTTTCAAAAAGGAAATTCGAATGTAACATAGAAAATAGCATATAATTCAACATTCACTCGGCTGGCATGCCACATAACAAGACATTTCATTCAAACCACTGAGCTGGCTACACACATTGAAGATTCCCTTTCTTGATTTTTTTCCCTCAAAAAGTAGTACTAATTACGGCCTCTGTTTAATTTAACACTTGCATTTCCATAATATTCTAAACTGGATTAAATCTTCTCATTTCTCCCTGCTCCAACTATTTAATGTGTTGGAACTACCTTTAAAATCATTCTTGTACACATAAACCAATAAAAGCACACATGATACCCAATTACGGCCAAGCTTAACAACTCAAACAGAAAATCAAATAAATTCATATCACATTAATTCATCGACTAATTTTTTAACTAGAAAAAAAGTCGATTAATCAAAAAGAGGACTAAACCTTATCATTTCTCCCTGCTTCGACTATTTAACACGTCGGAACTACCTTCAAAATCATTCGTGTACACGTGAACTAATAAACATACATGATAACCAATTAGGGCCAAGTTTTAAACACTTCAACAGAAAAACAAACAAAACCTTATCACATTAATTCATTCGCTAAAACTCTAACAAAAAAAGAAGTTAATTAATAAAAAATAGGTAAATTGAGATTAAAAAAATCGAACCGAAGCGTAATCAGGTTGACGATTGGATTCGTGTTCGGATTCAACCTCCTCCTCTTCTTCCTCCTCTTCCGATTGGTCACCGAACAGGTTTTGCATCATTTGATGCCTCTTCTCTTCACCCACCATTGCTCTCTCTATTTCTCTTCAATTCGGTGCTTTTTTAGCCCTTTCCTGAGAGACTGTTTTGTAACGCCTACTGTGAAGCTAAGTTTGGACTGCTTGTTAGGTTTTAAATAGGACAGACCAATCAAGTAATTATTTTATTTGCTTGTTTTTTCATATTTCTGACACATGCAGTGTGACTCGTTGTGTTATATTCACACGTAGCATCTGGGCGGTAGGAGTGTCTCGAAGCAAAACAAACTCTGGGTCCCATTATAATCTGAGTTGGATTTATTCACAACAAGGTCAAATCTTTATTTCTTTAGATTTTTTCGTAGGATAATACAGTAATTAAATCTTCATATTTATCTCAAATTATTTTTTAAGAGAAAAGTCTTAATTGCCTTTTGCAATGGTACAAAAAAGTTATTACGCTTGGTTATTTACGACCACCTAGTTATGTTTATTGGTGAACCCATAATTTGAAGACAACGAGGGCATCATCAAAAGTGGGTGCATATTAGTAACGATACTTGACATTGATTCATCCGAAAATATTGTTAAACACATATAAAGTTCAATATAAATAAAATTAAACGAAAAAAATTAACACACGTTATTGGGTGATTTGGTGGTCCTGAAACTCATTTTATATATTGAGGTTTTCAATTCGAAACTCAATATCTATATGTTTTATATGCATTTTTTTTTAAATGACAATAAGAATGCAACGACAAATTTGAACATAGGACTACATAGGGTCTAAGATGCGTGTTGGATTAGTGCACCAAATCGGCTTTTATGCTAAAGAGTCGTAAAATTGATTTTCGACGAAAGAAAAAATGACATATATGCTAAAATCATAATCATTGTTGACACCCAATTTTGTTTCTCTTTTCCGATATTTATTCGCAATTTTAAATATTTTAACACGTCAAAAATAATTTATATATATATAGTATTATTCTCAATATCATTATTATTATTATTATTCGTATTTTTACTATCATTTGCCTTTTAATATCATAATCATACTTTTATCATAATACTCTATGTTTATTTTATTTTCGCAGAACGGCATCGCATTTTTATATTAATCAATAAGCATTTCATAAGTATTATGTTTTATTATTATCGCATCGTTATTTTTATAATTTACATTTCTCCAAAACATCTTTTTTATAATAAACCCCTTTTGTATTCTTAAACCACAACCCATTTTTAAACCCAAAACATTTTACCCAACCCCACAAAAAAAAACTCCACCAAATCAGCCCAACCGACCAGGCCCAATCGGCCCAACTCCCCCCCCCCCTTTGTGTCACTGTTTGGGGGTCGATTTTTGGAGGTGCTAAGTCCTAAAAAAATACAAATCAAAAGAAGTGGAAAGGTTCTTTTTTCGGGTCCCCAAAAACAGAAATCAGTCTATTTTTCGAGTCCGAAAGGTCCAAAAGAAATCGAAAAACAAAAGGGCAAAAATCCGAATCCAAAAGGGTCGATTTGTTCTTAATTTTCTTGTTTAAAAATACTCTTTTTGGTTCCTAATTTCAATCCGAAATTCTTTTTTTTGTTTCCGGGTCGGGTCAATGTTCCGGGTCAGGTCTGCAAAACCGGGTCCAAAATCAAAATCAGACCTCTAAAAAAATCAGAATTTTTGAATCCAAAAAAAAAAATCAGAATTCCAAAATCTCTCCGAGCTGATTCGGCGATTCGAAACGACGCTCGGTTCGCTCAGTAAACTCACTTTCTTTCTAATGTTCGGCTATTTAATTCATATTATGTGGTCCGTATGACTTGATTATGTGATTGTTAAATATGTTTATCTTAAGGATTAGTTGTTATTTGTGTCTGTTAGTTTGGGTTTAAAATGTGTTTAGATGATGTTAAGTGTTACTTAAGCTTGTTAGGTCAGTTTTCATGTATGCTGTTTAAATTATGACTGTTTTGAGTCATTAAGTGCATTTATCGAGTTATTGTTATGGATATGATCAGTCAAAATTAGTTGTTTGTAACTATGTGATAGTATTTAATATGTTTTAGTCAGATTTATGCTTGTTTAAACCTGAGACTAGTCAAATTGTTGTTGGTATGTTAAGTTGTTGTCTGCTTATGTGATTAAGAGGTTATTTGAAAGTTATGCTATAATTTAAAAGGATCTGAAATTGATTAAATCTGGGGCATTCTTGTGATGTTCATTCATTTGGATAATTGTCTATGTTCAGCATGGCATGATTAAGATTTTGATTTATCTTGCACAATACAAGGAAATTTAGGTTGACATTTATGCTATCAAGTAATGAGTTGCCTTCATGTGATGTTTGTATTTAGTTGAAAAGGTTCCTTCTCTTATATTTTTATTACTATGTGCTTGTGGATTAAGTGTTAGATTAATATAGTGATGGTCTGTGTTGGTAAACATCTGTCGCTCATTTATGTTTAATGTGTGATTAGCATGTGAATATGTTAGTCAATTTAGATTTCATTATGTGATCAGTTTTGCGTATATGCTAAGTTTGAAACTCTTTAATTCTACTGTGTATTTGTTACTTGTCAGGTTTTTCCCATTTGGGTTTGTTTTGGTTTCTCTGTTTAACTCTAGTAGAAATTAGTTTAAGATTATGGTGTTTAGTTCTTTCATGTGTTCATTATGCTCCTCTATTTGTTTGTTAGTAGTTAAACGCCATATCTAAGATCATCTTGATAGTTTTTCCTGTTTAAGGTATAAATGTTTGGGTCTTTTAGTTTATGGTGATAAATACCTAATCCTATGCTACTTGTATTAAATACAAGCTTGAAATGCTTCATGTCCCTGTTCTTGTGAGTATTATTTAACTCTTGCATAATTTATACCTCAACTTGGTATATTAATGTTCCTCTTGTGTGTCACTATGTTAGTTTAGGATCAGTGATATTAGGTTACACTTGTAAGTATGTATGTGAGCATGAAAATTGTAGTTTAAAGTCTTCGGTCCAACCCTTATTTATTTTCTTCATGTCCAGGCATCTTTTAAAAATTAGATTTTGATAATCTAAGCATAATTTGGTTCAGATTCTCTCTCAGTTTTCTTCTCTATTTGGTTAAGTATTTCTCCGGACAGTTAAAAAAGGGTTCTCCTCTTTCTGTCCTCTTTCACGTAGTGATTAGTTCTAGTGATATCTTCATATTTGCACTTGTTTATTTGGTTCCGTCCACTGTTTATTCATATACAGTATGAACTTGTAAGTTTCCTTTTGTTTTCTAGTTTGATTAAGTGATTAAGTTTCTGAAATTTTACTTCTATATCTTTGTTGAAGTGAAATCCTTGCAAGCATGTTTGGGAACCTGTATCCATGAGTTTTAGGATAATGAAATGTGATAAGGAGCTTTGTGCATGTATTTGTTAGTTCTGGATCTTGAATGATCATATTGGACATAAGATGTTGAAGTATGTTTTATCACTAAGTTCCTGCAACTATGTTCAATAGATATTAAATATTTACTAGCTATAATGTGATATTTATTTGACTTGAGATCTGCTTGACAATCATCTTGACCCCCATTGTGTTTGTTTTGGGAGCGTCCCATGTCTAATGTATATTAGGACTATAGTCCTGTGTGTGTTTTGGCCTGAATGACCCTGTATACCTAGAATGTCATTTGCGATTGATTATTTAGCTCATATATGTTTTATCTCAAATGTTTACACGAACTGGTTACAAATTTACATTACTTGTTTAAGTCTCAAAATGCTTCTATCTTAGCATATAAAAATTCTCTTAGATCATATTGTGTCATGGTCTTGTCTATTAAATCTATTTGGGCCCTGCCTGTTGGCACGAAACAATCTATGAGTTGATCAAACATGAGGTCCAACAACATATTACTTTTTCATGAACTATTTATTTATATTTTTCTTATGTGTATATTTTCACGTTTCCATTTTTATTTTCATTCCTTGTCTTGCCAACTATTAAATTAAATCATACTAATCCTTTTCTTTTCTTTCGTTTACCTGAAATGCATCGGGAGCAACGAAGAGTCTCGTTATGAGACTCGTCATTTTCATTCGGTTTTTTAAAAAAAAAACTGTAATCCCGTCATTTTATTTTTTGGGGTTGTAATAATTAGTTAATGTTTGTGTGATTGTTAGGATACTTAGAATAATTAGGCATTGAATTGATAAGATTAATATGTTAGTTTAAAAAATCGGAAACATGCCGTTAGTTTATTTATTTTTTAGGCTTGAGTAGTTTAAAATTAAAAACTCGCCGCTAGCTTATTTATTTTTAGGCTCGTTATGCATGTTCAAACTTTTAAAACAATTTGGACATCTTTTATTCGCTTTATTAATCATACAAATAAGTTTGTCTTTTTTTTTCTCGATTTGAAGCTCAAAATGATTTCCAGAAGAAAAAATCACTTCATTGGCATTAAAAATAATTTGCTTCTCCTTACTATCAATTGTCAAAAATGCATGTTTTGTCCAAAATCAAACTCTACATGTATTTATAAATAATGCAATACAAATGCATGTTTTATCCTAAAAAAAAATTGTGTACTTTGTAAACATTGCAATGCAAATGAATACTTTATTTAAAAAATCACTTTATATGTATTTTTAAATAATGCAACATAAATGCATGTTTTCCCAAAAAATCATTTTACGTGTATTTTTGTAAACAATGTCATACAAATGCATGTCTTTTATCCAAAAAATCAACTTTGCATATATTTTATAAACAATGTCTTACAAATGCATGCATTTTTTAAATTTTTTACATGTATTATATAAACAAAATGCCTACTTTATCAGGAATTTATCTCTCAAAATCGCAAACACCTTTGCGAGACTCTTCAAAAGAATAAGTGGTGAAAATTTTTACATTGTCAAAAAAACTGCATCATTTATTAACTACTTGCAACAACATGTTAACTTTATAGCATAATAATTAACTTGAGTTTGATCGGATAACCGCACGTTAGCGGATCTTAAAGGTTGCCTAACCCCTTCCCTTTAGAATAATAAAGAATCATTAACTAGAATCTCATAGTTTCGCATACCAATAATCGGAGTTCATTTTGCACCATTTATTATTAACATCTAGGTGCATTAATTCACCATAGAATAATTAGGTGGCGATTCCTCAAACATTTTTAATCAATACCAGGGAAACGCCCGTGTGTCATGACCATTGGTAAAAAACGGGCACGCACAATCATAAAATACGATCGTAATATATATATCTATCAACATAAATGACGAGATGAGATATATTTTACATTCCAACAACAACAACAACATACCCAGTGAAATTTCAGAATATGCGGTCTGAGATGGGTAGAGTGTACACAGATCTTACCTCTACCTTGATAGGCAGAGCGGCAGTTTCCGAGAGACCCTCGGCTCAAGACAAAGAGACTATAATTTATCCAAATCATATGAATATTTAACTATTGAATGATTAACTAAGTAACAGACATTCTTCAATACAAGTAATATTAGTTGAATATGATTAACCAACGTTCAATCAGTACGATCAAATTGAAAGTATATTAAATTGATATTAATTAAATTATACTTTAATCTAAGATATGAAGCTTGAAAAGTGAATTGCATTCACATCTATTAGCGGCGATTTTATATGTCTATATAGTGTTATCTTGTACAATAATGAATAGCATTCAATCAATCAACCACAATCAATATCGTATCCATATTAAAGTTTGTAAAGCATTTCTTATTACTTTCGTTTTGGAAAAAAATTATTGTAGCCATATTCTTAACAAAATACAATCAATTATAAGCATGAGTGTTTAAAAAAAATGGAATTTTAAATCTTATGTTAATATATTTTTTCTGCATTAATAGTTAGTGATATTTGACTTTATTTAATACTTTGGATTAATAGTCAATGATATTTAACTTTATTTAATACTTTCAATTAATAGTTAATGATATTTGTCTTCATTTAATACTTTGAATTAATAGTTAATGGTATACATCAATTTCCCAAGAGGTCATAATTATCGTGAGCAAAGATATAAATAACGAAGAAACCCTTTTTGCTATGCTGGCCTATAAAAAATTATGAGTCCCTAGTCCTTAAAAAAAGTTGAATCCCTAAAATACACAATTCAAACTACTAGTCAAGCAATTATTATTTTTTAAATTGTAGATAAAAAAATAAATCAAGTGGTTGTTTAAACGACTTACTAATTGTTTAAACAAAACCAAATAATGAAGAAGTTATTTAAATAAGTCGCAAATTGTTGTTTCACAACTCTCAACAATTATTTATTTTTTACACAATTGTTTGCGGGATTGAATTTACCTACAATCAAGCGTTGTCACGTATACAGTTTTGAGAAACTTAGACACATAGTTGAGGAACTCTTTTGGTTAAACGTCGTGAATTTATAGTAGAGACACGAGTTTGAAGCTTAATTCATATAGCGGACAACAATATTTGTAGTTTTTGTTGTAACTTTCAATGTGTTTTTGAATAACTGTTTGGTATCTTAAATAGAAAAGAGGTATTTAGTTTTATTGTTAATGAAGTTATTTTGACGACATTTAAGAAGAAAATTGACCCAGATTGAACCATGAACACCTTCATGAGTCGGTTTGGGTCGATTTTTTATTAAAATAAAAAATAAAATCAATGTAGGCAGTTTTTAAATTATTAAAACCAAACCAAACCAAACCAAATATAATACACATCCATCGATTTGGTTGTTGTAAGTTTGGTTCAAATTTTCATTTTTTAAGAAATTTAATG
This sequence comes from Anisodus tanguticus, assembly GCA_034509755.1. Lineage (NCBI taxonomy): Eukaryota > Viridiplantae > Streptophyta > Magnoliopsida > Solanales > Solanaceae > Anisodus > Anisodus tanguticus. The sequence goes on along the minus strand of CM067547.1, from coordinate 8,597,252 downwards.
GTATTTTTTCTCTTTTTTCCCTACGATTAAAAAAGACTTTTTCATTCTTTTCCAACTTATAATTTGTTATTATTACTTCTTTGTTGTGGGATCTATAATTTTCATTGATCTTAAGATTTGTAAGCTCTAATCAAGTGAATAAAGTTTATAAGAAACACGATTTTTTTAGACTCATAAATGTTTTTTTTTAATTAATGATATTGAATTTCATGAATCTCTTTTAGTTAGAAATGAGCTTAAGGTGTAAAATTCATTAGCCTTTTAAAGATAAAGAAAGTTTGATAAAAAAAACAAGCAAAATATTTTCAATTACTTATAAAAATTAATGTATCTTATATATATATAATTATAAAAATTATGTATATGATTTGTCTGTTCGAGTCGATTTTTTCTTTGGTTTGTTTTTAATAAAATCAAAATCAAACCAAATATTATCGGTTTTTAAAAATTTAAAATCAAATCTAATTCAAATAACTATCGATTTATTTGATCGGTTTAATTTAATTTGAAGTTTGAATCGGTTTCTAACCAAATCGTGAACACCCCTACCCCTAGTAATATGCTTGAGTTAACTGGTTGCTTGCAAGAGCACATTTACATACAATCAAGCGTCGTCACACGATACCGCCTCGTTGATTCTTATATTAAATGCATGTATACAATTAAATATCATAAACGAAAGTTAGGAAGATATTATAAAATGACAACACTTGGCATAGAGAGGCGAGGAAATCTTTTGGTCAAACGCCTCAAACTCATAGTAGAGATCACGAGTTCGAAGCTTAATTCACATAACAAGCAACAAAACTGTTGTTTTCATGGTAACTTTCAATAAGTTTTTGAATTATTATTTGATATCCTAGATATAAAAGAGGTATTTAATATTATTTTTAATAAAGTTATTTTTACTGCATTTAAGGAAAAAAATAAAAATGTTAGTAATATACTTGATTTTTGTTTTATAATTTATTAATACGATTTGAATTATGTTTTGTTTCTAATATGATGTTATGATTTGTTTACTTACTAGAGTGGTAAACAGTGCCCGCAAAAAATATGTATGCCACTGACTATCTATTTTGTTTAAATTTATGGTCTGATCATTCTCCGGATCCCGCGCATAACAGGAGTTTAGTGCATCGGGCTGTCCTTTTAGATGCCAAACAACAATTTAAATTGCTTAAATAACTACCCTATTTATTTAAACAGTTATTTCGATTATTAATTGTTCAAACAAATGTATAAGTTGTTTAAATAACATTATGAGTTGTTTAAATAGATTGTCATATTGTTTAAATAATTCCCTATGTTGTTTAAATAACTTCAAGAATCACAGTGGTCTTTTTGACCCATTGTTTTTAAAACAAATTTTTATTTTTACCTTGAAGTGTTTGTTATTGCGACAATATATAATATCTAGTTCATTAAGATTGCCAATCTTTCTAGTGAATAGATAAGATTGATATGGTTATTTTCAATGTGAACGTCGTTTTTTATCTTGAATTTTGACTAGTGGGTCAAAGAAATTTCTTAGGCTGTGCAAAATTAGTCAATGAAAAATGTCCATGTAATCTTATTTCGAGATTTGATGCATCTTTTTATTAATCTCCTTAAATTAAATTTACTTTTTTCTTTCATAGGCAGGCTCACTTAAATGTATTTTAGCTTTTTATTTGTAAATTAAAAATGTTGACGATTTAATCACTGTAATAAATATAACAAGACAGTTTCATTAAATACAACATGAAGACATACTAACGTGTCGTGACTTCATGGCTCATGCCACAATCTTAAACTGTACTTGCGTTTTTCTCTTATTTGTCTGTAGCATGACTCAAGCAATATTCACATTTTATTCAAAAGCGAATCCATAATTTAAAGATGATGGATTCACAATTATTTTTAAGATAAGATATAAAATAAAAGGAAAAAAATAAAATGCAAAAGCTTGGGTTCAAACTCGAGACATTGGGTAAATAAATACAACCCCTTATCGGTGCTTCACTCGGCATGGTTTGAGCATGTGTTCCTTCAACTAATATTAGTTATATTTTCAGAATTATACACATAATATATCGAGTTTAGTCGAGTGATCACGCGTTCACGTGACCCAATATTTGTACATAAATTCGCCGATGGTTTTATAAGTATGAGTTGCAATAGTCTTGACACAAGAGAAAGCTTGTTCGATAGTGCATATAAAATTGAATTTATTTTCATGTATATTGAAAATAGAGACGACCACTCGTGTATTTAGATAAGAATAACGTAATCTACCTTTTGATGGATTATTAGTATTAGATACATGATTTTTCAGAGAATACTCTCTAGCAATTTTTTACGTTCATGGTAAGTTTACACCAAATCATATTAATTTATCATAATTATCTATTTAATATTACAAAATCTATATTAGCTAACCATGGTTAGTAAGAAAAAATTACATGCAAACACATATTACAACTTTATTTTGTTTTGATATTACATTTATTGATGTAAAATAAACATTAATGTTATAGGGTACGTTTTAACTAGGGGTGAGCGGGTCCGGGTATCCTAACTTTTTTGAACTATCCGGACCCTACCCAGTAAAAGATCGGTTTCTAAATTTACTATCCGGAACCTACCCGTAGCAATCATTACCCCGAACCTACCCGGACCTTGCGGTTCCGGATAGGTTTCCGGGTACCTTGTAAAGAAATAACTTCTTAAAATGTCTTCACATCATACAAATCTCGAGAATAGCAATTCCACTCATAGTTCAAACTATATTACAGGATTCTACATAACTCACAGCTCTCTAGTTTTATCAACGAACCAATGAACTAAAATTTGAGCATTAATGCTTTTCTTCAATCATTGCTTAACATTCTACATACACATACTAATCAATCACTACATAAGCAACTGCCTTACCCTATGCCCAAACAACTATCTTGATAATAGACAGTGAAGCTTTTAAAGGATTCTGCAACAATACATACAAAATATCATCTTTTTACTGTTATGTTTGATGGTGCCTGAAGAACTCCTATTAAGAATCGTACAAGCTCCTATGAAAGTACGAACTAGTAAGAAATGTCTACCAATATAAAGTGAAAAAATATATCAGTTCTCCTCAAGCCTCAAGGACTCACTAACTTTTGGACCATCTCGTGTAGGGGAAGTGTTATCTTGAAAGGTTTGGAATTTAAAAAGTAAAAATATTTAATATTTCATAGGTTCCGAGTCCGGTTATTCTGTCTTTATTTGTCGGAACCGGATCGGACCCGACATTGATCGGTTCCTAATTTTACTATCCGAAACCTACCCGTTATTATAATATATCTACCCGAAACCTATCCATTAGTGCCGATTCCGATCGGATATATGGGTATCCTGTACCCGTGCTCACCCCTAGTTTTAACCATGCTCTTGAACTTTGTTAGAGATACCCGCACGTGACCTAATTTCCGTTACGCATATAACTTCCGTTTGGCTTTGGCAGTTATTGAAGGACCAAAGTGCACCAAAACGGTAAACTTGAAGAGTATATTTATGCTCAATATAATATTCAAGGACCAAGTGAAACTATTCCTTTAAAGTTTAGGGACTGTTTCGATTAAATGCTCATTTCGATTACTTTATCTCTCTCTAGGGGCTCTTCAATTTCTCTCTGGCTCTCTCTCTCACAGCACCGCAATTTCTATCGCCGATTCAAAACCCTAGAATTCGGATAACCGAACGGTCGGTTCGGAGCTCCATTGTTATTAGCCTGGACATTTGGGTAAGTTTGTTTAACAATTAACCCTAATTTTCTCCATATCTGTGGAATGCACTGTTTTTAATTGAGTGGACTCGATTTTGTTTTACCGTTCTTGGTGTTTACGGCTTGCGTACAGTGAATTTAACAGCTTGTCCTACCAGTTTTGTTCTTGATTGAGTAAATCTCTGTATTATGATGCTAGCTGAGTGTTTTTAAGATAAATATGATGTCGTTTTATAATTAGACTCTCTAATCCACAATTTAGAATTTATGTATGTTCTTTGTGTTGTCTGTGATGAGGAAGGTTGTGCCGAAGTGCAATGTGAGCGGATGGTTAGCACTAATCTGTAGGTTTAATTGGGAATTAAGTGTGGAATCCATTGTTGCAACGTCTGTGACAGTTTAAAGTTAGTTACTTTATGAAGAAATTTGTGATACTTTAGGTTTAGTTTTTTCCTGAGATATTAAATTTATCGATTTGGAATTTATCAAAAGTAATAAAAACAAGAAAAGTAACTCTTAAAATAGGATATGTTTGGAAGAACAAATTTTAAGATACTCGTTATTTAACAGTTAGAAAATGAGGGTTATTCATAGATGTGGTGGGGATTTAATTGCTAAAGTCAGTATCTTTTGTTGTGAGGGTAACTAGTCTCACTTGTTATCAATTTCTTCTCAAGTTCTTTTTTGAGTGCGTCGTTCTCAAAACTTGGGTTCTAGTTATTTTCTTGGAATCGGTAACTTTGAAAATGCGGTTATCATTGATATAAACTTGAGGAACCACTTAGCATAGACGTAGCGTATGATTCTAGTAAAAACAATTATATAGATATGGTGGCTCAAAGTGTCAATAGTGCCAAATTGAAAAAATTGAGCTACTCGACCACAACAATATGGAATAATTTCCAATTACCATATAGCATTACAAACTCAAATAGGTTTATGAGGAAACTTTTCACAGCTTAGGAAGGTGATCCAAATGTTTTGCAGTAGGAATGAGTTGCAAAAGTGAAGATAGTTGGAGAGGGCAACAAGGAATGAGCTGTAAGGTCTCCATGGGAGGGTAGTGCCTTATGATAAGAGGAGTATGGTGTGATGTTACTATTGTGATTAGAGGTTTGAGTTCCTTATAATGCAAAACAAATTGGTCACATGAGCAGTAGTTTTATAGTGCTATATCATTAAATTTACTGGGACTACATGACTCTGGTAAAAAAGAACAAATTTACTAATCATGAGGATTAATTTTCAACTTGACTTCTGTAGGTTTCTTGACACATTCCACAAGTTCGCGTAGTGACATTTTGAGGTCATGTGCACAACTGCATTCTTTACTAAGCTTGTCGAACTAAAGCTCCTAAAACCAACATCCTAGTCCTTTCATTGTGTGGACTGGAAAGTAAGCATTGATTTGCATGTTAGGTCCTAGTTTTGATACCCCAAAAACAGCCACGTTGAGAGAATTTGTCCTATGAATCCACTATTTTCCTGATGACCTGCCTTTGACTGTGCCTAGAAGTGTTTCTAGTATTTGGCAGGAAAAATCTATCTCGAAGACACAACAAACAACTATTATTACGCCTTAATCTCAAACTAGTTGGTTTGACTATACTAATCAACAATAACCATTTACCCTTTGAGCTCTTTTGATTTTGATACTCGACGAATCATATTTTAGGACAAATTATCATGTCTCTAAAATTAGAGATTCTCACTCACACTTAACCGACTAAATACACCATGTCAAACACCAGGCTATGTAAGCGGACCAATAATGTGTAAACCTTAATCCTAACTAGTATGTATCGTTTGTATGGATACTTTGCTTCATTGTGCTCTATTTTGTTTTATTTTTTTGATCAGGTAAATAATTTTATTAACAATTGGGGGAAAAAGGCCCCGTATACAAGCCAAGCCGTATACCAAAAAAGAGAACCTACGTCAAAACATGATTCTCAAAAAAGGAGACCCAATCTTCTATACAAACCGGGGCTCTCATGGGAGCACCAAAAGCAAACTAGAAACAACAGACTATTTTGCAACTTTGCAATATCTAGTTCAATCCCTTCAAACGCTCTCCTAATTATTGTCCATATATAGATTTCAAGAGGATGTAGGTTACTTGGGACAACACAGCTCCATGTATTTTTAGGGTTACATCGTCCTTTTTTACATCTTCAATCATCATTATAACAACAATGAATGGTGCATTTGAATTTTGCATTAGATATGGTCTACCATTTCAGGCAACCTTCTATGTTTTCCCTCTATGTGTGCGACTTGCGTCTTTTTGCTTTTTGAAATAATTGGGCATAAAAACCCCATGAGGTACACCATAAAGTAGAGACCTACATAGAAGTATGGTTCTCTATGATTAACACCCAATCTTCTATACAAAAAGGAACCTCATGGGTGCACCAAAAAGAAATTAGGATAAAATGTTAGTACTTCTCTATTGTTCAAAATTCATCCTCTATCTCTTCAAAAGCTGTCCTGTTTCTTTCTGTCCAAATAACTCACATAAGTGCCAATGGAGCCACGTTCCATGCCCGCGTGACCTCTTCCCTTTGTGTGGTACAGTCAGGGAGAGATTTTTTGAAAAGTGGACTGCCTTGAAATTGAAATGGTCTATTGAGTTTGTTAGTCTCATTTAGACACTTTATATTGATCCAATCTCGGATCGTTTCCAATTCTTCTCTTTCTTTTGTTCACGTCATGTCCTCTTGGTCCTTCATTTAGGTCGTTTCTTTGATTTGTGCGGAAGGATAGCGTTGAGCTTCAATGCCTGCACTTATTCCTTCTGATTTCTCTTCTTGTAGTTCATATAGATGGTACATGGAAGTAGTTCATTAATGTTAATGTTCAATTCTTACATCTGGTTTCGAATCTCGCTAGCAATTCTTATTTCTTTCTTCATCAAAAAATTCTTATGTCCGACCGCCTATTCATCTCAACTATCACGAAGAACCTGACAATGTGGCACTTACAGCATGATTTTGCAACTTTTAATTAAAACTTGAGTGATCTTCTTGCAGGAGTTCAAGACAGACAGCTGAGAATAGTTATACAAAGTGACTATGTATATGTTCTGATAGTACATTGATTGTAATGCCAAACATTAGAAGGTTCAGTTGTAAAATTTTACAGTCAAAGGTTCTGGAAAATCATCTATGCCTGGCAATGAATTTGGAGATAGTGTTCACAATTTTTTTGCACAAGACAGCTTGTCACAAGTACAGCATAATTCCCCGGTAGCAGACGTCAATTGGCCAACTTCAAGGGGCAATATGTGGAATCAGAGACAGATAGGTGTACTGAGTTCCAACACGAAAAATTACAATTTGCAGAACTCTGGTAATTTAACATGTAGTGTGCTCTCTAAAATATTAATTGCTTGGTGAATGGCTGTGTTTGATCTCTTACTTTTCCTGCATGCAGACGCTGGGAGAGGAATTAGCAGTTACCCATTCAATGGGCAGCATGGTTTAAATTTTACACAGCCAATTCCGAGGCCCGAGTTTGCTAAAAGTCAGTCACAAAGCCAGCAGCCAAATTTGAATGGCTACATGTATGGTAATCAGTTTTACCAGACAAGGCAGGATGAAACAGACTTTCCTGCTGTGGATACTAGTTCTGATCAACGTAATATATCCTCAGGAGGCTCATCTTTTTTTGAGTCGCAGCAATGGTTGGGTCCTGAGCAGCACACAAGAGTATCTGTTAGATCAGAACCTTCGGATAGTCCTGTGAGTGGAGATCTTTTTGGTGGTCAGCAAATCTCTCATCAGCAATCAAACATACTGCAATCTTTGCAGCGGCAGCAGTCTGGGATTAATGACATGCAGCAATTTCAACAGCAGGTTATGTTCATGAAGATGCAAGAACTTCAGAGACAACAGAAACTTCATCAACTAGAAGCAAGACAACAAAATTCATTAAATCAAGTTTCTTCCAGTCCTAAGGTAGCATCTGGTGTACATTCCTCTGCATTAGTTAATGTCACTGCAAATTCTGGTGCATTAAATCATTCCTGGGCAAATGTGCTTGGCGACACAAACTGGTCACACCGTGATTCTCCAGTACTTCAAGGGTCCTCCAGTGGACTCATTCCCACCAATAATGGCCAAGCACAACGCTTAATGGGTTTGATTCCTCAACAGATTGATCAATCTCTATATGGATTTCCAGTTTCTAGTTCAAGACCATCTCTAAACCAATTTTCACAATGGGTGACAGATAAGCAAGCAGTGCAGCCAATGCCAACTTGTAATAGTTCATTTCCAGTTAATCAATTCACTCCATTAGCAGATCAAGTCAGTGGGCAGGATGGGAGTTTCCTCTCTAGACAGAGAGTTGAAAATGTATTTGGAGATGTTCCAACTCAGGCTCTATCGAATGCAATGGATGTGGGTAACCTTCAGCAAGTTGATACTATGCAAAAAGCGTCAGCTCTACAGGAATTCCGTGGCAGACAGGATATAGCTGTTCCTTCAGAGACCTCACAGGAGGAAGTAGCAGGGGGTGCTTCTTCCCCACAGAACGAAGTTGGATTGGATCCTACAGAAGAAAGAATTTTATTTGGTTCAGATGATAATATATGGGCCGCCTTTGGCAAGAGCCCTATAAGCGGTGAAGGTGGTAATCCTTTTGATGGTGCTGAATTGCTAGATGGGACTCCTTCTATCCAAGGTGGTACTTGGAGTGCTCTTATGCAGTCTGCTGTTGCAGAAACTTCTAGCAGTGATGTTGGTCTACAGGAGCAGTGGACTTGTTTAAATTTTCATAGTACTGAAATTCCTTCGGGGAGTCCGAACTTGACATACAACAGCGAGAGACATAAAACAACTTATGCCGAAGACAATTTGCCCCAAGCCTCATCGTTGAATTCTGTTTCTGTTCATCCCTCTGGTAGCCCCGATATGAGAAATAGCTATCACAATGTTCAGGGGCAGAGGTTTCCATTTGAGCCAGGCAAGAGTCTGCAATCAAATTCTTCTCAGAGACTTTTGCAGTCATCAGACGGAAGAAATAAGTTGTCTAATTTAGGTCAATCACAGATGTTAGGTGCTGAAGGTTGCCAGATGGTTGAGAAGACTTCAAATCCTCTTGACAGGGAAATGATTTCAAAAAACATTTCTACTCCTTTGGCACCCGAGCTTGGTGGAGCTAGGGAACAATACAAAAAATCAGGTGGCTGGAGTGTTCTTGAATCAGCAATGCCCTCTGGGGATGCAGTAAGTGTCTCAAGAGAGAATTCATTTAAACGTTCCCAAGATCACAATCAGAAGAAATTCATTCAAGGTGAAGTTGTTCATAGGGATGCGGGGTGGAATTCTGATCCTGTCCGTAATACTACAATTACTATGGCGTGCACAGAATCATCTGTGGGTAATCCCCAGGCAAATCCGGAGGTCTTTAGCTTGCATAATTCTGCCGCAATACCAAACTCAAGTACCATGAGGAGTGGCGAGGAAACCAGTGAATTTTTCCAAAATAATCATCAATCTAGTTATTGGAAGAATGCTGATCCATTGGTAAAATCTAGTGTCAGCAAAGGGGAGGTCTTACAACATCATGTTCCTGAGGACAACCAGCTTTTGCACTCATCTCTGGATATTGGCGACAAAGAGGGTAAAATGCATGAGATGGAGAACAGTGATAAACAGGAGAACTCAGATGACAGCCATCGCTCTAACTTATCCCCTCATTCTTCTGCTGGTGGTGTTAGGGATAATGTATTATCAGATGCTCGGGATTCAAGGTTTCTGCCCACTGGGAAGCATAAGTTGTCTAATGAGGTTGGTCGGAGAAATTCTTGGGCTAACAAGTTTCAGTATCATCCTATAGGAAACGTGGATAAGGATGCAGATCCTACTTGTGGATTGAAACACCCTACTCATTCTCAGCCTATGTTGCAGCAGAATTCCCACCATGGCCAGTCTCTGTTGGCTCAGGTTCCTAATATTCATACAGAAGTGGAAAAGGTGTTATATCTGCTATATAATAATATAATTATATTAAGTTCTATAAACCTTTGGTCAGTAATAAAAGGAGAATGTTTCCTACATTACAGGTGGGCTTATCTGATGAGCTGACTGATGGAAAAGGCTATGGCCAGGTGCACTCTGGTGGCAGCTTTCCTGGTGGTGGATCTAATATGTCTACACTGATAAATAGATCTTTTGGGCTATCACCAAATTTGGCTCCAAAAGCTAGGTTGTCAATTCAGTATTTTCATAATTTACAAAGGCCCGTCTGGCCAGGAAATAATTGTTTCAGTATTCAAATACTGAAATAGTTATTTCCAAGAATACTGAACTAATTCTTTTTAAGTTGAAGTTTGACTAGAAGTTGGTTTCAAGTGGAATATTATTTGAACTTGCATGAAATCTGAAATAATAGTTTGAAGTTGTATTTCAAGTGATGTTTCTAAAGTCTTTGCTTCCCCTCAGAAATCTTTTGAGTTTCACAAATTTTCTTTTTCTAAATGAAATTTATGTCAATACAGAACTTTGACTTCCACAAACCTTTTTCCAACTTGAACTTCAAACACTGTTTTTCCAATTTCGACTCAGAGTTTCCCAAACACATGCTTAGTTAATCTCCTAGGTACACAACGATAGCTTAAATCACTAAGAAGTTATCTGTCATAACTTTAGATGGTTCTTCGGAACATTCAGCTGTAATCTTAATCTCTTCATGCTGTATAGATCTGATGCTTTGATTGGTTTTCTCATTTCAGTCCAGACATGCTACAGCTTCTTCAGAAGGTGGACTCGTCGAGAGAGCGTGGTTCGACGGCTCACTTCAGCAATTATGAACATAAAGCATCATCTGATGTGCCTGAAGCCGAAAATTCTGATGGGTCTGCTGGACACCTCCGGCGAAGTCAGTCTTCTGTCTCTCAAGGTTTTGGTCTTCAACTTGGCCCTCCATCACAGCAGATCTCTGTCCAAACCCATCTCTTGTCATCTCAAGGTCCTACCGGAGCAGTTAGCTCATCACATTCAAGCCATGCTGCTGCTGAGACTAGAGAGAGAAGTCGGGGGCAGATGCTCCGTCCTCATGAGGCTCAATCCTTGCCTGCCCCTTCTGATCTCTTGCAGCAAGAGTCGAAGCATAACACATCTAGAGTTCCAGGAAATACAAATAATGGAACTGATATGCACACCATGTCTGGGAACTTTTCTTCAGCATTTGAATCAGCTCCTGGTCATACTTACTCTAGGAATCAGCTTCAAAGTCCCCACATGGTTAGGGCTAGTGGGCAAGAATCAACAAATCAGTCTATTGGTGTATCTTTTAATGAACATGCTCCCCATTCAACAGAAAAAGGAGGTTCTGGCAGAGGACCCTTGCTGGATGGGGCTGGAAATATACCATATAGCCCGGCGCTCTCTATGCGCAAGTCTCAGTTAAGTCATGCCAATGGTCCCGATGGAAGCATCTCCACTAGTCGAGCTTCGTCCAAGGAGCCAGTGTCAGCTTCCCCGTCTTTTTTAATGCATGGGATATCTCTGCTGGGTGCATCTTCGAACTTCACTAATATGCGGACCAACTTTCCACCACCACCACACCTTTTTAGTAGTCAGTATAGCAAGGATCCTTCCCATATTCCCCAGCCGAATCAGATGAATATTATGGAGTCATCATTATCTGCTCCGGAGAGGCAAGGTGATCGAGATGCCAATAAAGGAGGGACTTTCATGTCTGAGCTTGGTAGTGTGGATTCTCTGCATTCTGTTGAGGGGGAAGAACTACGAGATAAGGAGAACACTTCTGAGCCAGTACCTATGGAAAATGTGGACTTAGTGCAGGAGATGAACGATTCACAGGGTAGAGAATCTATTGTCAAGAATCTCCGCGAAGGATCTCCTGCAAATTCCTCTATGCAGAGAGATATTGAAGCCTTTGGCCGATCACTGAAACCAAATAGCTTTCCTAATCAAAGTTATTCCTTACTAAACCAAATGTGGACCATGAAAAACGCGGAGACCGACACAAGCAATATGGCCCTCAAAAGAATGAGGGTACCAGACAGCAGTGCAGCTACTCAGCAAGTTCCTTCTGGTGATTCTAGAATGCTGAACTTCTCTGGGCCAGATGATTTGCAGAGAAGTGTATCATTTCAGCATGGAGGAAGGATGACTCCTCAGGATGTTGCATTTCGTCAGTATGAATCTCAGACTGGCTTTCTTAACAGCAATACTAGTTCTGTTAAGCCTGAGCAAACTCAGATTAGTCCACATATGGCACCATCATGGTTCAATCAGTATGGAAGCTTAAAAAATGGGCAGATGTTACAGATGTATGATGCACACAGAGCTGCCGCCATGAAGGCAGCGGAACAACCTTTCACTCCTGCAACTGCTGATAGAAGTCAAATTGGTAATCTTGGGCAAAGTTCAATTGCCAACTCTGCTGCAACTGAACATTTTTCTTCTCTACAAACGTTGCCCATGAACGTTGATCAGCAGCACCCAATCATGAAACCCAAAAAGCGGAAACGTGCTACATATGAATTCACTCCTTGGTACAAAGAGATTTCTCTGGATTTATGGAGCGGTCAGACAATCAGGTTCTTATTGTGCAACAACTTTGACAGATCCCTTTGCTTTGAAGTTATTTGGCTGCTTCTGTTATTCCATCTGTTGTTTTCACTTTGGTTGTTATGTTATTTCTAACATCCTGTTTGTTGATGCATGCTAATTTTTTCTTTGGCAGCTTGTCGGATATAGAGTGGGCCAAAGCAGTTAATAGGCTTCCTGAAAAGGTGTATTGAGTTGTCTAATATGATCCTCTTATTTGTTATTTGGTAACCATTTCATTTCTGACATCCTATATTCTTCTGATATCAGGTTAAAGAAATTGATTCTATTGATGATGGGCCACCAAGGCTTAAAGCTAGAAGAAGGCTTCTGTTGACCACTCAGCTTATGCAGCAACTATTTTATCCTCCGCCTACAGCAGTTCTTTCTGCAGATGCTAAATCAGAGTATGAGATTGTGGCTTACCCCATTTCCAGATTGGCATTAGGGGATGCATGCAGCATGGTCTCTTGCACGGATGCTGATACCAATATGCCTCATGATGGCAAAGAACTGTAAGTTATAGTTGTTACCTTTTTTTTTTTTAGATTGTAACATAAATGTATCAGTACAAAGGCTGTACTGAAACCATATTTACAATGAGCAATTGGTAGAGAAAACTGCTCTTTCTGTAGTCCTAGCAAGATTGTAGAATTTATAGGATTGATTCAGTGTCTTCTGTGTAGTTCTGTTTACACCAAAAAACAGAAGAAAAATATCATTTGGTTTGATCTTCTGCACTGAGCTGCCACTATCCTCAAAACATATGGAATTCCTCTTTCCAGATTATCCACCAAACACATGCTGGGATAATCCTCTATCTACCTCTATCTTTTGCTCCAGCACCGGCCTCATCCCAACATAAAAGAGCTTCAATAATCTTACTGACCATTGTCAAGGATGTACCTCTTAAAAGATTAATAAAGGTCTTCTAGAACTGATCTGTTATCCTGCAGTGTAAGAATATATGGCTAACTGTCTCAGCTTCTTCCCCACGTAGATAGCACCTCGCACAAAGTGAAATTCCTCTCTTAATGAGATTATCTTGGGTCAAGACAGCATCGTTAGCAGCTAAGTATGACAAGCTACTTTATAGGGTATCTTGATTTCCCAAATATGCTTCCTTTGCCAATTAAATCTGTTGAGAAGATTGATTCAAAATCTTGTATGCTGTATTCACCTTGTAACTGCCACTGTTATGCCCCTGTCACCACTCACCACAATGTATCCACCTCCATCTGTTAACCTTTAAAGTCGTCCAGCTGCTTGTAGAAGTCGGTCAACCTAGCCACCTTCCAATCATTCAACATTCTCCTTAATACAAAGTTCCCAGTCTTGAGAAGTCTAAATTTCAGCTGCTTTTTTGTTGATGCTCTAGTTATTACGTGAGATTGATTAATTTGCATCTACAATTTGTTATTGACGTCTTAATAATTTGTTTGATGTATTACTAGTCTTCCTGACAAGTGCAAGGCATCTGAGAGAAATGATGGACGTCACTTCTCCAGAGCCGTGGAGGAGTTGATGGGAAGAGCAAGGAAGTTAGAAAGTGATTTTGTGAGGTAAATGATTCATGTTTCGCGCATGCTTTTGTCTTTATTTGATGTTAATAAAAGCAGCTTCCATCACTAAAAATATTTGAGTTTGTCTGAATTATTGTACTACACGCACACCTAGTCATTTATTTTTTAGTGGTAGTGGGAGGGAAAGAAAAATAGTTGAAGGAATCAGGCCATCTAAGAAAATCAGGAATGTCTTTCCTTGTGGCATTTAAATAGGTCTGAATAGAAGATAGGTTCAGGTTTCAGGTGATATTTCAGAAGTTAATTACATTTGAGCTTGGACATTTTCTTTACGCTGATGTTTTCTCATTTTCACTTCTGTATTTGGCGGTCTCTGTAATATGAGTCTGTTTAGTTAAAACCGAACTGCACAAAATGCTAAATTCTGGCATACAGATTTCAGCTTTACTAGTTTTATGTTTGCACTATGCGCGAATACCTGTATCAATAAATAGAAGACTTTAGAAATTAGATAAATATTAATAACAAATTATGTATAGTTTGTATACTTGACATGCTATCGTTAAGTGTCATTAAAAGTATATCCATAATTTGATGTGGGACTAAAGAGTATAATAGTTGTGGACATTGAAATAATATATATCTAATTATAGTATTTATTGAAGTGTGTATTTACATTTTGGTACTTAATTTTATAGAAGACTGTTTGATTAAAGCATAATGGACACACTATTGTATACCTAGAAAATCAAACATATTTCTTTCACAAAAAGTGTCTATTTTTCTTTTTCTTTTTACTAAGATAATTAAATTATACTATAAACTAATTGATTTTAATTCTGTAACGGATTATAATTTATAAGCAAGAATAAGGAAACTCAAAGGAGTGCTTACTGACATTTATCGACTTCAGTTATGATTTTCTACTTAGTCTTTCACTATTTTCTTTTGTTTGTACTAAGATAATTAAATCATATAGAATTAATTGGTTATAATTCTATGTCGAATAATAATTCAAGTATACAACAAGTAATAGTTACATTTTTACTTATTTTGATAATGAAATTTTCCTTTTCTGATAATGAGCTACATTTTTACTTATTCTCTCAAGGATTTTTCCTTTTTTGGTATTACTTCTCTTCTACAAATTGTTAAGCTACATAATTCAAAATAGTACAAGGACTTGTAAGATTTTTAATATTAAGACCTTTTATATTGGTCGCAGAGATTCTTCAATCTTGCGGTTATCACTCTTCTAAATCAAGACATGAGCGGCTCTCTCTTTTCTAACGATGGATATTAGAAAACAATTCTTACATCTGATTTTGGGACCATAACCCATTTAAAATTACACATAATATATGTTCTCTAGGAGTCATAAGCTCAACATATATCTGTATTTGTTATTATTCTACTTTGGGATGAACAATTAAACCATTTATGCAATTAAATTTGTGTACTCAAGCATATACATGAAATAATATGAAAACCAAGCTAGTAATATATTGTATAATCATCATATATTATTCAATAAAATATTTTAAGAATCCTTTAAACAAATAACTATTTTTATAGAAATACCTATGAATCAAAATTTTAGAATAGCAATCAATCTTTTAAAGAAACACTTGCAGATTAAATTTTGTGAATATTGACTAGTCATAAACAAACTTTCCTTCAACATTTTTCTTATGTGATTAAATTACAATGATAATGCTGATGTAGAAAATCAGAATTGTGCAGAATTATTTTGTGTTGGAGTTTCTTTGTCATAAGCAACTTTCCTTCAATATTCTTTCTAGTGTCTTTAGTTCCCTGATATCTACATCCTTATCGGGGAGCAATAAATACCAGCCAGATTAAACTTTTAACTTAGATAATTACTCCTTCCAGTCCATATTATATGGTGCTTTTAACTTGGGCACACCCCTTAAGAAATCCACTTGCGCCTAGAAAGTAAGAAAGTACGAGGTGTTTTCACTACATTACACTTAATTAAATACTCCGTCTGTCCCAATTTATGTAATACATTTTCTTTTCTAGTCTTCCCCTTCTACCTTCAGTGAAATGATTTACAACCACACAAATATCTGTGGCTTGTTTTAGACCACGTGTGTCAAAAGTCTCACTTTCTTTCTTAAACTTCGTGCCTAGTCAAACTATAACACATAAATTGGGACGGAGGGAGTAATAGCTACATTTAATATGGGTTTTGATTATGTAAAAATCCACGTATCTAAATAAGGACGATTTTGATAATATTATTATTATTAATAATAATAATTAATACTTTTTTGATTATGCAAAACATTATTTATTTTGGACCAACACGTAAAAACTAAAAACATCATGTAATATGTACCGGAGGGAGTTGTACTACACATGAGTGATAAAAAATACTTCATGGAAGAACGTGGGCGAGAATGCTATACCATTTAATTTTCACTAATAATATTATAATTATGTTATAAGGAAATGCTTTTTATAAGGTAAACACTTAATCAATGTTAAAGTCCTAAATATTAGGAATTTTCTATGTAGTTCAAATAAGGAAAAAATTAATACCTAAATTTAGTTTGATTTTAAAGCCCTAAACACTAGCTAAATAATTGAACGACTATTTTGTCTAGTGTGAAATCTATTTTTAATGGGTAAAAAAAGCGAATGACATTTCGCTAAGGGGCTTCGTACTTTTATGTATAGATAGATTATCAACTAAATCTAAATTTCAAGTACACATGGAGGTTTACGTGGACTTGGAAATCACATTTTCTCTAATGATTTAGCACATCTTCGAAAATGAAAGATGATCTTAAAAAATGGAAATATGATCGGTAACAGGTCTTTTTATCACCATTGCCGCTATTTCCCACTCCTTGAAATGAAGAAAATAGTGCTAAGTTGGAGTAAATCTTCTAGAGAAGTGCATATTTGTTTGCCGGTTCATAAATAAAGTCACTTTTTAGTAGGAAATCAACATTGTTATTATCGTTAATATTTGCTCCTGTGGGCTTTGGTCTAGTAGTAAGTGCACATGGCATGATGTGTGGGTTAGGTGCATATCACATGTTCCAACACCGTGGCAAATATAAATCTAGTATTTAAGTGGAGAAGGGTAGAGAGTAGGTCCATTATTCGCAGAGTTCAGAACTGTGCGCCATTGGGCTTCAAAGAATTTTTTGTTATATTATAACAAAAAAAGCTCCCACAATGCTTTTGTACCACTCCCTTGATTCAATTTATGCGTCTTTCTTTCGCTTTTAGTTTGTCTAAAGAAGAATGTAGCTTTCTATATTTAGTAATTTTTTAGTTTCAACATTCGTGCATTGTTATCAAAAGCACAAAAAAACTCTAAGATCAGCTGAGGCTTTAAGCGCAAATTGCAAATAAAGTGTGAGCTTTAATAAAAGAAGGTGCAATGGTGCAAAAATATACATATGTTTAGTCCAAGATTAATAATAATAAGCACGAATAACAAATATAGGGACAAAGAAATTGTAAATACATTACGATAAAGTGAAATATCAATTATCTAGTGTCACCACTTAAAGAGAGGCCCATTGGCAAGGAAAAATATGTCTTAGAGCCTGGTTGATGACACTGAAGCGCACATAAAGCGAAGCGAAGCGCTCAACATGTTTTGAGCCTCGTTTTAGGGCTTAAGCGCGCTTAAAGCGCACATTTGACAACACTGCATCCGTGTTTTACCATGAGTGAGATTCCCATATTATAATGGAATGACATGGCATGATTAGAACCATAAGATCAAATGATATATTTGGTATATTAAACACACCTTTACTTTAAGACCACAAGATTTATAAGTCATTGTATTCTGAAACTTGGTGTCCAGTCTAACTAAGACATAAAATGAAACGGAGTAATATTAGGATTCATTTTACTTTGGCTACAGAGATAGTTTTGTCCATCAAGATTGCCACCACTGTGGTGGAGCCAGTTAGGCCCAAGGGTTCCAGTGGGCAGCTGCATTGGTAGCCTACACTTCCTCAGTCGCATGTGCATGAAAGCCAATCTAGTCTATGCTGAGAAAATCAACACTGCTGTTTCTTTTTAATCAGTGACTGCTGTTGTACTTATATTTGCTTCCATAATGGTTCCTTGTGTTGGAGATTTGTATTATATATGCCCCCCCCCCCCCCCCCCCCCCCACCACACACACACACCAAAAAAAATCCCCCAAAAAAGGTTTGTTAAGGTTACCTGACAATGAGACTTGTCAATTCATATGGTTCTGATTTTGATGCCACTATGGTGCAGTTTGGAGAAGAGAGCGTCAGTATTAGACGTGATAGTGGAAGGACAAGATCTGGAGAAGTTCTCAGTCTTCTATCGATTTGTAAAGTTTCATGGTCGCGGGCAATCCAGTGGTGCTGAGTCATCTTCAACAGATGCTGCTGCACATAGCCATAAACCTTTTCCGCAAAGATACGTCAATGCGCTCCCAATGCCTAAAAATCTCCCAACTAGGGTGCAATGTCTTTCACTATGATCATTAATTTAGTTAATATTTTTTCCGCCTCTCGCCATCAATCTACTAGATCCAAATCCTCTGGAAGTTTTGTTGCTGATTATGTACTGGCACTAGCAGCAGCACAAATAGAACCCCACAGATGCAGTTGCAGAAAGAGTCTAAATTGCTACCTCAAATGCAATATAGGTAGTCCATTTTGCATGTAGGCCAATTATGTCAGTTGTCAAGAAATGTGGTTCGTTCCATGTGTCTCTCTCCATCGTTAGAGATAAAGAGATGTCCATATGTAGTTAGTTCAGCGTTGTGAATGTAATGGTAATTGTTTAAGTCAGGTGTAGTATACTTCAAGTTCTCATATTCTAGGTAAATTAAATATATAATGCCTAGGCTTATCTTAGTAGGTAAATATGAATGTCAGCTTTGCAGAATTGTTGTGTTGGCTGTTTGTACCTTTTTTGATACTCAGACCCCGTTCCCTTTTCCAGCGTACCCCACAGAAAGATTTTCATTATACCAATAGAACCCGTAACAGCTGTTAGCAATGTCAATGTCCGGGTTTTCTATTGTCAGTGCTGCTTCAGGCAAGGAATTGGTCGCGCATTGAGCCAGGCTTTAAAATTTACCTGGTAAGAGGGAAGAAACTTTTACAGGTTTGACCTTATATTTTGTTCTGTGCTGTTGCTTACAGAAAGTGAAAAGAGTATCAAATGAGTAAGATATCAAGTACTGGTCGACCTCTAGCTCCATTTTACTTTAAATGTTACTCTGGGAAAGCATTTTGCTCATTTTTTGCATTCAAGCCATGTGAATCCTGTGAAATGTCTATAACGTGATCTACTGTTCGATTTACTAGAACTCAGGTTGCTGCATAATTGCATCTTAGATGCATGTGTTGGTGCCTTGGTAATACTATATGATTAAGCTCCCAAAAAGTATGTTTTGGAATAACAACTTAGCACTTATATTGCTTGGGATTGTTTCCCTGAGTTTACCATATTACGGTGTTGGAAAAATTACAATAAATGGTTAATAAAGATTTTTTTTTATACAATGTTCGTGTAAGTTTACCAGTGTTCGTGTAAGATTGGCAGGAAGATATTGTAAAACTAATCACGCATAACTAATGCAATGTCTAGTTTGTCGTATGACAAAAATAATTAATGCTTACGGTCAGCGGTACTGAAGAATACCTGTGTTAAATTGTGTGAGAATTTATGAATTATTTTATGTTGGATAACAATCCCTTTGTGACAAACCTATGATGTGATTATTGAGGTGCTAAATGACGAGAAAGGTTCCTTAGTATCATCATCTTGTCTTTGTCATGCATTTGATCTGTTGAGCCTGAGTCCTTTCGTACCAGGTTCTCGGAAATTATGATGGAATTTCGTCTATGTTTGACCTGTCGTTCTGACAGTCGGGCAAAACTTTCTGTTACACTCAGAACAAATTTTTAACTCGAGTTTGCATATTATAGTTACTTTTTGGAAGGCATCCGCTTTAGACAAACGACCTACCTCACAGTGTTATTTAATCAACTTGATGGTGAGAGCCAAAAACTATAAGCGGAACAAAATATATTTTAGCACTTGGAAAATGGAAGACGAGCAGGAATTTGTAACCGCTCAGAATAAAGTTTTTAGTTCTTGCATCTTACTTTCTCACTTCCTTGAAATGAATAACTAAATTATATCATAATTCCGTGAAATGTTTTCTTAAATGGATACTCGCTCAGTCCCATATTAGTTGTCCACATTACTATAAATAGCCGTTCCAAATACTTGTTCATTTACAAAATTAAGATAAAATTAATTAAGTTTTTCCTACTTTGCTCTTAACATCAATTGTTGTTTAAAGTAATCAATATTTGTTAGAGTGTAATTAATTGGAGAAAGATAAGGATAATGTCATAAAAATATATTTTTATTTATGAGCTCTTAAAAGAGGTGTAAAAAGGAAAGTGGACAGTAATATGAGAGGGAGGGAGTACAACACAAAGAAAATCCATCTTGGAAGTGGAGAAACTCGAGAAACTAATGGTGATCTACGATTATATTTAATGGACAGTTTGATTTTGAGTCCAAAATCAAGGACCATTTTGGGTTTTACTCTACAAAATAAATGTAAATTAACAATTGTTAAGTAGAGTAATAAATTTGAAAAAATAAAAGATAAATGTCATGCATTTATTTATTTTGGGCTACGTGCTATAATATGAGTAAGTTTGTTTGAAAATTTAATTTGATACTCTCTTTGTCAAATAAAGCATTCAACTATTATTGTAATTTTTTTTTCATTATTACTAATATAAGAGACTAGTTAAATTATTTGAAATCTATTGCCATATAAACAATACATGGTAAGTAGTTCACTAATTAAATGTAGTCAATTGATAAAAGTACAGGTAAAAGATATATCTAATGCATTCATGATATGGTGATATGAATGAGACATTTTTTTATTTCATGAGATATATTTTGTTCAAACTCTTTGAATGGAAAAACTTTTGATAGAAAGTGTTATCCTAAATTTTACGCGGCCTATAAATAGAGTATTAAATTGTAATATCATATATGGTTAAAAAAAGGCATTTCGGAATTTTTCCTTTACTAATGGCAAGTTCTTCATTGATATACAATTAGATTTCAGGTTATGTTATATAATATGTTTTCTATAGAAATATTTCGCTGTAACAATTACAAAATATCCAAATTGTTATAGAGAGATGTTGCCCCTCGACTTACATAAGTTCTTTTTAGAGCTCGTTTGAATTTGCTGATTGTAAGTAGTCGACAAGCACTAAATGATGAAATCCTTTTATAAAAATCAGTTACATGACTGGATATAACTATTAAAATTAGCACTCCTAACTAGTTGATATGTTTGGTAAAAAAGTATTGATAAGCTGTTCTTTTAATAAAATAACTAAAATACTCTTAATATCTTTTCTTAAAATTATAAATTTACAAATATTATGGTACAAAAAAGGATGAACGACATATAAAATGACAAGAAAGTTAGGAGTGTGTTTTGAAAAAAAGTATTTTGAAAATTAGATTTCTTTTTTTATAAAATATTTAAATTATGTTCGTACTTGAAAAATATAAATTGAGATTGATCAATTTATAATTTTGACTGAATTTGACTTATAACTACTGTAAATAATTACGAAACTCTTACCTAAGTCAAAAGTGCTTATTGGGCAGTTTGACCAAGTTAACCACTTATCTCCCAATTTTACTTTGGCAATAATTCTCCACTTCCAAGAAATTAACTCAAAGATCGTTGAAGAGGTTTTTCCGGCGAAGCTGCTTCTGTCCTAACTATTTTTATTTATAACACATATATGCGCATTGTACATTCTCCAACTGTATTTGAAAAATTTTGCCTTTAATTTTTACACTAAGTAACGGAGAAATTGCTGTCTTGCACTGCTGCTCATTGTAGTTTAGTGAATGCTTCAATATTATTTTTTGTTGATATTTTTTTAGATTAATGAATAAATTATTTGGAATCCTTCTTAACCTTATGTTGAGCATGAAACATAGGTTTAGATTATCATTCTGTCTAGGATTTTCTGAGGTTTGTGTTTAACTAGGTAAAAATTTATTTATCAGAACTAGAATCACGAATCGAGGACATTATCCTTGATAGGAGGGTGTGGAGATCAAGTATCAGAGTAGAGGGTTGTAGGTTGCCTCGAAGATCCCTTTTCTGTATCAGGAGTATTAGTAGCTTTTTACGTCTGCTTATTCTTAGTTCTCTAGGGCTACCTATTTGTTTCTTTCATTTCGTTTAGCATACATACTAGGTAACTATGTCCACCAAGGCTTGGACATGTCACCTAGTATTCTTGTCTCCGTTGGAATTTGAGCCTGAGACCTACGCGCTTCTATTTTTTTCTTTTTATGAAGTATTATTGCAGAGAACATCAACTTTCCTTTTAATTATTTCACAGTAGTTCAGTCCTAGAAGAAAGAAGATGAGGAAGCAACTGAGTATGTCGTGGCAGCAGCTCTGTAGGCTTGTAATGGTAAGTGAGTTACTCTAGTTGAAATTTGATTGGCCACTAAGTTCTGCCTAATTAGCAAGTCTTGCAATTTATATTCTTCTGAAGGCAAAATTCATTGTGCAGATTTCCAAGCCATCTGGGAAGCCATTGCGAGATAAGACGATAGCAGTTGCTGGAAGAGCCGCTGTAAAGGAAGAAGGAATGGTTTTCAAAGCTTCTTGTCCAGCGTGTTTACAAGTTATCAACACTCCACATGATTCTGATGTGAGAATGACAATGGTAGAACACATTAGTATTGAAGTGTGTGACCATCTGATCTAGATAGAACACACTTTTAATATTTGATTATATTCTCAACACGCCCCCTCACGTGCTGGCCTGATTTTTTTCATGGTCCAAGCACGTGAAAATTCTTTTTGAGAATGGGTGGTGGTGAGGTTCGATCCCAAGCTTTTAGATAGAACACACTTTTAATATTTGATTATATTCTCAACAATGAGCTTATGGCACCCAGATGACGTTCAATTGCATTGGGAATTGATGCATAACAAAGGAAGATAAATTGTTCACATGAACTCTTTCTGCTTTAGAGCTGGGATGGCTGCTGGAATCGGTGCTCTGATGGTTATTCTTGCCAAAAGTCATGCTCATCCGACCAAAAAGTGGTTATAATGAGCTTTTGGTGTTTTGCCGCTAGTTTTTGCTTCAATTCCAAAGAATTATAGAATTAGGAAGATTAGATAGAATTTTCAAGTGGCTGAATGTTATGAGTTCATATTATTGAACCACTATGGTTATATGAAGATCCATGGGATGATAATAGTAGGTCGAGACGGCAGAGTTTTTCCTATTTCTCTGTAATACCAAGATTATGTGAATTTTTATTATGGATATGTGTCCCTAGTTACTATTTGTTTATTTATTATGAGTAATTTATTTCTTTCCTTTTTTAATGACCATGGTGTTCGCGCTAGCTATTGCGCCTGCTACGTCCATCAATTCAAGTACTCATTGCTTAGTGTTCTATCTTTCGCTGCAATTTGAACATGAGACCTCATGGTTCTCTTGCTTCGTTTACCATTATGCTTCACCTTTTTTTTTTTGTTCCTTCTTTCTCATTCCCCGTTGAGGAAACTGTATTTTATCTAAGTTTTAACCATTGTGTAGAAATAATATTTGCTCAAGACACCCCTAGCCCCCTTATCAATGGGAATCTTTGTGTCACGATCCAAATCACGGGTCATGGTGGCACCCATACTATCCCTCCGGTGGGAAAACCGTTTCCCTTACTAACCTTTCAACCATTTAGATTTCTATAAAACATGTGGAAGTTTAGATCAAGAAAACAGTAATAAGTCTTAAACCATAATTAATAAAATGCGGAACTAAAACTTATTACAATCCTTTCCAGAAACTAGAGTCACCGTACAAGAACATCTAACTATTACAAGTCTAAAAAATACTACTAAATCTGAAATGTAAAAGTACCGTCTAAGATGGAATGATAGACAATAGAAGGAAGGGATACAAGGCTGCAGGTCGGATAGTAGCTCACCCTCTGGATCTCAACAAATAAGCCTCAGACTACTCACCAGGCCTCGAACTAGATCTGTGCTCGAACTCCGCACTCAGAAAAAGTGCAGCAAGAGTAGTATGAGTACAAAACCACAGTACTCAGTAAGCATCATAGACCGACCACAATTAGTTAACGTATACATGAAGTAGAATTAAATAAGTTGAGCAGATAAGACAATCAGCGAGTCATATATCATAGATCAAGGTATCCATTTTAAGAGCAGAGAAATTTCCAAGTTCAGTTCAAATCACTAAGTCAATGCAGAAAATAATATAAGGTATGAATGTAATGCAATGCAATGTCAGGATCCAGAATCTCTCTCTCAAAATCTGTACACACATGTTGTGCGCGGAGACTTTCGCTACCACTAGTCATGACCCTGGGGATTAGCTAGATCCATGTACCTGCCAACACTGAGCCCGGAATATCATCTTGTCAACATGTGGCTCCAAATATTATAACCTGCCAACACTGAGCCCGGAATATCATCCGGTCGACACGTGACTCCAAATATCATAATAATCATCAGCTAACCAGTCTGGAAAGAATGTATGAATGCATACGCAAGTCAAGAAGTAACAATGCCAGAAATCATATGTGGAAGTTTCATAACCTCCTATCCTTTTCATTATGCAACCATAATATCATGACACATCATCTCATATATCAATAACCAAGTTCACATTTACATGATCATCACCAATACAGAAAATATGGCGGCAAACCCAAATAATCAGAAGTCATAATAACATAATTGACCTTATCCTCTAATCACCATGCCCGTAGGCCTATCATGCTTTCCACCGTCAATTCTACACATACATATGATTCACTAATCATAGTCTAGCAAAAGCAAAGTCATAACCTACCTCAATGCCGAAATCATGTCTCGAACTCTTTAAACTTGGGCTTTTCCTTTTCCAGCGACTTTCGAACGTTCAAAGTCCCAAGGTCTATGTGAAAGCTTCTCCTTGCTAACTTTCCAAAACATGCTTTAGAACTTAGAATGAGAAATATAAAGTTGGGTCTCGGTTTTTGTTTTTAATTCACTGTTCTGCGCCTACAGTGCCCTCTTTGCGATCGCGAGAGGCTTCTCGCGAACACGAAGAGAAAAGGAAACCATGCTTCGCGATCGCGAGGCACTACCCATTCGTGAAGCATCACGAATGCGACTCACCCCCCAGACACGCGTATGCACGCGATCGCGGGACTCCCCTACGCGAACACGAAGAGTACTAGCCCCATACCTTCGCAATGGTGAAAAAAGAAACCAGAATTGAACACCAGATTTTTCTGATGTTTTCCGAACTTGGTTTTGACACTCGAAATTACCTCGTAACCTCCCGGACACAAACCAAATATGCAGACAGCCAATAGTCGACGGTATACACTTGCTCGTGCATTCAAAACACTCATCCCGCAACCCGAAGATACATTTTCCTACTAAAACCTCTAAGGCTCAAACTTCACGACGAAACACTCAAATCATAACCTAAGGCCTCGAAACTCAAACCAAAGGCCCAAGTAAGTCATAAATGTTGTTTCGGACCTAATGGAAATGACATAAGTCAGAAAAAGACAATAATACCCCCGATGTTGACTTTAGTCAACCCTTTTCAGCTTATTTAACTTAGAAGCTCTAAAATCCTCAAAATCAAACCAAACCTGCTTGACTACCTTGAAAACCGTGTCAATCATCTTCGCAACTTATAAACGCTCTAATAGGACCACGGGGAAGGGTATTTGGGGGAAAATGAATATAACAAGCTAAACGATCAAACGGGTCTTTACACTTTGGTCCTTTAATTTGGTATGTTTTGGACCGGTTGCTCCAATATATCACAAATAACGGCAAGACGATGAGATATTTGGCATTTAATTTAATCTCATTTAACACCCACGATTTTAGCCATGAACGGCTGAAAAGGGCGACGATCTCATAAGCACTTATAAGTAGCTATCGTATAGATTTTCTCACTTCCCACTATTGTAACCATCTGAACCAGGGGAGTCAAAGAAAATTATTTATCTGAAATTTCCTCAATTATTTTACTTCGATTATAAATTTTGTTATTCTTATTACGTCTCTTTCGTTATATTCACATTGTCAACGAAGTAGCACAATTTGGATAGGTTATGTTGCTTTTGACCTCACTCTAAATAATTTGACTGATTGTTATAATAAAAGAATTTTAATCTAAACACTAAATTTCATCCCTTCTGAGTACGTGATGAAAATATGTATGTCCTAGAAACAATCATTATTAGAGACAAATGTACTTGAATACATTCGTATTATTAATAAGATTAATATATTTATGACATTTGTAATTATTGAATTATTATTTGATTGTCTATAATTATTCATTAATGTGCATCTCTTGAGCTTACGTTGTCATTAATAGAGTGAGATATTGATGATAGAGCGTAACTCTAAAATAGCATCGACTAATGATCATCGAGAATGAGATATCGATGATATGTTACAAGTCGACATGTGGTCTGCATCACATTCTTAGAGAATGTAGTATGTCTCACTTGCTACTAGTAATGGTTACTAGTGATGGATACATGTATACTTTTGGAAAGTATTGGTATACCCTGCTGATAAACTATTTGTTAGACATGTCTAGAGTGTTATCAGCATGTGGGAGATAAAAATCCTTTGACTTGAGGTCAATACGCACCTTGTTTACAGAGTAATGTACTTTGACCCTGTCCTAAGCTTAAACTCCTTATAGGATAAGATACGACTTGTGTTGGGTGCATTATGATGTAAACTAAGGTGGTAATTGGGCCAAGAGTAAGATTCATTCCCCGATTGGATATTCGAGAGAACACTCAACTTCTCAGTGATGTTAGGTCGACCAAGTCATTGGCCAATGCAAGAGACATATTTAGAATATGGTCTAGTTGTTGACTAATATAAACGAGATAAAGTGATCAAGCCATTTGGATAGACACATGGCAAATCCTAAGCTTGATCGAGTGTGTCGCGAATGAAAGGAATTTATCATCTCGCATAAAGGTTATGTTTGCTGGATTCATGTAAATGTACTTCACATATTGAGTTCGTCGTACGGCGCAGTTTAGGAGTTCCGTATGGACCTTAATTGGATTAGTGTCAATATATGAAGCCCTATAGGGTAACGCTATGTCGATTGTCTCTTCGATCTAAGGGTGTATTGAGAAAGTATTAAATATTCAATTTGGAATCGAGATATTTAAATTAATAATAACTATGGGATAATTTCTATTAGATGAAAATTATCTAATTAAATCAAAATTAGATTTTGTATTTAATGTACTGAATATATATATTAAATGAAAATTCTTGTTATTGGACGTAAGGCGTCGCGGCGCCTACTAGGTTGAGCCGCGGCGCCGACCCGACAGTGGGCCCAGTCAGACTGGCCCACCGCACCTCGGTTTTTAGGCCGGGCTTAGAGCCCAACCCTAATCCGAATTTTGACCTAATTTTAGCTATAAATACAACACAATCTCATTGTTAATATAAGTTGATTTCTATTAAACAATTCTAGACTTAGAGTCTAGAATAAAACAGTTCTAGACTTAGAGTCTAGAATAAAACTCTCTCAAACATCTGTCAAGATTTCCTGGCTTTCTTGACAGAGGAAAACACTGTAGCAAGGTGCTTGCAGTCGAAGGGGACAATCGCGTGTTCACACTTTAGTAAAAGACTACAGATTCTAACAACGTGTAAGTGTTTTGTTTAAGTTTACTTTACAGTTTTGATTGTCATATAACCATACCAGAACGAATTGTTGGGGTAAGAAATAAAATTTTAAACTTCCGCTGTGCTTTACTTTTGTGTTTCGAACCCAACAAAAACTACACGTGGGACCATCTCTGTTATGTTTGTGTTTATCTTTGTATGTTAACCTGTCTTATGGTGAAAAATAAATGTAGGAAAAAGACCTGGAGAAAAGATCACTAACTATATTGATTACAAAGTACTCATTTTCCACAGTACATCATCAGTTAAAAATTATTCTTTGCTTCGAATGTCTGACCAAATTTCCAATTAGCAGGAACAACATTATCAGATTGAACCAGTCGGCCATCGCTAGTTTGTACTTGGAAAGACAAACTTCCTACCAACTGATGAGAAGTCTGCCAATTCTGGCCCCAATTTCGGGTCATCGGTAACCATTCAGTATTAGATCCTTTGATTTTGACACTAACAACATTTCCAGCACCTCCCACATTGAACACAAGAACAAGAATCCAATTAGGATTCCCTTTGATCTCAAACTTTAGCCCTCCTTTTTTGTGGCAATTGACTCTTCTATAAACAACAGGGACAACCCCTGCTTTGTATTTGGCAATTTTCAAGAACATAGGCATTGACAGATCAAAGTGTTCTTGTGGGGGATTGCACCAAATGTCTACAGTTTTTGTGTAATTTGGTGGGCAGAAATTGGTGGCGGTTATAGTTATGACTGCGCCTTTATTGCACCATTGAGGAGCATTGGCACACATTATTTGAAAGCAAGCTCCACAGGTAGCACCATTATGAAAGAGTGCTGTGCTTAGTGCTGCTGTCTCCAGGCCATACCCTTGCTGGAACAAATTTCCATAACCACAAGCTCCCTCTGCAATAGTATTCAAATGAATTTGTTACTAAATGTTAATATGTATATGAAAAAACAAAGTTAAAGTTGCAATTATTTTTATGTATATGTGAAAATATTCCTATGACAAATATTTCTTTATATTTTCTTTTAAAGTCCGTACGGATGCAACTAGTCGGTATTGGATTCATATGAAATCAGTACTTTTGACACGAAGCGCAAATTATGAGTAAAAATCATTATGGATTCACATGAAATCAATACTTTTGGCACGAAGTGTAAATTATGAGTAAAAATCATTAAAATTGTAATAAAAAGTATATATGAATTTATATCTCTAATAATATAATAGGTTCAATGTTAAAAACCTTAAAAGTTCAATTATAGAGTTTAAATACCGGATTCATATGTGACGAAAGTAATTTTCTACTAACTAACCACTAGCCTATTAGTGGGGATAAAAGGCATTTGACTAATTGAGCAAATCTGATTCGTGGTCCTCATTTCCCTTTTAGATCGTAATTTATTCCTACAACAAAAAAGCTACTACCAAATAAGTTGAATTCGATTATATGAATTATATTGATCTTATTACCATTTGAATTCATCAAATGTAACATTATACTTTAAAAATAAAAGTAAAAAAAATAAATAAAAATTTAAAATTTTATTGGTGTGAGATTGCTTACATTACCTATTAGAAACTCATATAAAGAAGAAGCGCTAAGGTAGCTAAGCTAAACGTGATTGTAATTGTTTGTCTGTCTGTATAGTTTAACATAGCTCAACACTGTAGTGTAGCCACATATAATGAAGGTTTGTCAATTGAACAACAACAACAACATACCCAGTAAAATCTCACAAATTAGGATCTGAGGATGGTAAATGTCAATTGAATAACTTTTAAGAAAAATGAAAAAGACCATCTTGGTATACAAAGCACCCCGTGTTCACACACGAGAACCATCACGGTAAGCTAAACATGATGGTAAAATTGAACAACCTTGATAAAAAATTTAAATCATATATATAAGTAAAAAAAAATATACGTTATATACAAATTTCGAACCTCCTTAACAAAATTCTAGCTTCGCCATTTGACTCAACACCATGGTGGAGAGAGAACATATATAAAAGGAATTAAGGTTACAAGTATAACTTACGCATGGTTTCGGCACCCGTCATGTCTCCATAAAATGTAGCATGGGCATTTTTCCAGCCATTCAAATCTCCTTCTACCTGTTTAATCTCAAAGGCAACAACAAAATGAATAAAAACTAAGGTGATGAACAAAATGAAGAAACTTTGGTGTTTGGCCATTTTGGCTTTCAAAAACAAATTTCTTTAAAACTAGTTTCAACTTTGTGGTTGATCTGCTTCGATAATGCATTGCTTTGACATGATATTTATAGGCACAGCCGCACAGCCCAAGATGAAAAAATGAGAGGCAAAAATTAAGCTCATGAAAAAGGGGAAATTCCATTAATGATAAGAATTATTGCTGTGATCTGGGGATTAGGGGATTACTTTTGAGTTTTGACTCATTAATTCAATAAATAAATTAACTAATTTGTAGTAGACTGGTCTTCCCAATTAGTTATAATTTTAAGTGCTTATAGTAGGCAATTTGCATCAGTTTTGATTTTCTAAAATAAATGGGGGTGAGTTAATTACTTCATTTGACTTATATTTTAATGACAAATAGGATAGGTAGAAATTTTTAATACAAACAAACATTTATATAATTGTCATTCGCTATAACAATATTTTACCATTACGATATGATTTTTTGCGGAACCGAGTTTTCATTTTTATTTTTTACTTCTCTATAACAATATTCTACCTATAACAACAGTAACATTCATTATAACGGTACACTCTTTGTAAAATTAACTCTCTGTAACAGTCGTGCTAAGAAATATATTATGTATGAAAATAAAATATTAAAATATTTCTGTTAAGATTTTTGACAACCTTCAAGTGAAAGCTATTTATGCTAAAAGTTTGGACAAAATTCTTCTTCAATTCAAGCGTTATATTATCAATACGTGACTAGAATTTACTAAACAATCTACAATTGTAGAAATCTCACGTCAAACTTGAAATATTTAAGATCTCAATTAATTTTGAATGCATATGTTCCTTAGAGTTTAATTCTTAATCAGTGTGGTTGAACTAGTTATGGATCTATTAGTCTTTTTAATTTTTAATTAATGACATATGAAAATAAACTAAAATTTTAAAATTAACAAGTATATTATTTTCGTTAATAACATAAAAATACGAGAAAATAAGTATTTGTTCACATGCCCTCTTTCTGCTTTGGAGCTGGGATGGCTGCTGAAATTTGTGCTCTGGTGGTTATTCTTGCCAGAAGTCATGCTCAAACATTTGACAATCAGAGGTGAAGCTTATCTCTATTTTCGACCAAAAAGGGATTATGATGATCTTTTGTGTTTTGACGCTAATTTTTGCTTTACTTCTGAAGAATTATAGAATTAGGAAGATTAGATATAATTTTTAAGTGGCTGAATGTTATGAGTTCATATTATTGGACAACTATGGTTATATGAAGATTCATGGGATGATAGTAATAGTTCGAGACGGGTAGAGTTTTTTGTTGGATATTTGTAAAGCAGTACGTGAAGTAAATAAATATTACAAGTGTTCGAAAGGATAAACAAATAGGCCAATGTTCAGAACTGCCGCAAGCTTGTTGAGTCTTGAATCTTGATAACCTGAAATCAAGAAACACTAAATCTGAATGGTTACAACTGTGTGCTGAGTCGAGTGATGACACTCTGTCCTTAAGACAAGATTGCCCCATATATATGCTTTTACGTTAACGGGCAATAGTCTCCCAAGATAAAAAACACTTTAATTTCAACGCTACAAAGCAAATAGGTTGAGTCTGACGAAGAAAACAAACACGAAACGCCTTGCTGAAGAAATGGAAAAGGAAGGAAGAGTTTCTGTTTTAGTCAAACGTTCTTGGACTGACTTTCTTTTCTGTATATAGTGTGTCTCTGTTTCTGATGTGTATATTTTGTGTATGTGTGTGTCTTTCCTTCTCTGATTTTCGTCCCTAACAATTGAGCCAAAAGGCATCAATATATAGCATGAGGGAGGGACTCCTCAACTGCCAAAACATGGCTGTCAATAGCCATTAGGAGGGCTGTTAATGGCCATTAGGGAGGCTGATTATGGTCATTGAAGGAGGGCTGATTATGGAGGAGTTAATCAGCCAAGTAATGGCTGATTAATGCACACTAACGCCCTAAAAATCAACTCCAACGGTAGGCAGAAACTTTCTGTCTTCCGTCGTTCCCAAATTCAACTTTTCAGAAACTCTAGGGACCAAACTATAAATATTAAACAATTTGGGGTCCAAAGAGAGAATATCAGAAAGTCCCACGACCCATGACCGACGCGCATGTGTGCTTAGCCTTGAACCCAAGCACATCTAGGTCCTCCCTCCTTTAAACACATGAGTTACCCCTTGGGGTCCCAAACCCTTAGCCAATTAAGAGACTTATAAAGAGAGCAATTCTTCATTTTCCCACCAATGTGGTAGATTTGTCCCACACCATATTTCCATGCCTCAAACACCTTACTTCGTGGACCAATATCTCTTTCATTTCTCAACGAAATTTGACGATTCTTGGCCCTACGGTTATCTACTCACTTAGTAGATTATGCACGTGTAGAGAGACAAAGCCTCCAACATGCGGAACCCTAGTGTTTAATTCATTAAATATGGGTGGACGCACCTCTCCACCAAAGATAAATTTCCAACATTTTTTTCTATTTCTCTATGATACCAAGATGATGTGAATTTTTATTCTGGATATGTGTCTCTAGTTACTAATTATTTATTTTTGTTTAAATATTTTTTATAATTTTTTTAACCCCTCTCCGGGAGCTTCCTTTGGTGACTCGAACTCATAACCTTCGGGTTGAAAGTGGATGACGCTTACCATTTGAGCAATTTCCTCTTGTTACTATTTATTTATTTGTTATGAGTAACCTTTTTAGTTCCTTCCTTTTTAAATGACGGTGGTGTCCGGGCCAGCTCTTGCGCCTGCTACTCCACCAATTCAAGTACTCTTGCTTAGTGTTCTAGCTTTCTCTGCAATTTGAACATGAGACCTCATGATTCTCTTGCTTCTTTTACCTTTAGGCTTCACCTTTTTTTTGTTCCTTCCTTCCCTATTCTCCGTTGAGGAAGATGTATTTTATCTAAGTTTTAATTATTGTATAAAAATAATACTTGCTCAAGATGTCCCTAGCTCGCTTTGTTAGATTGTATTAATCTCACTTGGGGAGACTTTCTCATTAATACAAATACATATAATGTACAATATGAAATTCTAATACAACAAAGATTATATATCTACCATAATTATACATCACTAAATAAGGTAGGGTGCAATATGCGCTGCATATGATCATTTACCCGCAAAACGGGACGCAGAATGGACTTAATTCAGGGAGAAGTTCATGTTTTGAAATGCCTTAGGATCTGCGGCCGCATATGGTGTTTTCCGCCACAGATCATGCCATTTTTAGGCGGTGGAAACTTTCTATATATATGTTGAAAATGTGGGATTTATTGTTGTGACATTTCTCATTTTCCTTAGACCCGAAAGCTCTCTGAATACTCTCTAAGGGTTCCTCTATCACCAAAGCTAAGTTCTATAAAAAAAATTGAGGTGATTTTCCCTTCGATAGTCTCTGGTGCTAGTACATTTCTTCTCCTCCGCTATGTTGTATCCATCCAAATGGCAGCACTGATCCGTCCTAGCCCGTCAAATTTCAAAGACCCCCACGAAGTAAAGCCGTGTTGTTCCCTCGATTTACATCCCACCTGGCCAAGGGGCCTCTGATACAAGTGGGGGTGTTTCGCCTTCGGGACTTTCCCCTTCACAAAGTAAAGCTGTGTTGAGATGGACCGCTCAAATTGTCAGCTCCTTACTTATTTCTACCGCATGGCACTAGGAAGTTGGCTAATAAAATAAATTAAAAATTAAAAATTTTCACTTCACCAGTAATTACAATGTCAAAATAAACTTAAGAAAACCTCACAAACCCTCTTTAAAGTGTCAAATTATAATAATGCATTCTCATGTGAGCTCAATTATTGCATAACATCTCTTTTCGTATTTAATATAAGAAAATAATTTTATAAAATTCATTTCATCCGTGATTATAATATCAAAATAATCTTAAGAAAAAATCACAAATACTCTTTCTAGTATCAGCTAATAATAACGTTTTATCATCTGAGCTCAAATATTACAAAACACCTCTTTTTTCTAACTTACTATAAGCAAATAATTTTATAACCAATAAATTGACAAGTTTACTTTGGGTGTGCTAATTTTTTTTGGTTATATTTTGTGTAACCAAGCTAACATTTTAATTTTATTGTTAATCTATTCAATCCACTTGGCGTTTGGTTGGGAATGCGATAATCTTTTTTCCCCCGACAATTTTTGCACTTTCTTCTTCAAATTGGATCTGCACATAAACAACAATGTAGAAAAAAAACTGAGAAAAAACAAGATATTTCTCTACGTGCCTTATCTTTTAACCTTGTCATCTCACTCATCCTTTTTACTAGTAGTAACTATCTTTCTTGGTAGTAAATGTTTGTTTCTAATATTTAAGTGTTAACATTTATTTGAACAAAGTGAATGAAGAATGAGATGATAACCTCAACTCTCATCTATTATATTTTATAGGAATGATATATCTACATTTCAATGCTGAAATTATACAATTTTATATGAGCATAATAAAACACATAAAAGGACGGGGTTGAAACGTCCACTGCTTTAAGCTCAAGGATAGAAATTGCAATTGAATGTGATAACTGACGGCAAATGTTGGGCTTTTCCTTAGGCGAAGCCCGTAGTTTTTTCACCAATTCATCTTTTCAGGATGATTGTTTAATAAATAATTTTTATTTTGAGTAATTTATGAATCTTTTAGATGACGGCCTAAAGATTTTTTCTGAGCAAATTAAAATTTTTATAAGAAAGCATCAGATAACAATCTAAAATTTTGTAAGTTATAACAAACATTAGACCAGTTTGCAAGGTGGACAAATATATGAGTAAAATTAGACACAATTCTAACATTATCTAAACAAATAATTTCTTAAGTTACTATTGAAGAGATTGCACGGTTTTCCCTTCAAATGGGCTGGTCTTTGATTTGTGTCCTTCAAATTGGTTGGTGTTTAATTTTTGTCTTTTAAAATTGAATTTATGCTTAGCTTTGCATAAGTTCTTTAAAGGCGCAAACATTACTTGTGAAATAGTATAATATGAAAATATAAACTTATGGGATGCAAAAATTTTTTTGCATTGAGGAGCAAAATTTAAAGACTAACACAAAATAGGGAATGGAACTTAAAAGTGCAAATGACCGATTGCACAATTTTTAAAAATAAAAATAATATCTAAATGGTGGCTAATATTTGCGTAAACTAGAAATGTTATAAATAGAAAGACATTGGGCTTTCTTCCTTGAAGCCCAATTAATAAAATTAGCTAGGCCCTGGGTCGATATGTATAAATATAAACCCTAGTGCCATTGTTGCCATCTTACAAACCCTTGCTGAGCAGAGTCGAACAAGGGCGCCGCCGCAAGTAGAAGCAAAGCAAAAAATGGAGACAGCGAGAAATGTGAAGGATGTTTCACCCCACGAGTTCGTTAAGGCTTACGCCGCTCACCTGAAGCGCTCCGGCAAGGTCTGTACTTGTATATGTATACAATTTTATACATTGTTTGACGAAGTTTCTATCTGCTCTTACATTGTGAGTTAGGTTAATGCTTCTAATTTGATCATTTATATCATTTCGTGTATATTTCCTAGGATGTCCCTCTACATGTGTAGTAAGAGTTGTCTAATAAATAATAACATGAACAGACTCTCTAAAATCAAGCTAAACTGTGTGTTAATTCCTATTTTAGGACTGCAAAGCTTGTTGTATAAGTATACAAGATGTTTTTTATTTGTACTTGAGTCTGCTGCTATGTTTTGTTAATACGCATACTCTCTGTGTATATCTTGTTTGGTTACCTTAAAATATAATGAAATTGCTTTTATGTAAGGTAGCTGCGGATGTAAAAACCGATATAGAGTTCAGTAGAACCTATTAGCTTTTGCTCAATGTGTATTTGAGTTAAGAAATTAATTGATTATCTACATATTAAATTTAGAATCCAGTTACTAGCACTTAAAATTTGTAATGTTGAACCCATACAGTTGAAATCTTAGATCCTCCTAGTTATGTAAGGGCAAAAATTGTTATTGTCCAGTAATAAGTGTTTATACTTTATGCTCAATGTTTGTTTTAAGAAATTCATTGATTATGAGTATAGAATCCATTTATTAGAACTTGAAGTGTTATGTTGAACCAATAAAGTTGGAATCCTAGCTCATCTTACTTATGTAAGTGCAAAATTATTTATAGTCCAGTTATAAGTGTTTATATACTTTATGCTTTTTAACCACTTCCCCATGATCTCCCCCCTTTTGCTCCATTGGTGACTCCAACTCGCAACCTTCGGGTTGAAAGTGGAGGGTGCTTACCATCTGAGCAACCCCTATATATACACTTTATGCTCAATGTTTGTGTTAAGGAATTTCTTGATTATGTACACTTTAAATCTAGAATCCAGTTATTAGCACTTCAATTCGTAATGTTGAACCCATAAAGTTGAAATTGTAGCTCCTCTATGTAAGGGCATAAATTCCTTTATAGTCCAGTAATAAGTGTTTATATATTATGATCAGTTGGGTTAATATGTGTCTGTCCTTTATTTTTAGAGAGGCCGTCTATTTTGTTGTTTTGTTTTTGGACTAGCTTGCTGCTGAATGTTTGTGTTGATGTGAGGTGAAAATCGCAGTGATCTTATTTGTTTGCTGCTCATTAAATTTCATATCTGTAGATGGAGCTTCCAGAGTGGACTGACATTGTCAAGACTGGAAAACTGAAAGAGCTTGCTCCATACGATCCTGATTGGTACTACATTAGGGCTGGTAGGTTTTTCTTATGTCCTTTCACTGAAGAAGGGATTCATGTGAATCAAAATTTCAGCTTCCTGACTTTTAGTCCATTCCTGTTTTGAATTTTATGGACAGCTTCTATGGCAAGAAAGATCTATTTGAGAGGAGGTATTGGTGTTGGTGGATTCCGAAGAATCTATGGTGGTAACCAGAGGAATGGCAGCCGTCCACGTCATTTCTGCAAGAGCAGCGGTTCAGTTGCACGCCACATCCTTCAGCAATTGCAGACCATGAACATCGTTGACTTTGACCCCAAGGGGTACGTATTCTTTTCACTATCAAATTGCATCTTTCTTGTGTTTTGATGTTGCTATAGCCTATATGAATAGAAAATCTTTTGGTTCATAAGAACTCTTGTTAAAAGGGCAGCCCGTTGCACTAAGCTCCCGCTATGCGCGGGGTCCGCTTAAGGGCCGGACCACAAGGGTCTATTGATGACTCAATATTAAAATGTCTTTTGAGTAGAATAATGTAGTTGATTAATTATGCTTTGTCTTGTAACACGTATTTTTTGTTCTATATATACTGATAGGGGTCACATTGTTTGTTTTTGATTGTGCTACTACATATTCTGTTTCTGATATCTATAGTAGTCTGATTTATATCTGTGATTTTCTTTTTATTCAGTGGAAGGAGAATCACATCCAACGGCCAAAGAGATCTTGACCAAGTTGCTGGAAGAATTACTGTTGCAAATTAAGAGATGAAAGAGAAGGTGTTTTTATGAATACATGAGTTGCTTCCAACTTATAATTTCAGCTTGGACCAATGTAGTTTCTGCATGTTTTGCCTATTATATCTTTAATGTGGGATTCTTTTTTGCATCAGTATGCTAGTTTTGTCCCTTACAGTATTTTAAGTTGTTACTTAAGACTGCTGTCCATTTGAGCATGGCTTCCTTATTTATTCAGTGTGTTTGCTTGGTGGAAAATGTTTTTCTGAAAGCAAATCATAACTCGTACTCTATATACTTAGACAACTACTGTTAACCATCAATTTTTATAGTATATTCATTTAAGCAAGGGAAAAATGGTAAAGAACGGTTTGTCGTGGTTATATATTTTTAGCAGAATATTTTCCAGTGGAAAATTTATCCATGCCAAGTACAATCTTAACTTCGTTTGTAAGAGTTGTGAAAATTAACAAATTTTTGAGTTATAAATTAAAGTCTCGTTGCAATTATGATTCTTCCCTTTTTTGAGGAGAAATTTAGCTCAGGGCTTTTTGTATATTCGGAAAGTTTTTACTGACAGTGGGAGGAGGAAAGTTCAATTCTGTTTTTATCATTGGCATTTTGTTACCGCAGAATGAAGTAAGATTGATTATGCCACTGCTTTGTACTTTCGTGAAAGATACATGAAGTTTCATTAGGAGTAGAATACATGGAAAAATATTAAGTTACTGGCTCTTGTACATCAGAAATCTCTGGGAAAATAAACATTATTCTTCCAGTAGGAAATGGTTCGAAATTTATAAACCTTTCTACCACATGAGATGCGAAAATGGAAGAGGTTATATTTTCAACCTTTTTCTTGGACTGATATTCCAGTTTTTCTTCCTCCTTTCACAGAGAGTTACTAAGGATATCATTCTCACTGTTTGTCGTTTTCTTTCAACATCTGACGTAGATGTGCATATATCAACCGAGTCATGTCGGCAATGTTATTCAAGGGGTAGCGCACATATATTCGATTTTGGTGCTACTATTTATATTAATCTTTGACAAAGCCTAACCTTAAATATTTTGCATATATGGCTAATTTAGGAGATTTTTGTCGGCCTTCAGACAAATATAACTGAAGTTCATCCGTTTTACCCGAAGCAAGGGTGTGTTAAGCATAATTACAGACATATATGCAATGTTTGAATTGGGTAAACATATAAAAATAATTTAAAACTTGTACAAATTAAATAATGATATTCGAAAAAGGTACCCTCAAAATTTTTATGTTATTCAATCGCCTCTAATCTCATGTTGTATGGTCAGTCTACTAGACTCTTGTTTTTTATATTCCCTTTTCTTATTGTAATTGTAAAACAAACAAACTGAAAAAAGTACTACCCCAGATAATCTACTTTCCAATTCAAATGGTTAATAGAAAATATGAAATGCTTAATTTGTGAATCATCATGTTCGAGTTGTAAACTTTATTCATTCAACTCTTAAATGTCACGCTTATCCAAACCTTATATTGTTAATTGAATTTAATTTTATTCTGTCAAAGCACTGGGTTGATTTGAAGATTTAATTAAAAAAAATTGAATTTGGAGACAAATAAAAAAATTGGAACCCAACGTGTTGCTTCAGCATAAATCCCATAGAGCAGGGGCCCAATTCGTATATGGGCCCACCAGAGTCGACACACTATGAGAATCCACGTGTTGCCTTGTCGATCTCCGAAGCGTCGCCCCTTCTCTATATCTAGAAACTTGTATAAATTCATAATTAAGCCGTTGCCTAACACTTCATTAATAACGAATCAATAAAAGAAGGATTAGATTTTGCATTTGATTAAAGCAAAAGAGCATAGCAGATTGCACTTCGGCTTTTGCTTTACTTTGATTCGATTCTCCATTTTCCTTCCTGGCCTAGGGTTTTGCATCTACGACTCTGTTAGAGGAACAAACAAAGCACGAGAACACTAATTGAATCACTTTTTTATTTTGTTAATACGGTAAGGTTGTTAACTACCAATTCGTTATGGTTTTGTTGATTGAATTTAACACTATGATCACGTTGCCTTCTTCGTCTTTATGTCCGAAATGAGTTTTGAGCCATTTCCTGATTGTTCGGTATAACTATTTTTTTTAAAATCATTTTAAAGGAATTTCTTCTGAAAATTGTTAGTATTACGTTTTTGCTACGCCAATTTGTTACCGATCTTTTTCCGAAGCAATTTTTCTCTGATCAACCAATTAACTCGAGAAGCAAATACAGTGCTTTTGCTTCAATGCTAATGACAGTTGTGAAGTATATTTATTCTTCGTTTCATGTGTTTCCGTGTGCAAAGTTGGCATGTGTTTTATAACTTGTAGTGTAATATTCTATGCACTATAATAGTTTTATAGATAATGGTCAAAAACACACCTATCACTTTTTTTTTTTGAGTTTCCTACCTGAATTATCATGTGTGCGATTTTCTACCTGAACTATCATGTTTGCTAGTTTACTACCTGAACTATCACTGATTATTTATATCAAAACACATTTCAACGGTTAGTTATTCACACGATGAGGTAGGAAAAGTAAACAACTAATAGTTGAGGTGCATTTTGATAAATAAATGGTGATAGTTAAACTTGCACACCTGATAGTTCGGATAGAAAACTCACGAAAAAGTGATAGTTCATTGTGTTTTTGACCATTAACTCATAGTTGTACTTTCCAGTTAATATTCGATAAATGCATACATGTTCAATTTTTTCCCTTTGCCAAAATTAGGCTAATGTTACATGATCTCAGCTAAGGTTTAGTGGAATGTTTCTGGGCACTGTCTGATATAAATGTTATTCTCATATATTGCAGGTTATTTTGTTTCTTGTTGTGTTGATTCAAAAAGGTTTAGGGCTCTTCAGGGGTCAAAGTGAATAAGCAGGGATGTATTGAAGCAAAGTATCATTATCCCAGAACAAAGGTTTTGAAGTGTTGTTGGTTGGGCGTATTGCTGAATAGTAAGCTAATATATTTGGAATAATTGGAGAAAAATGAAACTCGACATAGGATACTATTGCCAGCATGGCTTTAGATTGTGGTCGTGTTAGGGAGGTGCATGATGTTGTTATTCATAGCCTAATGCTCGTCTAGGTTCAGATTTATACTAGCATATGTCTAGTTGTGTACTAAGTATGGAAATATAGAACTTTAAAATGGAAGATTATAGAGAATCAGAGTTTCCGCTTCTTAGCTGGATCAGCAAAAATCCTTCTGAGATGGCAGAATCCCGTCTGTTTATTCTTTCCTGTTTCATTGCTGGTTTGGTAGGAATTTTGACTATATTTTACACAGCTTTCCAGTGGAGAAGGAACATAAATGGTAGTTGGATGAAAGCCATAGCCAGGTCAAAGAAAAACCCGAAAATAAGGAATAAGGTCCCTGCAGCTCCTCATACTTGGGCTTTGGAAACCGTTTCTCGAGGGAAAAGTTTAAAATGTAGTGTCTGTTTGAATTCCATTTCTCCATCTCAGACTCTTGGCCCGATTGTTTCTTCAGAAAGTTTTTTCAATCGTTGCAGCATATGTGGTGCAGCCGCTCATCTGAGTTGCTCATCAAGTGCTCACAAGGATTGTAAATGTGTATCTATGTTTGGACACCCGCATGTGATACATCAGTGGGCAGTGCGCTGGACAGAGGTAGCTGATCAACCTGATGAATCTTATTTCTGCAGCTACTGTGAAGAGCCAAGTTCATTTCTTGGTGGATCCCCTATATGGTGTTGCTTATGGTGTCAGCGCCTAGTTCATGTTGATTGTCATGCCAATATGTTCAACGAAACAGGTGATATTTGTGACCTGGGCCCTTTCAGAAGGCTTATTCTATCGCCACTTTATTTGAAAGAATTTAACAGGGGCGGATTGCTGAGTTCTATCACACAAGGTGCCAATGATATTGCATCTTCAGTGCGTGCTAGTATAATAAGTCAAAGCAAGAAATACAAACACAGTAATGAGAAACATGGGAGTGGGACCTCCGCGGAGACAAGCAATGGTGATGTTGTTGGGGACACAACTGCTGATACTCATCAAGTGAATGGTAATTGTAGAATAGATGAAAACTGCAATAGTGATGTAAATAGAGAGGGTGTGGATCAGCAGCAAGACGGTGGTGTGAAAAAGATGATATCTATACCCAGCTTCAAGAGGAGCTCATCCGTTAATCAGAAGGATGAATCTCAATTAATAGGGCAGAAATATGAATTGACTGATTTGCCACCAGATGCCAGGCCTCTGCTAGTTTTTATAAACAAGAAAAGTGGAGCTCAACGAGGAGATTCACTTAGGCAGCGGTTGAACCTTTTATTAAACCCAGTTCAGGTGAGGTGAAGCTCCTTAGCTAGTCACTTTCTTGCTATCTATCATCTATGTGTAGAGATGTGTCAATCAGCACAACAATTACATTTTAAGGAATGTTGCTACCATCTGGAAAAGATCATATGAGTCTTATTTTATGTGTCATCTGTTTTTTTCTGTGCTTTTCAAAGTTGACACATTTCCATGGAAAATTGTAAATTGTGTGCCACCTAATAATGTTTCATTATTAATGATTGACTTATCTAAACACATAACTAAGAAGTCCACTTATCTGCATAATATATCTTTTCACACTGCTAATATAGTTGTAAGTCAAAGCTAACTCTTTAATCTTGGTCTTGTGGTGAATGGAGGCAGATCTCTATCAGGAGAAGAACAAATACGGTATTATATAATTACATTATTCCGTTTACCAGGTTTTGGTGCGGTCGGCTTGCTAAATTTCCTTTTCATGCGACTTGATTATGCCTTAAAACGTCATTAAAGATGCGACTTGTCTTTTCTGTTTAAATAGTTTTTATGTGGTTTATCTTTTTCAGTAGATAATAGATTCATGAATATTTTCCAGCGAGCCAGTGTCTTGATCTGTGATTTTCCATGGATATGCTGCTTAGGTCTTTGAGTTGAGTTCAACAGAAGGACCAGAAGTTGGTCTTCATCTTTTCAGTAGGGTGCCGCACTTCCGGATTCTTGTCTGTGGAGGTGATGGAACTGTTGGCTGGGTTTTGAATGCCATAGATAAGCTAAACTATGTTTCTCCTCCTCCGGTGGCAATACTCCCTGCCGGGACGGGAAACGATTTGGCTCGAGTTCTTTCCTGGGGAGGTGGTTTAGGTTCGGTTGAGAGACAAGGTGGTCTTTGCACAGTTTTGCATGATATAGAACAAGCAGCAGTAACTATCCTTGATCGATGGAAAGTTTCTATCTTAAACCAACAGGGCAAGCTGATTCAACCCCCAAAGTTCTTGAACAACTATCTTGGTATGGTGACTGATCTTCTCTAGACAGCAGATGATATATTAAACTTGCTTCACTGGAGAATTTTATGACCAGTGTGTCACTTCTCCAATTTTATTATCTATTATAATTTTCTTGCAAAATTTGATGAGCGTCCGCTGTTTATGTTCCAGGGGTTGGTTGTGATGCAAAGGTTGCATTAGAAATCCATAATATGAGGGAGGAAAACCCCGAGAAGTTCTACAATCAGGTAGAGATTATGTTCTATAAGATCATGTGAAGCATGATAATTGGGTAAGAGGATTTGATTTGATAAAGAAATAGGTCTATAGCTTTTAACTTTTGCTTTGATAGTTGATATGTCTGGTGATGAACTTTCACGTGTACCATCATAATAAAATTGCTCTTGGGTTGCGAAAATAAACATGTTAGCTGTCACGTAAACCTTAAATTATGATCTACAAGAGCATCTGAACACGAAATTGGGTTGTCAAATTTTGTTTGACAAAGAATAGGTCTGTAGCTTCAAACTTGTGCTATGACAGTTGATATACTGATGATAAACCTCACGTATCGTTGTATAACATCGTGATAAAATTAGTGTTGGGTTGTGGCAAAATGAGCAAATTAGCTGCCGAACTTACTGCAGGCTAGCTTTATGCTATGGTTTCAGTGTTCATAGTTCCTGTTGAGGGGGTTTCGTGGCCCAGTTGCCTGGTTTTCACCATATTTCTTCCTGATATTAGTCCTATGCCTCTATTGCATGTGGCAATGAAATAGTCATTAAACTTACTTGGTATCAGAACTTGAACTATATTTACTTGGTAATCTCTTGACATGTCAATTTACTGAAGGCACCAACAGACCCAGTTAGCAATTTCCTTCTGAAGTAAGGTCTCAAATAGCTTATAGTCTGCAGCATGAGATAACGTAGGGACAGATTTTAAGTATTGATGCAAGACGAAAAGGTGTTGTATATGTGTTACCTTAGATGGGCGTCTCAGGAAAGAAGTCACTGATGTACTGCTGCTCTGGTACATCCTGGATATTATTTACTTTTTTGTTTCGGTGCAGAAGATAGAGTTTGGATAATAAATCCAGGTGAACTAAGATGAAGTGCAGAGCTGGAAAAAGTTCAGTAGCAAGCCAAGTCCACCCTCCTCCATGAAGATGAAATAAATTCTACACCAAGAGTATTAGCAAGCTAAGTCCAACCATGGCTTATTAGTCTGTATACTGAGCTGGGTAGTCAAGGCCTGTACTGGCTAACGTGGTTTTGCGAATGCCGGTTTGTTATGTTGAGATTTGACTGTCTATGGTGGTTTTCTGTT
The DNA here is from genome assembly GCA_034509755.1 of Anisodus tanguticus. NCBI lineage: Eukaryota > Viridiplantae > Streptophyta > Magnoliopsida > Solanales > Solanaceae > Anisodus > Anisodus tanguticus. The sequence continues at coordinate 8,553,325 of CM067547.1, read as the reverse complement.
TTCTTTTTGTGTAGTGAACTGCATCATTTGTGTATTAGTATTGTTTGTGGCATTTGTATGGAATTTCTTGGGCATAACTGAGTTATATTCCGGGTTACTGTCTTTTTATTTTATATGCATCCGTGACAAAATTCTTTGCAACAATGCTGCAGTTCATGAACAAAGTCCTTTATGCCAGAGAAGGTGCCAGGAGTATCATGGATTGGACATTTGCGGATTTTCCATGGCAAGTTAGGGTGGAGGTTGATGGTGTTGAGATTGAAGTTCCCGAGGTGGTGTCAAAAGGCTTTAACTGTCCCTTGTGTTGAATCATTTGATATGTGATTTCTTACTTCAGCTTATATTTTTTAAAATTTCATAGTTCTTATGGAAATTGCAAAAGTATTATTCAACTCTCTGAAAATACTAAGGAATCTTACATCATGGATAAAAGGTGCAAAAGTTTATATAGGAAATTTGGTGGATAATTTAGTATTTTCTTCTTAGAGATGTTTAGCGAGTAATCGCGGTCTTCAAACCACTTCAGCAACTAAAAGATTATTCATCTTTAACGATGAGTTACGATTTTCTGACTTGATCTCTAGGATGCAGAAGGTGTTCTTGTAGCTAATATAGGTAGCTACATGGGTGGAGTAGACTTGTGGCAGAATGAAGATGAACACTATGACAATTTTGATCCTCAATCCATGCATGATAAGATGCTGGAGGTTGTTAGCATTTCTGGGACGTGGCATCTTGGGAAACTTCAGGTATATAGGATACAATTTCAGACACCACATTATTATGTGGCTAAAATAATTTTCATTGTCCTACTGTGGAAGCTGTTTTCTCTTAAGGAAAATTTCAAGTGTGTCAAAGTAGCTTCTCCTTAGGCATTTGTCTATGTTGTGTGTTCACATCCTCATTGAAGACGTCCAATAATTACATCTGGTGATTCTCTGACGAGAGTTGCAGCAGATGTATAATTGGTAAAGCACTTTTTTATGGTTATTTGTCTAGTACTTCTAATGGGGAATATGTTCCTGGTTAATGTTGACATGATGTAGCTATTTGACCTTCAGCTGCTTTTTAATTTCATTCTCTTGTTATAATAAGGTTACTGCTCTTGCAAACAGGTGGGGCTTTCCAAAGCTCGGAGGCTTGCACAAGGGCAATTGATCAAAATTCAACTTTTTGCTGCATTTCCTGTTCAAATAGATGGAGAACCCTGGTATCAGCAACCTTGTACATTGACAATAACACATCATGGACAGGTCAATTACACTTGCGTATTCTTCGTTTTTTGTGGGGGGGGGGGGGGGGGGGGGAGTGGGCTTTCTCATTGAATTTATTGAACTGCTACAGTACCTAAATTTTGCCCGTGCTGTTGAATTACAGGCCTTCATGCTGAAGAGAGCAGCAGAAGAACCTCTAGGTCATGCAGCAGCAATAATTGCTGATGTGCTTGAGAACGCCGAATCCAGTCAAGTGATTGACGCTTCACAGAAGCGAGCACTTCTTCAAGAAATGGCCATCAGACTCTCTTAGACACAAACACACACTGATTTGTTAGTTTGCAGCAGTTTATCGAATGTTTTGTATAAAAGTTGTATTGCTTTTTTCTCCTTTTCTTTCAGGTTCTTCCATTTCACGTGTAAAATATATGAAAATTAGAGATGCTTGTTTTTGTACATGAAGCTAGTCAATATTCGAGGGAAGAAGCGAATATTGCAGCTACATGTTATCGAAATGTAGGTTGGGTATTTGTATGTTTTAGCACAGTTTTGTTTGCTGGTCAAACCCAGTTTGCTATATTTATGATGGTTGAACCAGTGTCCTTGTGGTCCTATGGTCTGATCTGTGCTCAAAGTGTTTCATGCGCTAGTTGTAAGTTGGGAGCAAGACTTGGAAGCTTTGGCGTGTGTGAAATACATTCGACTAACATTGCCTTTAAACAGATCCAAACATCCGGGTAGTTGGAGATGATGGGCCGCGCCAACGCTTGTCCTTGAGTGGAGCAGTGGACCACGGTGGTGGCGAAATCTCTTGCAAAGAATGTTAAGATTTAATATATATATATATATATAGACCCACGGTATACAGTATATATTTTTGACGAATGATGTATGTTTAAATGGCCAATTTTGCTAGAAAAGCTCGATAACTTGACTAAAAGTAGGTTGAGAATTTTGAAGTTTGGTGTTTAAATTTTAGTGGAGGTAAATAAAAAATCAAACATTATACCGTATAAGTTTTGACAAATGATGTTTAAATGGCCGATTTTGCTAAGGAAAGGCAGATAACTTAACTAATTTAATAAAGTAGGTTAACCCCAAAGTTTTAAAAATGCATTTTTGTCCAACGATTTAAATAAAAAATAAAAAAATAAATTATAACTATTCAATCCAACCCCAAAGTTTTAAAAAATACACTATGATCCAAAGTAAGAAATAATAAAATAAACTAAAATAAAAATATAAAAATATATCTTTTACCTTATAAAAAAAGGGTAGCCCGATGCACTAAGCTCCCGCTATGCGCGAGGTCCGAGTAAGGGTCGGACCACAAGGGTATGTTGTACGCCGCCTTATCTTGCATTTCTGCCACAGGCTGTTTTCATGACTTGAACCCATGACCTCCTGGTCACATGACAACAACTTTACCAGTTACCTTATTAAAAAAAATATAAAATTATATTTTACTTTCTCAATTCATTCTCAAATAATAAAAATAAATTAAAATAAAAATCTAAAAATATATCTTTTACCTTATAAAAAAGAAATATAAATTTATATTTCCCTCTCTCTATTCATTCCTACGTTTTTATTGATACATCTGAAATATGTTCCATTGACAGCTATTGTTGGAGCTTGAGCTTAGAGCTTGAAAAATGGGTTTTTGAAAGAGTAACTCATTTTAAGTGAGTATTATTGAATTTTGTTAGAGATATTTTGATGAGTTTAAATCTCAAATTTTAAAGAATTTCAAGAAGATTTAAGGTGATTTTGGATTAAATTTCGGATTTGAGCTTGAGTATAGCCATTATTAACGCTTGAGCTTCAAACTTGAAAAATGAATTTTATGAATGAGTGATTATTTCAAGGGGGCGTTATTGGATTTTGTTGTTGAGGAGTCTAAATCTCAAATTTAAGGGAGTTTGGAGAAGATTTAAGATGGTTTTGCATAAAAATTCATATTTGAGCTTGAACTACAAGATGGACATTTTAGATTTGAGCTTGAGGTTGAAGATGAACATGGAGGAAAATGGGGGAAAACGTTGTTGAAAAATGAGGAAAAACGCATTGTTAACTAAAAGTTCCGCGCATAGACACTAGACCTTATTTTATATTCTACTAAGCGTTGTTGAAAAATGAAGAAAAGCGCATTAATAACTAAAAGTTTCGCGCATAGACACTAAACCTTATTTTATATTCTATTAAGCTTTATTGAAAAATGAAAAAAAAACACTGATAACTTAAAATTCTACGCATAGACACTAGACCTTATTTTATCTTCTAATAAGTATTGTTGAAAAATGAGGAAAAACGCATTGATAACTTAAAGTTTCGCGCATAGACACTAGACTTTATTTTATCTTCTACTAAGCGTTGTTGAAAAATAAGAAAATACGCATTAATTATTGAAAATTATATTGGTTGACATCTAAAAGGGTAATTAACGAATATATAACGTCATATTAATATAAACATCAATATTAATGGGAAAAAAATTATTATGCACTGTTAACTGCCACACGTAGACACTAGACAGAATTGTATCTTCTACTAAATGTGTTTTGAGTTGTTACATTAAATGGGTAAATTATAGTTATGTCACCAATTTAAAGTTGTTATATATAATCATCATAACCAATATCAATGAAAATATCAATATCAAACGTCATATTAATATAAACACCAATATCAATGAAAATATATATGATATTCACATATAGTCATGTCACCAATTTATAGTTGTTACATATGATCATCACAAAATGAAAAAAATGTGCACATAAAATGGGTAAATTATAGTTATGTCACCAATTTAAAGTTGTTATATATGATCATCACAACCAATATCAATAAAAATATCAATATCAAACATCATATTAATATAAACACCAATATCAATGAAAATATATATTATGTTCACATATAGTTATGTCACCAATTTTTAGTTGTTACATATGATCATCACAAAAATGGAAAAAATGTGCACATTAAATGGGTAAATTATAGTTATGTCACCAATTTAAAGTTGTTATATATGATTATCACAACCAATATCAATGAAAATATCAATATCAAACGTCATATTAATATAAACATCACATTAAATGGGTAAATTATAGTTATGTCACCAATTTAAAGTTGTTATATATGATTATCACAACCAATATCAATGAAAATATCAATATCAAACGTCATATTAATATAAACATCAATATCAATGAAAATATATATTATGTTCACATATAGTTATGTCACCAATTTATAGCAAAAATATAAGTTTAAAATTTTAGAATTAGTTCAATTCTTATTTAATAAATGTTTTTTGATTGAAAAAACATGTGTCACATTGTATATTCTACTAAACGTTCAGAACTCACAAAACATATGTCACGTTGTATATTCTACTAATATTTTGTAGGTGAATTATAAACTAAACGTTCAGAACTCGCAAAACATGTGTCACATTGTATATTCTACTAATCTTTTGTAGGATAATTATAAATTACTCATTCAAATCTCGCAAAACATGTGTCACATTGTATATTCTACAAATCTTTTATAGGTGAATTATAAACTAACGTTCAGAACTCGTACATAATTCCAACGGTAACTTTTTTCAAATCCAACGTCCAAATAACGAAAATATTTTCATTATAAATACCCTCATTCCCAAGGTTTTCTATCAAAGAGTAAATAACAAACATTATAACACAATGAAGATTATTAGAAGCGTCATTCATTAATTACTAAAATGTCACATAATTCGTCGTCTAACACGTATGCCACATAAAATGGAATATGCAGGTGTGTTGATTTAGCTTCCATTAGAATTTCAAAGACACCATTCTGGAAGAGAGTTTTATGCATGTGCGAAGGAAAAAGTTAGTATTTAATTTGCTTATATATATATATGCAGAGGGAAAAGTTAGTATTTAATTTGCTTACGTCTTTTTTAACTTGATAACAACTAATTCTTTCAAGTTATATATATATGTATGACTAACAATTTGTCTAATGAACCTGTTATTATAACGAATGTTTTGTCTACTGAGTCTAGTGTTAAATTTGCTTAAGGAGCCTATTATTATAACGGATGTTTTGTCTACTGAGTCTAATGGTGAAATAAATTTGCCTAATAATTTTTATAATGAAGCTGTTATTATAACGACTGTTTTAGCTACTAAGTCTAGTGTTAAATTTTCCTAACAACCTGCCAAAGAAACCTGTTATTATAACGGATGTCGTGTCTAGTGATGAAATAAATTTGCTTAACAATTTTCATAATGAAGCAGTTATTATAACGATTGTTTTAGCTAGTGAGTCTAGTGTTAAATTTGCGTAACAATTTTTCTAATAAAGCAATTATTATAACGAATGTCGTGTCTAGTGATGAAATAAATTTGCTTAACAATTTACATAATGAAGCAGTTATTATAACGATTGTTTTAGCTAGTGAGTCTAGTGTTAAATTTGCGTAACAATTTTTCTAATAAAGCAATTATTATAACGAATGTCGTGTCTAGTGAGTCTAGTGGTGAAATATTTATGTAAATTTCAAACATATGCAAACATAACGCAAAAGTTTAGTCTATTATAGACCTGAATAAGGATTATGTTAGACTATTTCTGACAGTGTCTTCTTTTTCTTTTGGACGAATAACTGATGTAATTTGATTCAAAGACATGTCAAATCTTAACCAAACTGGTTCAAATTTCATATATGGCCTCCCCTCCACGTTCTGGTTCTTTTTAGATATCACCTACGTGAAATAGATCTCGTTGTGGTAATTCAAAATTTAAACAATCATCTTCTTCAACCTTGAGAGTTGCTATAAAATTGATCCAAAATCATGTAAAATCTCAACGAAATTTTTTCAAATTTCATATATGAATTCTCCTTTATGTTCCAGTTTTTTTGAGGTATCACTCACTCAAAACGGAGCTCGTTTGTGTTGACCCATATTTTTTAATTAGAGTTTCGAAGCTTTGTTAATTGCTGTCAATGGCTTCCAGCTCATTCTTCACTTTTTTGGCAACCAACATGTATATATACTTCAAGTTTAGCTTTCAACGACAGTTACACACGTAGAAGATGAAGGAATGAGTGAATTTGGGAGGAAAATAATTTTCGGAGTAGAAGAACATGAAAGAAGAAAGAGAAAGAGACTTTTTTGAAAAGCTTAAAACTTAACCCTGAAACTTTTAAAAATACAAAGAGGCCCCCATGTGTTTGCTAATCCTATCATTAGTAATTTCTGAATAAAAAATAAAAAGAAAGCCCTGCCACTTATAAAAAGACTTTTGGGGCCCTACCAACTTAGTCATCCGAGTTATTTGGTGCATTTATTGATAGAAGATAGTAGGAGAAGATTTGGCCAACATGCCACTCAATTTTTTTTATGGATTAGGGTTTCGAATATGTGGGTCCGGGGTTACTTTGATAATTTTAAAAGTTTAAAGTTTTAAACTTCTACACTTTAGTCCGTTTGAGTTGTATTAAAATATACAAAAATTCACTCTTTTCTCCTAAAGTATGAATAAGTCCCCTCTCTCTTCCCTGTTTCTATCAAAATCTCAGTTTCTCCATTCGATTTTTCTTCTCTCCAGAGTTCGGAAACTCCCCAATCGTCATTTTCGGGCATGTTAATTAATTTTGCATTAGTTCCGGAGTATTTTGAGCCTCATATTGCCTATATAAAAGTTCCTATTTATTTAGAACTTGATAAATCCTAGTGTTCATAAAGTTTTGGATGTTTTTAAAAATTTTGGAACTTTAGCCTTTTTATTGAAATATGTATTAGTTCTACTTATTTTACTTGTTATATATAGAAAAAAATTAGAAAAAAAATGAAATTCAAACCCAAACACCAAATTCCAAACCCTAACCTCCAACACCTAATTTCAAACCCCAAATTGCACAAATCTAAGGGACTGCAAATAAGTATACCATAAACCATTATAATAAAATTTTAATACATTATATGAGAGTCCCCATCCATTGAGCATATGATTAAAAGAGTTTTAGGACAAGTAATGATACTTAAAAGGCCAATATTTATCTGTCATAAATAAAAAGACTTGATACTATTTAAACATTATAATAGCACTTTAATGAATCATATGAGAATCCCCGTCAATTAAACACATGATCAAAAGAGTTTTAGAACAAGTAATGATACTTAAAAGAGCAATATTTATCTAAAAAGGTCATAAATAAATAAATAAAGTAAATAAAAAATTTGATACTATTTAAACATTATAATAACACTTTAATAAGTCACACGAAAATCCCCATCCATTAAACACATGATCGAAAGAGTTTTAGGACAAGTAATGATAATCATAACATTAATATCCAATTAGTCTGACAACAAGTTATTGTTCTCAAAACACAACCTTGTTCTAAGGACAACCAATATTTGTGCTTAAACTCTTTGGATCATGTGTTCAATTGACAGGGACTCTCATATGATGTATTAAAGTGTTATTATAATGGTTAAATAGTATCAAGTCTTTTTATTTATTTTATTCTATTTATTTATGACTTTTAAGATAAATATTGGCCTTTTAAGTATCATTACTTGTCCTAAAACTCTTTTGATCACGTGTTCAATGGATGTAAACTCTCATATGATGTATTAAAGTATTATTATAATGTTTAAATAATGGCATGTCCTATTATTTATTTATGTCTTTTTAGATAAATATTGTCATTGGTCTATATATAACATGTGGATAATTGTTGACCATGCGTGAAGTCGAGCCTAAATGATAACCATTTGCTATTAATGACAGTCGATTGATGGTATATCTATCCACGGTCCCTTAGATTTGTGTGATTTGGAGTTTAGGGTTTGGGTTTTGGATTTGAATTTCATTTTTTCAAAAAAAATCCGTTAGACTAGTACAGATTCAGCATGCTTCACATTCCAACGGTCACCTTTATTTCTCTAGTTTATCATCAATCAAAATAGTCTAAAATTGTCCTAACCAGTGAGTTATTATAGAGCAAGGTGGTTTCTTTTTTGTTCTGCAATCGACGATACAATAAATCTATAATTGACTATGACTAAGGTCTATGACTGTAATCGACGCCATAATAAATTGTTCGGACTGATTTCCGATGAAAAGTCTGAATTTTCGCTGGAAACGAGATCTGGAAAGTGAAGAAATCAGAAGCTTTTGAAGGGAAATATTTAATTTTTTATTATTTTTGGGGTAATTAAATGGAGGGAAATATTTAATTTTCTATTTTTTGTGTAATTAAAATGTTGGGGGTTGGGGTCAAAATGTATTTTTTTTAAACTTTGGAGTTAGACTTGGACGCAAAAAAGTTTGACAATACTGACGTAATAATACTGTCATTGGAAAAGAGAAATAAAAACAGTGATTTTTTAAAAAAGAATTGGAAAACAAAAAATAGTAGGTGCTAAGATCGTCAGTACCAATTCCCTATAGGATCAACTAATACCAAACAACTAAGGTTTGTGTTAGTATTTGGGATTAATTTCTTGAAGCTCTATCCTCTGTGTGTGTCAAACAATATGTCAGGAAATAGAACTTTCTGAACATGAACGAAAATAATAAAAAAGGGTCCCATATTTTTTGGCGACAGGTTTAGATTAGTGCTTTAAGTTTTTGAACAATTTTAGTTCTTTAAATTATTAAAGTGAGTACTTTGGCTGCCATCAAATATTTAATAATTATGTTGGTTGCATTGATGAGTTTCATTTTGTCAAAAAAGTTTCAAATATTTAAATATTTAATCAGATTGAGTTTCATTTTGCCAAAAAAGTTTCAACATGTGAGAATATTATTCAAGGCAATTTTTTTTTTTATACGTGGATCTAAATCCGATCTGTGGATCCGATGAATCCAGATTTGAATTTGATTTTTATGGACCCGATGGATCTAGATCCAGATATGAAAAATAGATCTAGATCTGAATCTAGTAGGATCCGATCCGTTGCCATCCCGGTGGCTATTTTGTCAATACTTTGAAACTTACAACCTTTTCAACCATATTAGTCTTCGAAGTGTATTTTTAGTAAAGAGCCCGTAACCCATAGGCGAGAGAGATATGCACAAATCTCTGTTTCGTAACATTCTCTCAACATTTGTAAGAAGTCAAACCGAGTATAGTTTTAATTTTAACAATAAAATACCCAAGTTGACATTATAGTCAATTTGGTTAATTTTACGATACCAATACTTTAACATTCGCAGAAACTATAAAAAGTATCACCAATTGAACATTTACCAAACGAGTGGGAGAATTTTGTCCATTGAAGTCAAACTCCCCAACGGCATAGCTTGTTCTTGAAAGCTAAAGCAATTGGCACATGCAGCCGTTTCTTCTACTTCTCGTTTTGCTTCTCCTTTTATATATTTGACCAATTTATACTGGTATGTTCTTTTATTTTTATTATTACTAGGACTAGAATAATTGGTGCATTCTTACAAACGTTTTATCAACGCTCTCAACTGGATACGATGAATAACTTGACCCCAAGAAAGTCCGAGAGCTTTTATTATTCATCACGCAATAAATGTAAAAAAGAAGAAGAACTAAAGCTTGATGATTGGAATGAAAACCAAAAACACAATTATTTGAATTTAATTTTCATCTCATGGTAGATAAAATTAATAAGCGTCTATTTAAATTTTCGGACCAATTGAATTTACTTAACGTGAGTCTTTTTTTCGTTTTAGTAGTCCTTATAAGACGTTGATGGTTTAGAGATAAACAACCTATGGAGATTGAAAGAAATAATTCCTTGATTTTTTTCATTAATTGAAAGACTATAAATACAAGTTACATATGTCCATAATAGAAGAATTTTATTCCTATTCTACTCCTAAAACCTTATTATACTTGGACACTAACTATACAATTATGGTGAGTGTACAATACTATTTACACCATAATATTTCCTAACCTATTACCTAATCACGGTACACAACCGTGGAGCACTAATCCGAGATAATATATACAAAACACGTGCAACCTATATTTAACACACCCCCGAAGTCATAGCGGGCGATCTTCGAACGCTGAGATTGTCCCTAAAATCTTCAAAAAGGACCGAGGGAAGACCCTTTGTAAAGTGTTGGCAATTTGATATCTTGACGGGACATGACAGACGCGTACCTGACCACGAGCAACCTTTTCTCGAACAAAATGAATATCTATCTCGATATGTTTAGTGCGCTGATGCTGAACCCGATTACCCGACAGATAGATGGCACGAATATTATCACAATAAATCAAGGCTGCCTTATGGATGGGACAATGAAGCTCCAAAAGCAAATTACGTAACCAACATGATTCTGAGACCACATTAGCGACCCTTCGATACTCGGCCTCTATACTGGATCGGGATAATGTCGACTGACGTTTCGCTGACCATGAGACTAGGTTATTGCCAAGAAACATACAATAGCCAGACGTAGACCGTCTAGTGTCCTGATAGCCACCCCAATCAGCATCCGTATACGAGACAAGTGTGGATGTCGAGGAGGGATATAACTGCAAACCATAGTCCAGCGTCCCCTAAATATACCGAATGGTGCATTTGAGTGCATTCATGTGCTCAACTCGGGGATCATGCATAAACAAACACACATGCTGGACAACATACATAATATCTGTCCTCGTGAATGTAAGATACTGAAGGCCCCTTGCAAGACTGCGATAGCGGGTTGGATCCTCGTATGGTATGCCGGGCGCGGCACTAAGCTTGAGCTTAGTATCAACTGGAGTAGAAGTGGACTTATAGGATGACATCCCAGCCCTCTCAATGATCTCAGTTGCATACTTCCTTTGAGACAAGAACAACCCACCTGCATGACGAGTGACATCAATCCCCAAAAAATAACTCAAGGGCCCCAAGTCTTTCATAGCAAACTCAAAGCTGAGCATTGTCATGATAGACTGGCGTAAGGCATCGGAAGAGGCAGTCAAAATAATATCATCCACATATAATAGAGTATAGGCCAATGACGAACCACGACGGTAGATGAACAAGGAATTATCCGACATGCTGTGAGTGAACCCAATCGTCGAAACATAGTCGGCAAACCGCGTATACCAGAACCGTGGAGACTGCTTAAGCCCATATAAATACTTCTTCAACAAACATACATGATGAGGATGTTTGGGATCCCTAAATCTCAAAGGTTGATGCATATAGACTGTTTCCTTGAGATCACCATGCAGGAAAGCATTCTTTACATCTAACTGATGAATCAACCATGCTTTCGAAAGAGCCAAGCTAAGCACAGTGCGAATGGTAGCTGGCTTGACCAACGGGCTAAACATCTCACCACAATCTACCTGCTCAGTCTTACCATCACCCACAAACCGCGCATTATGTCGGGTAAATGAACCATCTGAATTTTCCTTATGAGCAAAAATCCACATAGACCTAATAATGTTAATATCAGATGGACGGGGTACCAACTCCCACGTATTATTATCAATAAGAGCATTATATTCGTCGGTCATAGCAATTTTCCAATTCGGGTCATTTAAAGCAGACACAAGATTCCGGGGTAAGGGTGATTTAAGAACATTAGAATGTAAATTAAACTATCTTTTGGTTTAAAAATACCTTGTTGGCTACGAGTGACCGGTATATGACTCGAGGAAGAATTGGGCGGATTTTGGGAATTCGCTGGACTCGGGACGGACTGGCCAGCAGGCAGTGGGCCTGCTGGCCCAACACGGTGAACAGGGACTGGACTAGTTGTGGGAGTGGGCTGGACTAGACCTGAAATAGGCCCAGTGATTATACTGGGTACTGTAGTCCGTGACGGGGCAGTGGGGCTAGCATGAATTAATAAAGTTCGGACAATGTTATTTATGGAACGAATTTTGCGTTCGGCTTTTCCATTTTGTGAAGACGTATAAGGATAAGAAAAACAAAATTTGATCCCATTATTAGCACTGAATATTTTTGATTTATCGTTCGAATTGGGTTCTAATGAATGCTCTAAATTTTAAGAAGACAGAAAAAACTTGAAATTTTTTCGCTATCGGAAACGTCCATAAAAACTTATAATAATCACCCAAAAAGAGAACATAATACCGATGACCCAAATAACTAAGAACATGAGACGTCCATAAGTCGCTATGAATAATATCAAATGACATTAAAGTATGAGAATTTGAGTCTACAAATGGCAACCTAACATTTTTTCCTAAAGAACAAGACTGACAATTTGGAGTACTACTCGTACCCTTACATGAAATAAAATTATTTTTATCTAATGATGACAAAATAGATGATTCTGGATGACCAAGATGAGCATGCCACAATGAAGGAGAAAGTGCTGCAACTGCGGATGACAAGGCTTGACTCGATGGACCGGAACTGGGTGTGATAGGATAAAGATCTCCCCTACCATCACACCTCATGAGAGGACTCCCCGTCTTGAAATCCTTCACAGAGAAACCAAATGGATCAAATTCAATAGAAACGGAATTGTCAGTAGGGAATTTACGGACAGATACTAAGTTTTTAATCAATTTGGGGGCATGTAGGGTGTTTTTCAAGATAAGAGGTGGATGAGGGAGAGATAAAGTTTTATGACCATAACCACGAATTAGAATAGAATTACCATTACCAACAATTATGCCGCGAGGATTGCTCAAATTGGAATAAAATGAGAGCGTACCTGAATCGGATGTCATGTGGGTAGTGGCACGGGTGTCCATATACCAATTTGGGTCCGAAGGATTTAAACCAAGCGTGTGCATTGCGACTTCGATGTCGGTAGACGTGGGTGTCGCTGTGTGATGGGACTGTGGGGGCCGAGGCCCAAGTACCCTTGCTTGCTGTCTCGGCCCAAACGACTGGTTGTATGTGGTCCAGGCAGAATTGGGCCTGGATTGCTGCTGGGCAGCTCACTGCCAGTGAGGCAAAACTTGACTGGGCCCAAACTATGGTTGTGGGGCTCACTGCCAATGCATAGGGGCCTATTGTGGGCCACAGAACTGCTGCTGACCACCGCGAGGGCCCCCACCGCCACCACCATTCTACCGGCTGCCGTTGTTGTTGCCGCCGCGGTTCTTGCCATTATTTTTCTTATTTCCACCCTTTTTGCCGCCACCGTTGTTGCGGTTTTTACCCGAGTTGTTGGAACTGGTAGGATAAATCGTGGACTCGGTCATCATGACTACGGGACTAGCACCGGTAGCCGCTCGTTTTGCCATGCCTGCTTCTTCGAGTGTAAGCATAGAACGAGCTTGATAAAATTGCGAAAGCGGATTGCTTTGCCGAAGAAGCGTTCCAACACCATTATAGGTCTCGGAGAGGCCGAAAACCATTTGGAGGACCAAACGATCATTCGTAATTGGCGCGCCAATGTTGCGAAGTTGGTCTGCCAATTCTTTTAATCTTTTGCAATAAGCCGAAACGTTAGAGAAATCTTCCATATTGACGTGGGAGAAATATTGCTCAAGAATAACGACTCTAGAATTTTGATTATCTTGGAATATATCACGCAGTCTATCCCAAGTCACCTGTGCCGTAGCGTCAGGCTCAATAATCGTTTGCAAAAGGTCGGTAGATATTGTGGAATATATCCATTGGAGGACTGTGGCATCAAGAGTCGTCCACAACTTAGGATCATCCTCGTGTTTTGGCACCTCCGTATCCTCAGGAGCCGCGGGGATTATGTGATGGATGACTTGATGCGATCATGCGTGAATTTTGAACAGTTTGGCCCACGTCGCATATTGAACGTTTTCTATTTCAAGAACAAGAGGGATGTTATTCTTGATGTTAGAAACTGTAAAGGCATGATGAAACGTGTTCCGGGATGTAGACATATTGATATAACAATATGTAATTGAGGGATTTGGGAGAAAAAAATTTGGGAAGAGAGAGGATCTCGTCGGCACGAAAAACCGAGAGCAAAGGTCTTGAAATTTCAAGGGGGTCGATGGAATGTTGGAGGAAGTTAGAGAGAGGATTTTAAGACCTAGAATTCGGATACCATGAAAGAAATAATCCCTTGATTATTTTAATTAATTGAAAGACTATATATACAAGTTACATATGTCCATAATAGGAGAATCCTATTCCCATTCTACTCCTAAAACCTTATTCTACTTGAACACTAACTATACAATTATGGTAAGTGTACAATATTATTTACACCATAATATTCCCTAACCTATTACCTAATCACGGTACACAACCGTGGAGCACTAATCCGAGATAATATATACAAAACATGTGATATACATTAAGTGTATATCACTTGTATACAACCTATATTTAACAGAGATGATAAAGAACTAAAATACTTTCAACTTTTCAAGATTCTAATTATAGTCGCATGGACTATCATCAATAATTAGGTACAATGGCAAACAAAAAGTTCGTTATGTTTATATGGAGAAAGATTATAAACATCATATGTTCAGATACCAAGGGGATTTAATATACATTAATGTCATCAGATCCTTAATTTTGCCAGCAGAATGAGTGATGCCTATAATTATTTGAAATCCAAAAACGGTCGAGAAGATTTACTAATAGTTAATACTGGAGTTTCGATAATTATGTTTCAGCCACCAATTAAGTAAGAAAATAACTTATTATATAAAAAAATATTCTTCGCTGAAACATTTTCTTTTATAGTAACAAAATCTATACCTTTAATATGTTACCGGTTAAATGCATTTGAAGGTGCAATGTAATATATCTAGGTATCATGAACTTGCTACTTTAATTGCCGTGTATATGATAGTAGGGATTCCTTGATTTGATTGTATACTTAAATGTCGCTGAAGGAATGACTATCTAAAGAATATGAACCCTTTTTAGCATTTATTGCTACTGTTAATATGAAGCATTTTCCATGTGTTACTAATCAAGAAGGTGAAAGTGAAAGGCTATTTGCCTATTTCCACTTGGTTTTTCTATATAAGTCCATCTATTTACCGTCTCTTTTTTTCTCCTTTACTGATCTAATTTAAATTCGAAGCCCATTAGTTCAATAAACTCAAATTGGAAAATTGACGTGAAAATACAATCCGGATAAACTATTGGCATAAAATAGCTCATATTTTGACTTTTGGCATCTAATAACCTAATAATATATATTATATGTATATCAAACGATGTATATATATATATGATCCTTGATTAAATGTTCCAATAATTACTAAAAATATATATATAAGTGTCAATATCAAAACCAAATAAAATAATAGAGCCATTTCTTCCACACCCCAAAAGAAAAAGAGGAAGCAAAATTCTCTTGTAGTGAAGTTTAAGCTTCTTGCAGCAACTTTTTTGAGGTCATTTTTCAGGTACCAGCACGTTGATCTCAAGCTCTGTTGCCTTCAAAGCAAGCTTTTCAACAATTCTTTTTATTTTTAAATTGCTTTTAGCTCAACCATACTTAATACATGATGTTAGCTGTAATTAATCTTTCTCTAATCACACTCAAATGCCCTTCTGAACAACCATTTTCTTTTCTTTATTCTCTTTCTGTTACTGTTACTGTATCAGTCAAAAACAATTTCCTCATTTTCACATGAAAATTCCACTTGCTACGTCTTTTACTTGCTGATTCCCTCGGGTTAAAATTGGTTACATAAAATAAGGAAAAACCTTTTGTTTTTTTACAGATTGTTAGACTTTTTTTGTTCTTTCAAAATTCAGTCTTTAATTGAGTTTCCAGTAAAACATCAAACATCAAACTACAACAACAACATATCCGGTATAATTCCACAAAGTGGGGTCTGAAAAGGTGGAATGTACACAAAACTTACCTTTAACTTTGTGTGGAGTAGAGAGGCTGTTTTCGATAGACCTCATAAAAAAAAATAGTCAATTCATAATTGCAAGAAAAATAAGACAGCAAAATATGAAGATACAGAAATAAAAAATCAAACTATTTTGTCAAAAATGTACTTTTTTTTTTTGTTGGTAAATGGACTGTCCTTGTTATGGAAAACCAAGATTCGTCTTTCTTTATTCTACATGGGTTTTCTTCAAAATCCATTCTTGAATTGAGTTTCGAGTAAAAGATCAAAGTACTTTTTCAAGAATGTCCTTTTTTTTGGTGGTAAATGGACTTTCCATGTGATGGGAACAACACTTCTTTGCCTTTTAAAGCCTCTTTCCTATTTCTTTCTTTTTCCCCATTGTGTAATGTGATAAAAGTAGAGTGTAATAGTGTATGAAGAAAAGTTTGTTAAGAAATCTATTACTCCCTCTCACCCCAAATATTTGTTTTCTTTACAAAAAAAAAAAAAATCGTCTCAAAATATTTGACGTTTTATTTAACAAAGATAAAATTAAATATTCTTTCCGGATTAAAAAGAGTGTTCACTTAACATTTTTTTTTTTGTCAAAAAGAGTGTCTACTTATCAAATCAAGAAAGAATTAATCTTATTTTTTCAGATTCCCCCCTATTAAGTGTTATGTGATCAAATCACAATACCTATTTAATCAGGGACAGTTTAGTTAAATTACCTATTTCATCTAGGAGTTAGTATTTTTCAAGAGGTGTGCAAATGACTAAGTACACACTTTTTTTTTTATCCGGAGGGAGTAGCTTTTTTTTCATTTTACTCTTGTATTAATTAGCAATATTTGAGAGGCTTCATCCTTGATGGAGTAAATATTTATTGAGGAGAGAAAATATGATGAAATATGTTAAAGAAGGTAAAATAGTCAAAATTCTACCCTTATAAATGTTTTTTTAAGAGGTGTATAAATAAAAATACGATAAGTATTTTGGGACAGAGGAAGTAAATATCTATAATTTTTTTTATTGTGAACCCAATAATAATTATTTATTATATATTAACTTGAGACTATTATAGAAACCATAAATTTCAAATCTAGATGCGGCTCTTCAAATTATGGATCCTGACCAAGACTTCTTTTTTTTAAGCTCCTTTCCAATTTATTCTATTTTTTCCCCATTGTAATGTAGTAAAACTACAATGATAAGATTAATGAAATAGTAATTAATGCAAAAACAGCCAATTAGAAAGCAAGAGTCATACTGGTATCACCCCCACCCCACCCCAAAATAACATTCTCTTTCAGGCCTTTCAACCCATCGATACGACCCCGGAGAGCCGGTTTTGCTAAAACTCGAACAATTTCTTCAAATTCGCTTAAGATATGAAACTTTGAGTATTAAAAGATGCTCTTGTTATTCCCAATAAGACGACTCACTAACCTTTTGGGGCAATTACTCTAATCTAAGCTGGGGTCCCCGTCAGCTTAACGAGTCGATTACTAAGGGACTTGAAATATGAATGAGATAAAAAAGGTCATCATTGGAACAAACGATGCAATAGCTTCAGGTAGAGCAAAGCCCAAAATAGCATAATAAAATAATTGTTTTGTCGATGATGTTGGAGAAAAAGTTGGTAAGAGTTTTAATGCATTCATTCAATATTGAACCTTGATTGAGGTGGTGGTGAGAAACTAGTCCATGTGTAAAGTATGTACTGAGTTACTACATGGGAAAATGAATTTCCTTTTTAGTTACTGAAAGGTCCCTCTTGAAAACGTGTTAAACATTCTAAATCAGACTTTAAATCTTACATTTGGCACTTTACTTAGTTTTTGAGAGTCCATTGGTTTATACCCTTTGGTCTCTTTTCCATTATATAAAGTGGTCTTTACAAGTCTTTGAACCATCACCGAAGCTCTTTGAGTCTCTTTTATAACAACATTTGATTTCAGAATCAAGTCTCATCTTTTCTTCTTGTGATATCTTCCTTTCCTAAAAGTTAGTGGAATTTCCTGTTGAGGTAACTTTTATTCAAGTGGTTTGTAGTTCTTGTTTCTCTATGCTGGATTTCTAGTTCAATTTTTGTATAATACTGTGTCAGTTCCTTTCTTTTTGTTGTACTTCACTTATTCTTTATTTCAGTTTCTTTGTGTATTTGTGCATTGATAATAAGATCATGGCATCATTTTTGTTTTTATGTCAACTGCTGTTGGTAATATATGCTTTGATACTATCTGCAGAACTCCTAATTTTATGCAGTAGACTTTGTGCATTTGATGATGCTTGCAAGGCTAAACTATCTGCAAAACTCCTATTTTTATATCAACAACTTTGTGCACTGGATGATGCTTTCTTTCATTTTGTTATGAAAAGCGAGTCATTCCATTTAGTAGGAGATAGCTTCACACCTCGTCGGTGCTATACCTTTCGCCTATCTAAGTTAAATTTCTAAAAGTTATTGACACGTCTTGAGCATGTAGATTCCACTCTTTTACTGGAGGTACCAAAAAAAGAAAAAGATCTATGGTAGTTTGTCTAGTTCTCTTTATATCTTTAATCAGAGGATTCACATATGGAAGTCCTATTCTGGAGGCTGATTAGGACACAGGGAGAAGATGGTGGTTGTTAATTGGACAAATTAAAGAGATACCCTTTGGGTATGATTTCTCTAATAGATGCAATACTTTGCTTCTCATTTTACTAATGTAAGTCCAAATGTAAAGATGACATCTAGACAGATCTCATACAGCTCTTTACTGGACAGATTTCCTGTTTCTTTACAGCCTATCTTAGCATCGGACCACATGGAGCATTAAGTTCTGTTTAAGATTATTAATAGGATAGAGCAAACAAGCTTGATAGCCCACTTTTATCAGTCCTGAAATCTAGTTATTCCCTGTTCTCCAGGTTACATCCTGCAGGAAAAGATGGTGAAGATCTGTTGCATCGGAGCTGGATATGTCGGTGGACCAACTATGGCAGTCATTGCCCTCAAGTGCCCTTCAATTGAAGTGGCTGTTGTTGATATCTCAGTTTCCCGAATCACAGCGTGGAATAGCGATCAGCTGCCTATCTATGAGCCTGGTCTTGATGACGTAGTGAAGCAGTGCAGAGGAAAGAACCTTTTCTTCAGCACGGAAGTAGAGAAACATGTCTCGGAAGCAGACATCATTTTTGTGTCGGTTAACACTCCAACGAAGACTCGAGGACTTGGAGCTGGAAAAGCTGCAGATCTCACATACTGGGAGAGTGCTGCTCGAATGATAGCTGATGTATCCAAGAATGATAAGATTGTTGTGGAGAAATCAACTGTTCCGGTTAAAACAGCTGAAGCAATCGAGAAAATACTCACCCATAACAGCAAAGGAATTAACTATCAGATCCTATCGAACCCCGAATTTCTTGCTGAGGGGACCGCAATTCAGGATCTTTTTCATCCAGACCGCGTTCTAATTGGAGGACGAGATACCCCTGAAGGTCAAAAGGCAATCCAGACCCTCAAAGAAGTTTATGCGCGTTGGGTGCCTGAAGACAGAATCATTTGCACCAATCTGTGGTCAGCTGAGCTGTCGAAGCTCGCTGCAAATGCCTTCTTGGCTCAGAGGATTTCATCTGTTAATGCTATGTCAGCACTTTGTGAAGCTACTGGGGCTGATGTTACACAGGTGTCAAATGCTGTTGGTAAGGACACCCGAATTGGACCAAAATTCCTCAATGCAAGTGTTGGTTTTGGTGGTTCTTGTTTTCAGAAGGATATCCTCAATTTGGTTTATATATGTGAATGCAATGGCCTCGCAGAAGTTGCCAATTACTGGAAACAAGTGATCAAGGTGAATGACTACCAAAAGAATCGATTTGTTAATCGAATGGTTGCCTCAATGTTTAACACAGTTTCTGGAAAGAAGGTTGCTGTTCTTGGATTTGCCTTCAAAAAAGACACAGGTGACACCAGGGAAACTCCGGCTATTGATGTCTGCAAAGGCTTGTTGGGAGACAATGCTCACTTGAGCATATATGATCCACAGGTGAAGGAAAATATTTTATTCATAAACTCAAATCTTTGAATGTTATGAAAATAGCTAGCAACACCGCTATATATATAGTACGCAACCTACTTTAACTCAAAACATGAAAACCTATTCCTATATAATTCTAACTATATATCCTATTTAGACATGAATTTAAAAATATCAAATCCTAACCATTCTGATTTCCTACAACTTTGAATTATTTTTCCGAACCACAGGTCACTCAGGAACAAATACAAAGGGATCTCTCAATGAAAAAATTCGACTGGGATCATCCAACTCATCTCCAACCAATGAGCCCTGTTGGAGTGAAGCAAGTTAACGTGGTCTGGAATGCTTACGAGGCAACAAAAGACGCCCACGGTGTCTGCATTCTCACCGAGTGGGATGAGTTCAAAACGCTTGATTTCAAGAGGATTTATGATAACATGCAAAAGCCTGCATTCGTGTTCGATGGAAGGAACGTTGTTGATGCGGAGAAGCTTAGAGAAATCGGGTTCATCGTCTACTCCATTGGGAAACCTTTGGATGCATGGCTCAAGGATATGCCAGCTGTGGCATAAGAAACTTCAGAAGCACTAGAAATGAGAGGAAGATCCAATTCTTTCAATTCTTTTTTTTCCAAGTCAGGCCTTAAACTACTTATTCCAATCAATTAGCATGGTTGAGAATATGCATCTCTTTATTATTTCTCTTTCATTTTAACTTGTTGTTTTCCCAGCTCATGATATAATCACCCTATAGTACAATAATAGAAATTCACTTGTTTTGATTCACTTTGGCATAACTCTAAAATCTCTTTTTTTTTGCCAACATTGGATGAAATAGAAAGAATATCTTAAGTCTCTACCAGGTGCTGGGAACTGGCAAGACTAGTCGAACAAGATATGATTATCACCTGGACATACTGAAATTATGATATGATTTTCCCAAGGCACTTTCTTTAATCCTGCTGCATAAGGAATATTAGCATCATGCCACAACATCATGCTATTTTTTATAAGACAATGGAACAGAGAAACCAGATATATGCATGGACAAGTCTTCAGCATGTAGATGCAACCCTTCTACTCAACAACATACCCAGTGAAATCACACAACGTGGGGTCTGGGGAGGGTAGAGTATATGCAGACCTTAACTCTACCTTGATAGGTAGAGCGGTTGTTTTCGAGAGACCCTCGGTTCAAGACAAAGCATAAGCACAAGCAAAAGCAAAGTAAGAGCCAAGTAAGAGAATCGCAAAATGTAAAGCAGTATGAGAATGCTGATATCAAAAGCGAATAAGCCATGATAGCGCATTCTGAAAAAGTAAGCAGTAACTAGCGCAGGTAAATAAGCTAAACAAAGTACACTAAAGGGGACACAACAACAGAAATCAAACTACAGAGGATTATAAAGCAATATTGTGCCTATTAGTATGATCGGCTAAGCGGGCCTACAATAATAACACTACAACTACCAGTTTGCAAGCATAAGTAGGACTACGGTCGACTACCTACTACCCTTCTACCCTAATTCGTGTCCTCCATAATCCCCTATCTAAGGTCATGTCCTCAGTAAGTTGCACCTGCGCCATATCAGGGTCAAAAAGCAAATGAAAAAAGAATTTATAGAGTTTAAAGTTAACTATATATCTATAATCAGAGTGTTCACATATGAATGCCAAAATTCCTGGAGGCTGATTAAGACACTGGGAGAAGGAATATCTTTTAATTGGAAAAAAAGCCACACTCGTTTGAATATGATTCCTCTAGTATGATAAATGAGATGTCAGTGGATCCTGGACCCGGTGGATCCAGATCCGTTTTATAGGATATGAATCTTCAAAATTTGGACCTGACGGATCAAATCTGTATATGGATCTTGTATTTGAGATCCGTATCAGGTCCAGATCCGACTCGTGGATCCGTTTTTTATGAAATATATCTATTACCTAGAATGTAATTTTATAAGTATTTTCTTAAATTTTTTCATAATTTATGTATTTTACATTCTAATCAAACATCACGTAAATTGGAAGATAGTGTTAAGTAATACTGTCATTGGAAAAGAGAAATAAAAAGTGATTTTTT
Source organism: Anisodus tanguticus (assembly GCA_034509755.1). Taxonomy (NCBI): domain Eukaryota; kingdom Viridiplantae; phylum Streptophyta; class Magnoliopsida; order Solanales; family Solanaceae; genus Anisodus; species Anisodus tanguticus. Next base: position 8,531,234 of record CM067547.1, on the reverse strand, counting down.
AAAAAGGATTGGAAAACAAAAAACAGTAGGTGCTAAGATTGTTAGTACCGATTCCCTATAGGATCAACTAATACCAATCAACTAACGTTTGTGTCAGTATTTAGGATTAATTTCTTGAAGCTCTATCCTCTGTGTGTGTCGAACAATATGCCAGGAAATAGAACTTTCTAAACATGAACGAAAATAATAAAAAAGGGTCCCATATTTTTTGGCGACAGGTTTAGATTAGTGCTTTAATTTCTTGAACAATTTTAGTTCTTTAAGGTTGTTAAAGTGAGTACTTTGGCTGCCATCAAATATTTAATAATTATGTTGGTTAGATTGATGAGTTTCATTTTGTCAAAAAAAATTCAAATATTTAAATATTTAATCAGATTGGGTTTCATTTTGCCAAAAAGTTTCAACGGGTGGGAATATTATTCAAGGCAATTTTTTTTACATGTGTATCCAAATCCGATCCATGGACCCGATGGATCCGGATTTGAATATGATTTTTATGGACCCGATGGAAATGGATCCAAATATAAAAACGGATCTGGATCTAGTAGGATCCGATCCAGATCCGATCCTTTGACATCCCTAAGTCATTGATGATATGATCCGACACTTTGCTTCTGTTTTTAGTAACACAAGTTTAAATGTAATGATCAAATTTGTAAGAGAATTCAACATTACTTTGCCGGTTAATTTCCAGCTGTTTCTTTACAGCCGATCCCAACAGAAAAACTCACGTGGAGAATTGAAGTTATATTAGGACTATAAATGGGATACAACGTACATGCTTGATAACCCATTTCTTATACCAGTCCTGAATTGTAATTCTTCATTTTGTCCCACGTTTCATATTGCAAGAAAAGATGGTGCCCGAATGATCACTATTCTTGGATTTACTTTCAAGAAAGACATAGGTGAAACAAGGGAGACTCCTGCAATTGATGTGCAAAGGCTTGTAGGGAGAAAATGCTTAACCGTATATAATCAAGTCATTGAGGATCAATGAAAAAGTTTGACTGGGATCATCCAATTCACCCCTAGCCAATGAGCAACTGTAATGTGATTTCAGATGCTAACGAAAACAACCTCTACCTCCCTAAGGTCTGCATAGTCTGCCCTCCTCAGATTCCACTTGTGAGATTGGACTGAGTATGTTGTTGTCGGGATACTTATGAAGCAACAAAAGACGCCCATGGCCACTGCATTCTCACTGAGTGGGACGAGTTCGAAACATTTGACGTCAAATTCAAATATTAAAATTGCATTTTACAAATATTAACACAACAGCGCATGGAACATGTATATGACTCAAAAATGCAACCTTTTCGTTCTTGAAGGTTTCATGTTCTTTGTTCTGGTTATGACGAATGTTGTGTCGCTTTAACACGTTAGTGGGTAAAAGGAGAAAAACGTCTGGTTCTTACACTCCTATAATATGACCCCATTAAAATCAAATGTGTACACACCTCATATTATGAAAATTCTAAGCACATTTAAACTCCAATCTGATGCATGCACAGAAAGATACATAGCATCTTGTTTAAAGTAGCGCATAACAGGAACAATTTCTTCATTAATTACCAGTATTCTCTTTGGTCAACTTCAAATCATACCACGCTCATGGTATTTTCTTCACCGAGTACCAATCACTATAAAGGGAGTGCAGCTCATTAATAAGATAATTGGCTTCCCCCGTGCAACATACTGTAACCAGAAAGAGACATACAGAGAATTACAGCCTTATATACAGCTATCTAATCGTAACAGTTAATATCCATGGACTTTCTCAGTTAGCAGAATCCTTCTACCGAGCAGTATAATGGGCAAATTTCCAAGTCTTAGCATAAGCCACTCTCTTGACACTGCTCTTTGCAAAAAAAAAGAAGAAAGGGGTTGATCCTAAGATGCACGGCCACTTCCACGAGGCATTTTCTTTGAGCTAGCTGCACAAGGCATAAAAACACCGAGCAACAATATTTGAATAAAACAAATGGAACAACGAAATCATATTTTTCTTAAAGGAAATTCAACTGCCAAACCTCCAAAAAATATGATAATTAATTGCCTCAACATCAAATAATTTGGTCCTAATGCATCAAGAGGATGCCTCCGATAAGTATTGTAACTTTCTACGATTATCCTTTGAATATTTTAATCACTAAATATGCACCAAACACATAAGCATTTTAAATTTCCAAGGACTATGACTCCTTCAGCTGAATCTCTAGTTCAGCAAGGCTCACTGGATCCAACTCTCGAGGTTCTAATTGTCATAAGATATTAACTCTTCCAATAAATGAAACTACTCACAGCTTATAAGGTATCCTTCCTGTAGTAGGCAATTAGGCATCTGACTGCTGAAAGTAAGATGTTTCATTTACTTCTGTAAAAGTTTTATTGTCATTTGAACTACAAATGCAGTCCAACACTCCAATGGAAACAACAAATATTTTATTGAAAATAAAGACACTCCAACTAGTCCCTTGCTTAAACCAAACGTCCAGCTTGGATTGCAGGACCCTCAACAATGAGATGGGAAGGTACTCTTAGTAGTGTGCCGTAAGGCACCAATAAAGCAGCCACACCAACAGAAACTGAAAATAACAAACAAAAACACCCACGAACATAAAAGAGAGTAAGAGCACTTACAGTCTTCAACATCTTTCAACTGATAGTAGTGAGGAGCTATTTCTACAAGCCATTCTGGTTTGAGTTCTGTAACCTGCCAGGACAACCCCCATTACAATCTCTGTGAATCATTACAGCTAAAGTAATAATAACCCTGATAAGAAACAAAAAAGAAAGAGAAAAAGTAACGGACTTACCTGCCGCATGTACTCCTTAGACGTCAGGACCAGCTCATGGTAAACAACCCATCTGGGCAGCACCTACAACGTGCAAGCGCGAAAGAGCAATGATTTTCATGAAGTTACTATTATCATCAAGGTCACATTACATGTCTAGAAAACACAAAAATACAAAGCAAAACAAAATATGAGCAAGGATTTGAAAGCACAGAAGGATTGAAATGGGAGGGCCGGGGAAGATAAGACCTCATTGGCTGGTTGAGATGATCATAATTAGCTAACAACACGCAGAATTACCAGTTCTCAAGTCTTACCACTGCTAGGAGAAGTTGAAAAGGCGAAAGGGGTGAGGGAATTAGGGGGGAAGGAAAAAGAGAGGAAGGAAGAGACGAATAAGGAGCTAGCTACGTTGGCAATAACTTAAGAGACTGGTGAGAGATAAAAATAGAGTGCTCTGTCGTTGGAGGAATGGACTCAATTACAAGACTCTTTCATAGGTAGCAGTGGCAAATAAGAGGGTAAAACTTCATAGAGTCGGCGGAAGTGGATGAAGGGGTATATGAGAGAGTGGAGGAATTAAGCAGTGTGATAGAGCAATTATAATGAGCTGGAGAGCTAAGTTGGGAGGGCTAATATGTTCAATCATATAGGAGAAGATAAGGGGGAGTATAGTTGGGAGAGAGATGGGAAAATGAGGTGAAGGCAGTAGAGAGTTGTACAAGTAACAAGACACCAAGACCGTATGGATTCACCTTGCATTTCTTCCAACAGCATTAGAATACGGTCAACGGAAAGGGTATGAAGACCATTGTTGCATTTTAGGAGACTCAAAAATTTGAAAGAAGCATCAATACATCTTTTATAACTATCACATGTGCCAAATAAGTTTAGTGATAGCATCAACAAGATAATCTTTAAGGTAATTGCTACTAGACTAAAAAAGGTGTTGAACAAGACAGTGTCCATCTCTCAGGATGAGTTCGATGAAAAGAAGAAAAATCCCAGACATGGCTTTGGTTACAGAAAAAGTGATCGACCTAGAAGGAAGAAAGGAGTGCCAAGAATCTAGTGCAAAGGAGAAGACCTATAATCAGGTGATTGGGAGTTCTTGGACTTCTTAATATGAAGATGGATCCGGGATACAAGAACATAGATCAAGTTCCGCATAGTAAAGGTCAAATACTTGGTCCTAGTGAATAGCAGCTTGTGCGAATTCTTTGGATCTGGAGGGCCGTGAGACAGGAGGACTCATCCCCCCCCCCCCATGTCATTCATCCTAGTAATGGAAGTGTTGAGTAAAGTGATGGATAGAGTTACAGAAGGTGGTTACTTGAAGAGCTTCTCTGTAGCGACCAGGATCAATATACAGTGAAGCTTTCAGATCTCTTGTTCACAGAAGCAAGTTTCTTGTCATGCAGACATAAACCACACAGATTACCTTAGCTAGGTCTTACTTGGATCTAGTCAGTGTCAGTGTCAGGTCTCATGATCACCTCATTAAGTGTATCATTTTGGTGGGATGAAGTGAACAATATTGAAAATTTACCACAAGTGTTTGATTGCAAAGTTGTAACTCTTCTGATTACTTATCTCGGCTTACCCTTGGGCGCTTCTAATAAAGACCAAGAAGCATGAATCTCGGTGGTTGAGAGTTAAGAAGAAACCAGTATAATAACAAAAGTACATGTCGAAATGAGGAACCAAGTATTAATTGAAAACACTTTGTCAAGTGCTGCACAAATCGATCAGTGTCATAGGAAAATTGGAAAGGTTTCAAAGGAACTTCCGACAGGATTCAGTAAATGGGACTAGGAAGTTCCACTTAATTGGGAGGATGTTACGTCTCCAAGGAAATGGAGGTATCTTACGGTGAAAGATCTCTTATCAAAAAAAAAAAGTTATGGAGGTTCAAGCTTCAAAAGCACGGTCTTTGGAGGGAGGTGATAGCTGAAAAGTATAAATTTTTTGAAGAGGAATAGATGACCAAAAATATCACTCCCTTTTAGGTACGGACTTTGGTGGAATATTATGAAAGGGTAGGAAGACTTCATCAATAACATAACCTTCATATCAATAACATAACCTTCATCGTAGAGGGTGGAAGCAGAATCAACTCTTGGAGTTGAGAGGGGTAAGGAGATGGACTGCTTTCAATAAATAAGCTGTTGGTGGGGGAAAATCGAGTTTTCTACACTGACTAGTCTTGAAGCCAACACATTGAATTATACACATGGCTGAGAGCCCTACAGCCCAGGCACAACGACGCAATTATCAGGGGCACGCTCTACCACTGAGCTAATAAGCAGTGCGTGATAAAGGGGCAATGAAAGAGGCACTCTCCAACTGAAAACTTAAAAAGGAGGAAGACAACTTGAAGCGCCCGGGGTAGAGTACAAGTATGTAAATTTGATCCCGGTTCTTGGTGCACTCATGAGATCCCAATTTGTCCAGAAGATTGGATGTTATTGTAGAGGATCACATTACGTTGTAGATCCTCATTTGTATACAGGAGCTTTTCCATTATTAATAGAACTATTTACCTCATCAAAAAAGAACTGGACGATTGAAATGGGAGGGATGGGGGAGATAAGACCTCGTTGATCGGCTGAGTCATAATTAGCCGAACAACACAGAATTATCAGTTCTCAGGGATGAGCATCCGAAGACTAGTAAATCCTAGGAAAGAAACCATGAACGTGCCACCAAATAAGCTCAATAGGTGGTCGATTCAGACATGCTACACTTTTTAGTTATTGGGATCTACAATCACTAACTTTTAAATTGTGTTAGCATCTCAACTGCTAAGTTGCCAACAAGAATACCATATCTTGGGTGATATAAGGTGATGAAGCCAAGAAAATAATCCAAAGAAAGATAATTTATGCACTAAAAGTGTTCGTTAGCCAAAACTTGCAACATCTTTTTCTATTTATTTTTCCATCTCTTAGTAAACAAAATCCTTTACCTGTGATAAACCTGAGCTGGGGTGAATGTTAACTGTCTGGGGGTGTTTAACAGTTCGATAAGATCCATTCTTTTGTAGTTTTGCAGAGTGGGGGAAAAATCCTGATGTTATAGCCTTCTTTATAGCTTCATAGTCATTTTCATTTGACGTCAACTCAATTTCCACCCTTTCCAGCAGGCCTTCCAATTGATCTCGAATATCCCTAGCTCTCTTCATGCTTCTGACCTGGAAAGTTAAAAGAATGGTTTCATTAGACATTATAGGTAACAATGATGAATCAACTTCAGTCATACTTTAAAATTACAATCCCTCCCCCCAAACCCCTTTTGTATAAAATCTGCAGTCCAGTCACGGACAGTTCCTGCCAGTAGCCATGTTTATGATACAACAACAATAACAACGAATAATATACCCAAGTAGAAAGCAAGTCGGAGTTTGCTATATATATCCTCATTGTCTATGTCGCTCCATTTAAGCCTGTCTCAATCCAATATTATAAAATTCTACAGAATCGAAAAGTAATTCTGCCGTTTTTAGTTAAATCCCCGTAGATGAAATTATCTTCCAATGACAGTGGTGAATTTTCAAACAAAGCATGGTATCACTTAAATATTTTGTACCACCAGAATCACAAGTCAGCTCAATATGCATTTTATCGGGCTAGATGGCTTCCTCTAACGAGGAAAAGAAGAGAGCTATCTAAGCTTAGAACAAGAATTTGAAAGTAACCTGCATGCATTTTACTTAGCTATTAGGTGTCTTCTTTCCACAAGAAAAAGAAGAATCTATCTTAGTGTAAAACAAGAACTTCATACTAACCTGTATGTAATTTTCATAGCACCACTGGGTTGCATAGTTTGTTTCCTTCCAGGAACTGTAGACCTTGAAAACAACAGCAGATAAAGAAGATTACCTTTTCTAACATGCACCCAAGCAGCACCTCTGTAATTTCTTTTGTTCATATAAAGGTGGGAAGCTAAATTATCAAGTAATTAAATAACGATAGCGTGTTCTCATGACCTAGCAAGTATTTTGAATTGCGATAAAGACATCGTGTTTTCCTTAACATCCTACAGATGTACCCTGCCCTACACCAAAAGAAACATACACCTACATGGTAGCACTTATTTTCACCTGATCATATAAGATATTTCTTTATCCTCGTTTACCTTTCAACTCAAAAAAAATAGTCATGCCTACCCTCCGACCCCAGAAAACTACCTCTTGGGGGCAAGTCTGCCATATGCACTTGTTTCTACTTTGTCTATATGTGGATGTACTTTGGAGGCAGGATTGATCAAGGAAAGAAATCAATGTGAAGCAGATATGCAAAACACAATATCATGTGGCTACAGAAACCTATACTGACCAGGAATATGATTGTGCCACAGCAGGTTATTATCATTAAGCAACAGACCTTTAGCAGAGCGATATGATCTCCCACATTGCCCACATGAAAATTCAACCGAGCATTATCCGCGTGGACTTGTTTGTCCTTTGGACGATAAAAGATTGAATTCCCCACAGAAAGCATTGCGGCAATACTTATTATTTCAACAGAGCACTTGTACTTTTCAGAGGCAACAATCATCTTGGACAGCATGGGATCTAGAGGAAACTCGGCCATTCTTCTACCAACTTTAGTCAACTCACCGAGCTTGTTAAGTGCACTAAGCGCAAAGAGCAATTCCAGCGCTTTGAGTAGAGCTTCAGCTGGTGGGGGGTCCATGAAGTCAAAATTCAGCAAGTCATGAATCCCAAGACTCTTGAGAGAGAGCACAACATTTGCAAGGTTTGTCCTTTGTATTTCAGGAACTGTGTTATCTTCCAAATCATTCATGTAATTATATGCAGTGTATAACCGAAAGCACTTTCCAGGTCCTGTTCTTCCAGATCGACCAGCACGTTGATTCGCAGACGCCTTTGATATAGGAGCGACCAGTAATGACTCCATTCCCGTCCGAGGGTTGTAAGACTTCATCTTAGAAAATCCCGGATCAATAACATATTTAATCCCATCAATTGTCAATGATGTTTCAGCAATATTTGTAGCCAGGACAACCTTACGAGCCCCTTCAGGAGTGGGCTCAAATATCTTGGCTTGTAATTCTGTTGGCAGGTTTGCATATATTGGGCAAATTATCAGCTCAGCAATTTTAGTCCCCAGACCCTTTATCCGGTGCTTAATGATCTCCTCCGCTGTTTCAATCTCCTCCTGCCCAGTCAAAAAGATTAATATGTCACCATCACCCGGTGGTTGAGTCACATGGATCTGAAGAGCGGTTACAACTGCTGCATCCAAATAATCGGCCTCTGGAGCTTTCGTATAGTGTATCTCAACTGGAAACCGCCTTCCAGGAATTTTAAAAATTGGAGCACAGTCAAAATAATCACTGAACTTCTCTGCATCTAGAGTAGCACTTGATATTAGCAACTTCAGATCAGGCCGAAATCGAGAAATATCCTATGATAAAGAAAGTAGATTGTTAGAAACAAGAGGACCATGGGGATGCAGTTTCACACCTCATCAGTGTCGCAATTGAAGGCCAAAGAGACTAATGCAAATTTGTTACATTCCATCCCAGTTCACTAATCCATAAAACCCCACCAGCCACCATAAAATCATTAATCATTTGCTTGGAAACTAGGGAAGGAAAAATAATCTGTTGCCTGTTTCTTTTGAAAGAAAGTATGAGAATGTTGAGAAAAAAATCCTTGAGCATCAAAGTGAGAATTTTTGGGAACCCCATGGAAAAGCCCTTCTACCAAGAGATTTTTTTTAATTAAATTTCCTCCATGTTTCTTTTCCTGAAATGTAGTGAAAATTAGGACGAATTTAATAACAAGACTTTTGTATAATTGTATTTACGCAAGCTCCTTTGACAAACAAAAAAGGAAAGAGTTCGCAATTTTGGCTGCTTCCCAGTTTCTAAACAAAGGGAAACGCCCAATTATTACCCATATTAAAATCTAAAGGCTACTTGATTCAAAAAAAGATTTAAACACTAAACTAGGGAAAACTTGCCTTAACCAAGCCAAACAAAATGTCCGTTGAAAGTGTCCTTTCATGTGCCTCGTCGACCATGATGACACTGAAAAGCCAGGCACTTGTTTAGAGAGATCAAAAGGTTTGAGAGTTACGTAAGGAAAACAATAAGATCATTTACTACAGCACAAACCTATAGCTTGCTAGGTCTGGCTCACCAAGGAATTCTCGCAGCAGCATCCCATCAGTCATATATTTCAGAATCGTTTTCTCAGAGGTACAGTCTTCAAACCGAATAGAGTAGCCAACCTGAATGTGATGGATATTACATATTGGCCAACTGATGTAAAGATTGACAAAACATTTCTCCAAGTTCTAAGCTACAAATATCATTTGAATAAGACAGCTTTAACATATTCGCTAAAAAAGAGCGAGCATACCCTCTCTTAACTAATAAATGAGCAAACACACCATCTAAAGCATACCTCATGGCCTAGTTTCACTCCCATTTCTTGAGAGACACGTGCAGCAACACTCATTGCAGCAACTCGACGAGGTTGAGTACATCCAATCTATGAGAAGCAAATATTAGTTTCAGTAACCATCGACAATATATCTGAACCCATTTCTACATTGCTAAGAACAGGCGTTTAATGGCTTCAAGATAAAGGAGATAGCATTGCCTTGAAAATAAGATCATACCTTCCCACGTTTGGTATATCCCGCCTCATGCAGATACTGTGGTATCTGGGTGGTCTTCCCGGAGCCCGTTTCTCCAACAATAACAAGAACCTGCAGCAAGCACCCAATTCTTATACAGTGTCCACATAACAAACTTAGTAGAAAGGGCATTATAACTAGCCTCAGACCCCCAAAGGAAAGTAAAAAACAGATGCAACCAACCTAACCTGATGATCATTAATAGCTTGGAGCAAATCTTCCCGGTAGGGATACATTGGTAGTGTCTTCCTATCCTCCTAAAAAGGTATCCATGAAAGACGATTAGTATAAATGAGTTTCAACAAATCAAACATAAAAAAAATGGAATGTACAACCCGTGGTCAATCTAGCAAAATTGATCTCAATGAAAACTAAGAGGTCGAGATAAAGTGAAAAAGCCAGAGAGCAAAAGCAATTCCAGCAGATAAGGCAGTACTTTATAGATGCAGACCTTCGTAATCAATTTCAATCCACCGAATTCTACAAAGAGAATCACCCATTTCGGGAATATAGAAAAATCTCACTCAATATGGTCAATGCCAATCCCTTAGTAACTCCCACCTCGCAAAGCACGAAAAAAAAAACTAGGCAAACACTCAAACGGGCTATACAAAATATACACACACACATACATAGCGTAGATTCGTGCTTTTTCTTCCAAAAGAATACGTATCGCAAAGCACGAAAAAAAAAACTAGGCAAACACTCAAACGGGCTATACAAAATATACACACACACATACATAGCGTAGATTCGTGCTTTTTCTTCCAAAAGAATACGTAATTAAAGGACCTCATTTTAGTGAATAAGTAGCTGGGAAGATGATACAGTTCATAATATTTTTTTTATTAAGGACAGTCCATGATATATTATATGAAATAAATCAAAAGAAAGCATAAATTTCATGATCACTTGATTTAACACACAGATATACATTACTAGTTATAAGCCCCAAAGCACAACCCATCATAGTAAAAGGAAAAGAAAGACCCTGCAGGGCCGATAACTCTTCTACAATAAGCCAAAGAGACAAGAAATGGTTTAAGCAGGAAAGAAAGGAGAGACCAGCACTAGTTGCTGTAGTATGCTGTTGCTACGCCTATCGTCCCTTTTTTAGGTTAGACGTAGACGTCCTTGTGCTTTCCATTTTATCCATATCTACACTTCCACCGATCTTCAACCACGTTTTGATTTACAAAGCAGTGATACTGAAGTCATACTCATACAAGATATAATAAAAATGAAATTCACCGATGTAGCAGTCTCGCGCATATGAGGAAATTATAAAACAAGATGGTGGAAGACCATAACTGCTGATATATTGCAAAGCATGATGATGATAAATCAATACCTGGAGTTTTTCAAAAGCTGATGTGGCCATAGTTTTCTCTATTGACTCAGTGGAAGGCTCTTGGTCAACCTAACAAACCAAAGATAATCTTAAAACAATGATCAAGAAACTAGCAAGACAAGATTTAGCATAACAACATGTCAACAGGGTTGAATAAGCAGGCATACATTAACACCATCCATCACTGCTGCCTTTATGAACTCAATTTGGTCTTCAAAAACAAATCTGCACCAAAGTAGTTCTTGGGTTTTAAATAATAAGATTTAGGTGGAAAACATATTACCCTTCAGGTCCTCGATACAGCAAAATGCACTATCTGTAAAGCACAGAAACCAATTCTTCCAAACCGTCCTTTATGCATGTACATTGGACACATACATGGGGAAGGAGAGGGGAAGGGAGAGACAGAGAGAGAAGCAGGACGAGAAGCTAGAACTTACTGATAGTCCTCAGATCTTGACTTTCTATCTTTTGACCCAAATTTAAGTGTCGCCTTCCCTGTGTTGCGATAATTCCAAATTTAGAGACTCGAAAACTTATAAGTTCATAAAAACTTTGAGTTAGGTGAATTAGAGATTACCAATCTGATGTTCCTCCCATGCTTCTTGTTCAGCAAAAGGGTTCATCTTTTCGGCAGCATTTGGATCCCTAGAAATGTCAAAACAAAATAGAAGACCGGATAAACTTCTTAAATAATAAAAATTGACTCTCTGAGGCCAACACACACTTTTGCACAACTCTGTATGCTATAGCAACTGTTACAACTATCTTCGTCAGTACCTGTATCGCTGTGAAGCCACCGAAAATCTCTTTTCCTGATTTACACCACCTTCAAGATCATACGCATCAGGTATCCTATACTGTAATCAAAACAAGAGAAACCGTAAGGAATCTTCATAGAAAACTGACATAAGCTGGAATGAGGCATGGAGTTCAGATTCTGTCTCCCGGAATAAACTTATTTTATATTCCCAATTTCTAACACTTTTACAATTGGTTCATCTATTCTTCAGATTGATGGCACAAGTAACAAAGCATCAAATTTACCTCGCAATGATTAGGGATAGGGGTGGGCAAAAAACCGGGAGAACCAAAAAAACCGAACCGAAATTCGGTTCGTTTTTTTCTCAAATTTTTGAAAAACCGAACCGAATCTGGATTTAGTGATTCGGTTCTGTTTTTAAATTTTGGATATGAACCGAACCGAAAAAACCGAATTAAATATATAATTATTCTTATTTTTTATTTTAGGCTACTACTATCTCTTGAATCATAGCCATTGAAGTCAATCTATGAAGCTTTTATGGAAGTCGAATGCGGCATGAACTTGATTAACATATCACGGAAGCATTGACATAAAATGTAGGGAGAGAAAGTAGTTGTAAATTGGTGAAACTTTAAATGGTCATAACTCTGAGCTCGTATGTCCGTTTTACCCGATTTGTTTTTTAATTTTGGGTATTTTTTCGAGACGGAGCGGGCCCAATCTAACGCAATGCGGTTTAGAGCAGCCAATTTTTACGAAAACGTCCGTTTTCCAATCAATTTGTGTTTTCCCCCAAATCGGTTTCTAATTTTTCTTTCTTTAGTAAACATCTCACGATACACAATAGATTTCAACGTCGAAGTTTCATGGTAGTGTAGGTGTGAATGTCAATTTCAATTTTGAAAATTCAATTTTTTTTAAAAAATCTTCGACCCGACCCGACCCACTAGAAAAAACCGATAAAATCCGATACGTTTGGCGATATAAACCGAACATAATTTTTTTTTAAAAAAAAATTGTATTCGATTTTTTTAATCGGTTCATATTTTTCGTATACAAAACCGAATCGATATACGCCCACCCCTAATTAGGGACATAGCTACCTTTTGTGAAGGGGTCAACGGAATCCCTTCGCTGAAAAATTACCCAGTGCAACTAAGGTCAAAACAATCTTTTTCTGTAGATATATAAACTGTTGAATCCCTCGAGTGCGACAACTTTTACATTTTTCTGAATCCCCTAACTCAAATTCCTAGCTCTTCCACTAGCCATGATTTAGACCTATCTTATGAATAATTCGGTAATTAAACATTAAATAAGAAAATAAACCAAGTATAAAAAATAATAAAAGCTTCCACTAACTGTTAAAATCCAAATATCGTACGCCCACAACCAACATCCTATAGTATTATTCAGAAAAGGAAAGAGTGAAAACAACATTTGAGGTTTTCTTTTCCAATTCTTGATACTTTTAAGGACGACGTCGAGAAAAAGTACAATCATCCAATATTTGAACTATGAATGAAAAAAAATAACTCACACAACAAATCCAGAAGTTAAGCATTTTCATCTTTTCATTTATGTTCGGAATTAAACTGCACTCAAGCCTTACGAGAGGTTTATTTTTTGAAGTAATAAACTTTATTAACGAAGGGCAAAAAACATCCGTATATAAAAAGTAGAAAACCTTGCAAAAATATATAATTTTCTATAAATGACATTAAATCATCTATACATATAAGAACCTCGTGGGTCGTAACGACCCGTCTGGTCGTTTCTTGCTATAAACCCTTATTTGCTTGTTTGACAATTCCTGTAGACTCCTTGTGGGGTTTGTGATGCGCGGGGATGGGTAACACGAATCCCGAGGTCTATTTATATGAGTTGTATTTTAGTCGGTCGGGGAAGCGGTAGCTTCGTGCTCCGCTTCTCTCGAGCTTGCTTGCGTGAAGGCTTAGAGCCTTTTTCGCTAGGTCCAAAAGCTTCCCAAAATGCTAGCCTATATCTCCATCTCCGCTCTTCTTGCTCCACCAATAAGCTCCTACTGCGGAGCTAACCCTTGTTCTATTGGTTTGGTGGTTGCTACCAAGACGATTTCTATATGCCCATCAAAGGACCTCAAGATGCTAATCCACGAAAAAGGATACTAGAAATTTGGAAGAACATTAGATGAAAAGCCCAAAACTAGAAACTTCGAGTTGGTTAGTTTGACTCAAAGTTGACTTGTGGCTAGATGAGTTCGTTTACGGATTCTGTCGCTTCCGGTAGTTCCAGAGAGTTATTTATGACTTAGTCGAGTCATCGGTTCGCTTCTCGAGGCAATCGGATGTATTTTGTGGCTGTATTTGTAAAATTTGGATTATGGTTTAGACCCGAGCGATTCTTTAGAAAAGTATGTCTTGGCTCAGTTATTTGTGAAATCCAAGGGTACGAGCAAGTTCGTAGCACTGTTTACTATAGACGAGCATGGTTGGTTCGTGCCCGGGGGGTTCCTGAAGTGTTTTGGGTGTTAGATGGAGGTTTTGGTTTGTTTTGCATCTGCTTGTGTCTGGTGTCCACCTCGGCGGAAGGTTGGCCCGTCGAAGCTGAAGATGGGAAAATGGGAAGTTCTGCCACAGTGGAGTCGAGTCCGTTGTGGCGAGGCATGATGTGTCAAGTGACATCCGCTACGGCTTAGGCTTCTCCTTCACAGCCGGTCCGCTCCAGCGAATCCGATTCTGCTGGGGCAGATCACTTCAGGTTTGAGGTAGGCTACGGTTTAGCTTTTCGAGACTCCGATAGAAATACATAACTAGTTATAAATATTGAGGGGGTATTGGGCATATTTGGGGTCCCACTAAGCCGGTTGTGATGAACGGTTGAGTGGGTACCGGTATTGAACTGTGATGAAGAGGTTTGGGGAACCAGTCTTGTGTTGATTCCGTCTTGTGTGGGGTACCGGTTGAGTGGGTTTGTTGCTGTGTATGAAAACTGTCATTGGGTGATATTGAGTAACTTGGTTGGATTGTGAACTTAAAAGGGATTATTCTTGATACTTGAGATATTGTGGACTCTATGAACATCTTAGTGATTATGTGATATACATGGTTATTGAAATGCGAAGTGTAAGGAATATTTGGTGTCAACTTGGTATTTATCTTAGATTATGTATTTCAGTCGTTGTCGGCCTATGATGCCTACGGGGTACATTGTGTACTCATGCTAGACTTGCTGCCTTCTTTTTGGATGCAGATTCAGTACCTTCTACCTCCACAGCATCGCAAGGTTGAGAGTTCGAGTTGTTGATCCCAGACATTCAGGGTGAGGATGATATCTCCGGCATACCCTTGGATACTCTCTCTATTTTAATGTCTTTTGTTCGCATTTGAGAGACAAATTCAGTTTTGGCCTGCGTGCCCATTCTCAGACTTGTTTCGTATTTGTTAGTGCTCTTGTATCTACAGACTAGATCCTTGGGGGTATTTGTTGATGTTTCAGACTTGTTATTTATTCCGCATTTATAGTATGAGACAACTTATGTAGTATTTCGTTATCTTCCGCTTTTACTTATGTCGTATCATGTCAATGATTTGGGAGTGGTTCGCCTACGTAGTGGGATTATGCAGGTGCCACCACGATCCCTGAAAAGGGGTCGCGACATGGGTGCGTCAAAAAGCAATAAGGGATAAAAGGCTATTCCTCAAGTGTACAAAATCATTCACAAGCATATTAGGAAATAATATCGTTAGGGGATAAATCGAAAAGAAAAGTCCATCATAAAAGGAAGATCAACGGAAGGAACGTTCATCCTTTAGTTAGAAGTACCCAGATGTAGCCTTTATTGGATCAAAGCAATAAATAACTCATAGGGAACAATAGACAAAGAGACAGTGCTACTTAGACCTCGTTTTTCTTTTTCAATAAATGGCAGAGACAATAAAAATAACAAATGAGAATGAAACATGTCCATGGAAGCGATAAATATTCAGAACATTAATTACCTCATCCATGTCACCAGTATCTTCTGTTCGCTTCTTAACTAGTTCATATATTTCCTTCTTATACCTACAAATATATAGGTCCTGAGTAAACAACATATGCATACACAAAGCAATCCCACATTAGACCAGAGTGCATTTAAGAGAATAAAAGGGCAGCCCAGTGCACTAAGCTCCCGCTATGCGCGGGGTCCGGGGAAGGGCCGGACCACAAGGGTCTATTGTACGCAGCCTTACATTGCATTTCTGCAAGAGGTTGTTTCTAGTTACTCCAAGGCTCTCCTTCAGTCCATTTAAGAGAATGTTAGACCAATAAACCAGAAAAGGCAAATGCAGAAAGGCACTAACTCCATGTTCACAAGAATTCATGCAGTACTCATCAAAATCTTCATATGATAAGGGAATGATGAAATTCTATCAGTCTGAATAACAGCAAGAATTTGTATACATTATCAGTTTATCACAAGCATTGAACAAGTAGTGGGATAAAATTAAGTTTTATAACAAAAAGGCAACTTATGAGAAACCCTAGATGACTTCATGTTAACCAGAATTAGGACTTCCACTGAAGCAGGAAGGATAAGCATGTAAAACCCATCCATATATAAGCTACTAGAAGAGAATGAAAAACACAAAGCACTTTAGGATTCAATATCAAAAGAGTAGATGCTCTACACATCATGCGATATCTAAGTAGCAAGAAATAAGTCTTGAAATATACAAGTGACACGGGGTGAGTTCTCTATAGAATCAATTGCAAGAAGAAATCAGCAAAAACAAAATATCAAATTAAGAATAGTTTGAGAAAAAGCATCAAAACAAAGGGGAAAGTGTATTTCCTTGCCTTAGTTCACGTTGCTCTGCTTCTGTCAGCTTCACTCCCTCAAACAAGTATTGCTCATCCTCTAAATAATCTCTGGAATACCACAAATATGGTTATACATTAACCAATAACCAGAATGAAATAATTTTAGATTATATCACATAGGACAACATAATTTACTTCCATATAATAAGTGATGGTGTAAACTATTATGTACAATCATCCAAGTACCGGAGTTCCTCTAGCTTCTTCTGCTCCCTTTTCTTCAAATATTCTTGTCTTGAAACATTCCTGGATCACAATGAAATTGGGATGTGAGTTTGTAAATTATGTTAGAATGCCAAATGAAGCGCTCAATGTGCAAAATCACAAGGATTGATGGGTGATATTATTCAAAGCTCAGGAAGATATTGTAAGATTGCCGAAACAAATTGTTTACATAAGTATATTTGTTTCATATTTCTGCCCTAAATTCTTCACATAGTTATAGCAGATCTGATTACTCAAAAATAATTCCCACAAGAAGAAGGTAGAGAATAACAAACACAGAAAAAGATAGTGAACAATAAATGTGGAATGTGATGCGTTATTCGATCACTAACATAATATCAGTCTATTTCAACAAGACATTGTTATGCATTAACACCAAGTGCTTCTCAATTACATCCCTAATCGACCCTAGAATGGATGAATAGGAACACAGTTCTCTAGTACAAAACACTACAATGTGTCCTTTTCTGTCCCTAGTACTATCTGAGATGGGATTGTCATGAACTGGTGTTGTCTGGCACAGGTCACTGAAGGCAAAACTCCCACCTGATGCATTGGAAATTCAAATATGGACTCTCATATCTTGATGTTCAACGATTCATGGGTATTTAAAGGGCAGTAGATGAAAAAAAAAATTATTCTTTATTTTTTTATGAAGAATAAAGGACAACAGATGAAACGTCACGAGTTGGAGACTACAGAAGATTTTTAAAAAAAAGCTCTTTGAAGAATAACGCCATCAAAGAAGCATGAGAATATTCAGACATACGTATTCCATATTAAAAGAACTTATAGTTCCATTTATACTTTTGATGCAAACTAGACAGATAGGATGATTTGACAAATGACTTTGGTCGAACTGTGTTTATTAATCTGTACATACTTATCAAATCGCCTTTTATCAAACAGCAGATAAGCCTGGATTGAAATTTAACTTATATACCACTGCAGATCTATCTATGTTTGTCTTTTTTAAGAGTGCAATACTCAAATAACCGAAAAATGGCATCCAAGCTCTAAGCCAAGAAAGTCAAAAAACTCCAATTTAAATCTCTCGCCATCATATCTACCAACGAGCAAATTCATGTTTTCCCTAGACACATTATGGTTAGTTACTCAAACACACTTCAATTTCCTCCTTTAAATAAAATAGACAAGTAAAAGAACCACAAAAGAAGAGGTATTCCAAGTTAAGGTTGGATTTATGTGGTTACAAAAGCAAGAAATTTTTTTGTAAGACACAAGATAAGAATAGAATACTGAACCAGATTGTATGGCGACTAACCTTAAAGATCCAATGTCATCTCTCTCCAATGCATCAGACCTCCTGATTGCCTCTTCTGTCATTTATTCGTGTATGAGTTCTTTTGCATAAACTGTCATTTCTTTCTACTGAAGAACAGGAAAACATAAACAAATAAATAGACAGCAAGAATTGTATCTTCAGTGAGGTACCTTCCTCCTTCCTTGATAATTTTGGCTCTGCCAACTGTTATTGAAGACAAAATACAGCATTAGAACAAAGATAAATGAAAAAAGTTGACATACAAGAGATAAGTCTGACCTTCATTAGTAGACACAGGACGAAATCATAGCAGATGATTTAAACAAGAAGTTTAGTAAATATGTCAAAGCAGAAACACAACTAGGCGTGTGATATTCCAACTAAAACCTATCACAAATGATCAACGATGTATAAGCTAGTAAAATAACACAGAAAATCTGGGTGCATACATGCCTCCATTTTACCACCTTCAAAATGAAAAGTCCAACCAATCAAGAAAGGCCTTCAAAGAAATAGCTATATCAACGCAAAAACACAATCAAAGCTTCTTAATTTTTTTTATAAGATGAAGTTATTTTACTAAGGCTAGTACCAAGAAGGTACTGCAAAGATGCACTCAAATAAAGAACACAATCAAAGCATGTGATGCTCAGACTGGCAACCTATTAGAAGATGATGAATATGACAGCAAATAAAACACAGAAAATCCTATAGTTAATATGTGCCTCAGTTTTACAGTTTCAAAATAAAAAGCAACTAAAGCAATAAAGACATTCAAATAAAATAACTATATCCACAATTGCTCGTTTCAGATGCTTAACTCCACCACCGTCCCAAGACCAGAAGAAGGACAAGGGTTCTGGTAGGCTCAGTGTCAAACTATTTGTAATTATCTTACAGCCAGTATCACCTTGGTATTGATTAATACATCTTTCTCAAAACAAAGATTACTTGAACATTCCTCTCCACCTAAACAAACCTCACAGCGAATTCAAATCATAGACGCACCGCCTCGTATCTAAGCACACAGAGGTTCAAACAATATTAAGATTGCTCACCTTTCTCGTCCCTGCAGCATCTCGCTCTCTGAGATGCCGTTCCAACTCCTCCCTCTCTCTTTGGTCCCGAAGTATTTCTTCTTCTGACTGCAACCGCAAAATATGCAGTTAACATCAAGTGGATCGGGAGTTCTGAGTATGGGGAAGGTCAACAGGCAAAAAAGTCAAAACAATACACCATAAGCTGTACCTCAGAGTTGTCACTGTCACCTTGGTCTTGGGAAGTTCGTCTCCTAACCCTTCTTTCATCCTCCTCATCCCTAACTACCTGCGCCATCATATTCAGTCAAAAGAAAGCAGCCTGTTAATACAAGATTCACTACAACAGCAGCTTACCATCAGAAATAAAACTGAATTCTATCAAGAAGAAGAGTATAAGCACTATGCCTCATCATCTTCGTCTCCGTGGGTCTCAACCCTCCTCCTAAACTTCTTTTTACGGGTATCCTCTTTCCTAGCCTGAGAGGGAACAGAATTACTTTCCACACCACCAATATTGTCATCATCGTCATCAGCCTCCAAAAGCGTGTATGTCTTTTGCTTCCTCGCCAACATTGCAGCCTCCCTTTCTTGTTGTAAATATAGCTGGTGCAACAAGCACCAAGTGTTACAAGATAAAGCACAACGTTTTACCAAAAGTGTTCTGGCTAGTCCGACCCTGTGAAATAACTGAAATTGCAAGAAAAACTAACATTTGGCCCTGTCCTCTTGCGCTCAACTCTAGCAAAAATTTCTTGAGCAAACACTCTTGTTTCACTGGAGGATGACATACCCATATCATCTACAAGCTGATTTGTTAGATTTGCAGCTGATGAAGCTTTCTTAGCTGCATAAAAGTGATATTATGAACAATGTTGCCACGACAATTGTTTATTAAGATATAAGAAGAAGTCGTACCAAGATTAAGAACATAAGAGACAACTGTAGATTGTGAGTACCCCAGAAGAGACATCAATTTGTCTGAAACCCACGTCCTCAATTCGGACCCCATATTTTACTGCATTAAATAGCAAATACACAACAATGGAAGTTAGATTTAATATGCATCTTCGCATCAACATTGCAATAGTTCCTGCCCCTCCATCAAACAAATCCAGCAAATGGTCATTACATATGCCCCCAGTTGATTATGTTTTATACAAACCAGACAATAAGCTTTTGATAAAAAGGGGCAGCTCGGTGCACTAAACTCCCGCTATGCGCGGGTCCGGGGAAGGGCCGGACCACAAGGGTCTATTGTACGCAGCCTTACCTCACATTTCTGCAAGAGGTTGTTTACACGGCTTGAACCCATGACCAAGTGGTTGCATGGCAGCACAGACAATAAGCTTTTTATCTTTCTAAATAATCATTATTAGTCAATCCTTCTGAGTCACTAAAATCTAAAATAGTAAATCAAATACTTCGCAGAATTGAAATATAGATGAATGAAGACTTGACAAAATATATCAATGACATCGTTCATTTTGTACTGATAATTTTCACCCATATCATGATTCTTTTAGCACACTATGCTATGCATTGGACCCCCTTTGAAAAAAGTAACAGTTAAAGCAGATGTCAGTACACAAAGTAAATAGAAACCTAGGCTAGAAATCAAATTCAATTTGCAAAGCCAGTTTGTCTACCATGAGTATGACCAAAACTTTTGAAAACTCAAATTCCACCAAAATTGCTTCCTGTATTTTGGACCCAAAGAGCTAACTTAAAACTTTTTTTTTCTTTTTTGTTGACAGGCAGAGAAGTTTTTGTTGTCATAGATGGAACTCCCCTTTTGCACACATTATCTCCTTAAACACAGAGAAGCCAAAACCATTTTAATATTTTTTATAACTAACTTTTCTTATTAGTAACTAAGTATATTTTATAATTTCCAATGTCCAACAAAGGAGACAACTATGTTCCCTGCCATTGTGATTTAAGCCAAACATTTAGTTAGAAGCAAATTAAACAACTATTTAACAGAATGGTATTATAACAGCGGAAGCAAATTAAGTAACTATTTAACAGAAGGTATTATAAAAGCACAGATGATTTTACCCCTTAATATACTTTTTTCCTTTTTTTTTGGTCAACAGCTTAGCACATCTCACTACCCGACCATATACTCCCTACCTTCCACTAACAAAGGTACCAAAAAATTCCCCCACCAAGGCTTAGAGAGAGATAGAAAGAAAAACGAAATCACCTATTTATTATTTTTCCTTCACTGGGATTTGACCTTAGTTTCCCATGATATCATGCCGCGTCCAGGTTACAGACCCTTCCGTTTAATGGTGGCAATTTTCACCCATATTTGCTTGACCCGCCCAACTTGCCCATATTCTAATCCCACCTATTTTAAATGTGGGTAAATATAGTCAACCCATCTTCGACCCGCAATAAAATAGAAAACAACGGATTAAATGCAGGTCAAACATGGATTGAATGCAGTTTCAAATTTGTATTAGTTTCCCACCGCTAGCCCAAGCGATATTGCATTTACGCAGGAAACTTTTGAACATTCTCTGAATGCTTGACCCTTGTATGATGATTATATTGTTCCCTTTCTTTTGTCAAGGATTTAAAGCAAAGCCAACAATTTTATAAAGAATATAAAAAAGTCATCATGAGTGTGTACCAGTTTCTACTTCTTTTTGTCTATGTTGGTCAACAAGTTCCATAATTTTTTATGTAGTTCAAATTGTTTATAATAATATCTTCTGAAGATAGTACAACAACAACATACCCAGTGAAATCACACAACGTGGGGTCAGACTCAGACAAGAAATTAAAGCAATATGAACATGTTGATAGCAAAATCGAAAAACTCATGATAGCGCATTCTAACAAAAGGAAGCAGTAGCTAACGCAGCTAAATAAGATAAAAAAAGTACACTAAAGAACACATAGCCGCAGAAATCAAACTACAAACTACAGGGGACTATAAAGCAATATTGCGCCTATAAGTGTGAAAGGATAATCGGCCTAAAGTAATAACACTACAACTATCACTTTGTAAGTGTAAGTAGGACTACGCTCGACTACCTAATACCCTAATCCGTGTCCTCCACAATCTCCACAATCCCCTATCTAAGGTCATGTCCCTAGTAAGTTGCATCTGCGTCATATCCCGTCTAATCACCTCTCCCCAATACTTCTTCGGACTACTTCTACCCCTCCTGAACACGTCCATAGCCAACCTCTCACACCTCCGCAATGGGGCATTTGTCTCTTCCCTGCACATGCCCGAACCATCTCAACCTCGCATCTTATCCTCCATCGAGGCCACTCCCACTTTGTCCCGAATATCATCATTTCTAATCTTATCTCTCCTTCTATGCCCACACATCCATCTCAACATCTTCATCTCCGCAACTTTCATTTTTTGCATGTGCGAAGTCTTGACTGGCCAACACTCTGCCCCATACAACATAATCGGTCTAACCACCACCCTATAGAACTTACCTTTAAGTTTTGGTGGCACATTTTTGTCGCACAAAACTCCGGATTTGAGCCTTCATTTCATCCACCTTGCCCCAATACGATGTGTGACATCATCATTAATCTCTCCATTCCCTTGGATAATAGACCCTAGGTACTTGAAGCTTCCTAACTTTGGAATGACCTGAGTACCAAGCCTCACCCCCACGCCTGTCTCAGGGTCGCTCCCGTTGCTGAACTTGCACTCCAAATATTCTGTCTTGGTCCTACTCAACTTGAACCCTTTAGACTCCATAGTCTGTCTCCAAACCTCCAGCTTGGCTTTCACTCCGCTGCGAGTCTCATCAATCAGGACTATGTCGTCTGTGAATAACATACATCATGGTACCTCCCTTGGATTTGTCGCGTCAGTCCGTCCATCACCAAGACAAATAGGAATGAGCCTATTTGGATCCATCAATTATGTATCATAAAACTGATTATTCTTTGTATCTATCAATTATGTATGTGTAGTGCAAATTGGTTTTAGGTACAAGAGTTGCTCTTATGCTGGAAAGAGTATTTTGATCTTAAATTGTAGGCTTTACAATTCCAAAAGTGAATCTTCAGTTATTGCAACCGCTTTTGACATAAATTTATTTTCCAAGTTTTTCTATTATCAGTATAGTTCTTACATCTCTTATTTGGGTGATTATTCTTCACTAAAAATAAAATGATGTCTCATATATCCATAAAATGGGTCAACCCGTTTTTACTCAACCCATTAGTCACCTAACACGTTTTTTACCCACATAAACATGGATGGGTTGGGTTGTGAGTTGTGATCCATTTTTTGCTTGACCCATTTTTAATCAGCACAAACACGACCCAACCACCTATTTGCCACCCCTGCTTAGGTGCATCCCTTATAGTAATAAAACAACCTTCTCAGGTTAAAGTACTACAGAGACTAAGCATAGTTTTGAGTAATAAAATTTCAGTAAGAATGCCATAAAATCATTCAATGAAATACTCAAAAATATCAGCTCATTGGCTGTCATGCAAAAAAAAAAGGAAAATACCAGTAAAATGAGGCCAACAAATCAAGGACCACCTTGAAAAATATACTATGGACGGCAGAACAACACAACAGAGGACCCATAAGGTAGTTCAAACCCTATGTTTAGAAAATCAAAAGCTCAATAAGAGAAGAAACCAATAAAAAATGTCAACTCAATTTTTAAAACCCCATATTTCAAAGAGAGGGAAAACAAACAAATTTCCGTCAGAGCTCACTGATAAGAAGAGGCACTAGAATCAAAAGCAAATTTCTTAGTTACCATTTCAAGTGGTCAAATCTCATAATTCAGAAGTTCATTGCAAACAGCTAAACTATAGCCCCTCTAGAATAACTTAACCTGGATTAGTAGACAATAAAGACTATAAAACTTCTACCTGATAAAATTAACATATAAGTTCATTAATACACTAAACATTGTACGCCGAAAATCAAAAGCTTGTAGACACGGAGCAATTTACATGTAAGCAATTATTTTAAATTGTTGATATTAAATGCTATAGGCGGGACTAGAATCCGTTATCTGAAATAACTAGAAAGGTTTGGTGTAATTGACTTGAAAGTATAACTTTCGCACGAAGAATTGAAAATCACCTTAAGATAATAAACATTTATATTTCTTTTTTGTTATAACCATGGGGTCCGCGCCAACTTGCGCTTGGATTAATTATGCGTAATACGTGACACCTCCCACCAACAACAGGTCCAAGTTAACTATATCCACCAAGGCTAGAAACCACCTAGTGTTTTTTATCTCTGTTGAGATTGAACCAGAGACATCATGGTTCTCACAATGTCACACCATTGGCTGCTTATAATTTATATATTTTCCAGCCTTTATTTTTTTCTTTTTTCTACTCTTGATGTAAAAATTAAGAAATTTTCTTAATATTTATTTTATTTTAGCATTCGCATATCTCTTAATCTTAGTTTTCTATTGCTACTTGTTGTCCTTTCTACTTTAGTTTTCTTGTTATTCTGATGTTGCTTCTTTGTTACCTGAGCCGAAGGTCTATCGGAAAGGTCCGTACACTCTAACCTCCCCAGACCCCACTTTGTGGGATTACATTGGGTATGTTGTTGTTGATGATGTAAATATTAAGAAAAGTTTATGAGAACTATTTGAACAGTGTCAGTTCACGGTTACATTGTAGAGCCATCACACATATGAAGCGAATAAATAAGTGAACTCGTAAAATCACATATACAAAGCAAGCAGACTAGGGTTTTGTTTATTGCGAGATGGGATGGGAATGTATAGCTCTATCGACGTAGAAGTATTGGAAACTTACAAGTCGATTTCGTGGATGCCAGAAATTCACCGGAGGAGAGGAATCAAGTTCAATACAAAGCTAGAAGGGTTTTGGCTTGTGAAATTTTGAAACTCATGAGGTATTTGGGGTTATTAGAGCATGCTTGGCCAAACCGTATGATTTATTACTGCTCATGGAGTAATAAAATAATCCATTATGCTTTGGGTAGATTAGTGATCCTTTAAATATACGGAAACGGGTTAAATATACCTTCTACTTTTGTTGTCCTCCGTTATACGTTTTGGCTAAATTTATCGTGACCGTTAACCAAAATTTTAAATATGCTCCTCGTTCCAACAGATTTGACATGTGGAACTCAACCCACCACTTAAAAAAACCAAACCCGACCTAATACACATGACCCACCCACAACCGTCAACTTAACAATACTAATTCCGGTTATTTAGGTCTTAAATTTTCTCTTTTTTAGACTCAAACTCACCGGCGATGAAATGCTCATTGATACAGACCGGACAGGCGAATCTGACCCGCAGGAACTCAAAGAAGATGAGGAGTTACTACAACCATCAAATTTCTCAACTTCAACACCACTAAAATCTCTCCTGGGCAATGAAACACACATAGATCCCGCAGAAGAGTAAAAATCCACATCATTTTCAGTAGTACTGGAGAAAAAACGAATATTTCCATAATTTTATCTTAAATTATTCCATCCATGTAATGGCGGCAACGGACGGAGCTCCGGCAAGTCCATTTTTCTCGAAGTAGCAGCAGAACTAGAATTACTATTACTACGATTTTGAGCATTATGTGTTTCAACTTTGCCATGTCAATTTTACCCAAATAGAGAAATTCTGAACTTGTTGATGATCTTTGAAGCTTAGGAATAGTAGTACTATTGTGAGCATCATTCTTAGGAATAACACTATTATCGGATCTTTGAATTTTGAGGATATTTTATTTTCTTTACAAATATACAAATGCATGTATATCCATGTCTATATACCTTGTGTATTCTTGAGATATGACATTCCCAGATTCAGCAAATTTTAAAGGAAATATGCCATTTACAAGCAAACCATACATCCATGAGGACAAAGTAAAAATGAGAGCATCCCAGACAACAAATCAAAGACAATATTTCAAGTATGCAAGGTTATTTAGGCTACACTAAGCTCATAGAATCACATTCACGATGATCATTAGACATGGTAATACTTTAGGATAGGGTACAACATGATTGGGATGATTGTCAAATACACTACAAGTCAAGTAACCAATATACAATAGCCAATAAATAGCTAATACCTACTGAACTAGTTATAGGAACTTAACAAAACAAGCATACTTCAACATTTTCTAGCCTATAGATAATCCACAAAGATCCAGACCGCACAGGTATACACAAAGCTTCATATTTACTATTCTAAACTCATGCATTCAAGTTTCTAGGCATACAAGTAAAGATTTAAAGGCGAGCATATCATATACCATTCATGAATCACATAAGCCCTAAATATAAACCTGACATAGCATACTAAACATACTCAGTCCATTAAACAAGCAAATATCATAAGGAAATTTGGCTTGATCAATATCACAATCCTTTTAAAAAAAATAAGTTGTTAACAACAATATTAACATATTACATTTGATATGTAATCCATAACTTAGTAAACTAGGTTGCTTAGATCAGTTATAAACAGCCTAACCAAACATTATATTTAGACATTTAACTAATCTACAACAAGATTTCATTAATCAAACACTGATAGAACATATTAATCAAGAGTCTAGCAAACATACCTAAACCATATTAACCTGACCAAGAAGACTATCATACTCAACATAATATAGACATTTAAGAACATAATAACACGAATAGCTAATCCTAAATCAACAACAAAGCACACAAACACAGAAAATAAAAAAAATAAAAAAAAGACTGAGAGTTTGAGTTTGCTGACCTTCTCCGGACAGCAAACCGAGGCGGGTTTAAAATCGTCGAATCCGCTAGGAGAAGTTGTTTTAGAATTCTGATTTTTTATTTCAGATTTTCTGATTTTGGACCGATTTCGGACCCGACCCGGATTTTTCTGTTTTTTGGACTCGAAAAAACCCTTTCGATTTCTGTTTTTTGGACCCAAAAAAAACCCTTTTTGATTTCTGTTTTTTCAGACCCCGAACCCGAACCCTTTTCTTTTTGGGTCTGTTTTTCGGACTCTTCTCTTCGACCTCGGACCGGAAACCCTTTCGATTTCTATTTTTTTAGGACCCGAAAAAAAAAACCCCTTTTTGATTTCTTTTTGGACTTTTCGGACCCCCAAAAACCAGACTTAAAATGAAGAACAATGGGGTTTTTTTATAGATGGATTTCCCCTTTCAACTTGAGTTTGAATTCAAAATAAAGGGGCAAAAGGTGACGATTTTGGAGCGTATTTTAGGGGTGTAGGTTGCGAATTTTGGGAATAGGTTATGGGTGAAGTGATGTGGTAGGGTTTGGTGGTGTTAGGGGCGAAAAAGGTAGTGGCGGGGTATTGGTCGCGGCGGTTTTAGGTGTGGGTCGGCTGATTTTTGGGGAAAGGGTGAGAGAAAATGGTTTTAGGGTTTGTTTAGTGTGGGTCGAATGGGATTTATTGTTCAATCCGTTTCCTTTCGCCTTCAATTTGATGTTTTTGAACCGATTTTTGGTTAATTTGTTTAATCTGAGTTTGGGGATTTGGGGTTAGGGTTTTCATAAAATTTGCAATTCATATTTTTACCTATTGTTTTTCCAAAAAAAAATTACCCGAATTTCTATTCCGGTCAGTTTCGCTACCCCAAATTTGACGAAGACCAGCGACCCGTACAAGGTACCCGACCCGTATCCCCTTAATTTTGTTTAATTCAATTTTGTCTCATGTGCTACATGTCATAAAACAAACTTATGGTTCTCTTTTTCAGTTTTCTGTTCTTTAGGGGACCACACTATAATAATGAAACTAATTTCAGTGGTCACTGTTTTATCTCCCGTGCCACGTGTCACCAATTAGAAATTAGAAACATAGCATTAATTAGCTTGATGATTACTGTACTGTATGCAGTTGTTTTAATGGGTAGTTTTATATGTTGTCACCTTGTCAATGTATAGTCTTGTATTTTTATTTATTTTTTTTTTTTTTAGACATTTATGAACATAATAACACGAATAGCTAATCTAAATCAACAACAAAGCACACAAACACAGAAAATAAAAAAAATAAAAAAAAAGGCTGAGAGTTTGAGTTTGCTGACCTTCTCCGCACAGCGAATCGAGGCGGGTTTAAAATCGTTGAATCCGCTAAGAGAAGTTGTTTTAGAATTCTGATTTTTGATTTCAGATTTTCTGATTTTGGACCGAATTTGGACCCGACCCGGAATTTTCTGTTTTTTGGACCCGAAAAAACCCTTTCGATTTCTGTTTTTTGGACCCAAAAAAAACCCTTTTTTATTTCTATTTTTTCAGACCCGAACCCGAGCCCTTTTCTTTTTGGGTCTGTTTTTCGGACTCTTCTCTTCGACCTCGGACCGGAAACCCTTTCGATTTCAAAAAAAAAAAATGTATTGTCTTGTATGTATTTATTATAATGAGATGTGTTTTATTTGCTACTTGTCCGGACATTTTATGTTAATATTTCCTATAAATTGTCGTCTTGTCTAGTAATTTCTTGTCCTAATAAATTGATGTTTGTATTATATTTCGGGTCCACATCTTTTAGCACGTATAACCTTTCATAGTCAGATAGGGTGATCCTAACGAGTCAGGCTACTATGCTTGACATGCTATCATTAAGCTCAGTTGTTCATTTTCTTGACATAGTTGACTGTATATCTAAATGCATGTACCAACAACTTCGTGTCGGTTTTCTTGTTTACTGAGAGTTGATGTGGTGTTATCGTTAGTATCTTTCTTTTTTCAGCTAGACAATACGGTTACATTTGATTTAACGTGTTCTTCTGAGATTGTATAGCTATTGGTTGAAATGCTCATGGTTACAGGTTTTCTTTGTTTAATTTAGTGAGATCTTAGTGCACTTATGTGATTATGAAATTATATACATTGTTACATATTCTTAGAACACGTGGAACTTGAAGGCATTTTCCTCTGCTTTTTATCTCTGAACTTCTTCCCTTTTATGTTTAAATATCTCATAATTTTTAGTTCCTTGCAGCTAATTATGGTGCAAAAAAGGCCATTTGGTGAAGAGGAGTCGTACGAGGTTTCATGTAAGCAACCAAGACATGAACCCAGCTATCAGCTAGTTTCCGTTTTGGAACTTTCTCGTGAATCAGTGGGTGTGGAGGCTTATGGTTCAGGTAACAAGAAATTATTAGCTTTGAGATATTCCTTGCACTTTTGCTGCTTTGTGTACCACTTTATAAAATGCTTTCAGTCACTGGCGGATTGCAGTACCCTGTAAGACCTGCCAAGTATTTTTAAGTTTGGAGCGGTTTTCTCCACGCCTTACTTTACGGGTTTGCTCTTTTAAGAATAGATTTTGGATGTTAAATGAATCTTTTTGCTCCATACTCTGATTGACTGATCTGTTATCTATGGTTTTTGGTAGGCGGTGATGAGGACAACCCTTCAAGAATCATCCCTGATGCTAACAAGAAACCTGATAGTCACAATGTGGCTGAAGTTCTTTTTACTTCAGAAAAGGAAACTGAGATGGGCATTCATGGATCTCCTTCGATCTCTTCCTGGCCCACTAGTAGCACCAGTGAGGAAGACATCAGGCCTGAGGCGCCTTTTCACATTTTGACGTCTCCTGAATATTACTATTTTGATCATCCGTTCAGGGCTGCTGCTCATCACAGGGAGATAAATTCTTCTCCGTTAAGTAATCCTCAAAAGATGGTCCCCATTGGACCCGATTTTCAGGCAGAATTACCAGAATGGTGTGCATATAGTAATAAGGATAAACCGTGCATAGAGGGTATACATGAATCTCCTAGTCCTTCATCTCAAGCCTATGAAAATAAATTTGCTGCCGATCCCTAAAATGGAGCTACTTGCAGATCATGGCGAGAAAAGTTGAATGTTCCTGTGGAGATACAGGTTCCATAAGATGTGTTCTGCTACACATCATCGAAGCAAGGGAAAAACTAAAACTAACCCTTGGTGAGGAGGCATTTGTTAGGTTGGGTTTTTGTGACATGGGAGAGGTAGTGGCCAAAAAGTGGAGTGAAGAGGAAGAGGAATTATTTCATGAGGTTGTATTGTCCAATCCTCCACCACTAGGCAAGAATTTCTGGAACCATCTTGCTGTTGAGTTCCCTTCACGGAGTAGGGAGGAACTTGTCAGCTATTATTTTAATGTCTTTATTTTGCGGAAACGTGCTGAGCAGAACAGATGATCCACTGAACATAGACAGTGACAATGATGAGTGGCATGAGACTGTTGATGATGCTGACGAGGGAGCTAATATGACGGATGAAGATGAAGATTCTGTGGTTGAATCCCCAGCATATCATAATGATCTCAGCTACAAGATGATCCATGAGGAGCACGATAGCCGAATATATGATAAGGATGTGGGTGATGCAACATCGGAAGATTATAAGCCTGTAAATTTTGGTAGCAGGAAGGTCTTCACGGATGTGCCGGAATCATGTCCTGGTAAGCTGTTTGTTTGATGGTAACAGCAGTTATAAACTTAGTATACAGAACCAAGGATTATCCAATAAAGTGGTTGAGCAAGAGGTCAAAGGTGGCTCCTGTACCATTGATGCAGCTGGGGTTACTTCAGAACCATCACTAGGCAAGACCAACAATGATAAACATTGGGCAATTGATATTGCTGGTATGGGCAATGGCACCAAGCAGCATAGTCTGTTGGAGCCATGTAGTGGTAAAGAATGGGATGTTGGGTACTTGAGCTGTGCCAGAAATGAAGTTGATTTGTTACCAACCCACACTATGATTGAAGAAGTCTTTGGTGATGGAGCCTGGCTATACAAGAGCCGAGATGGTTAGGGGTTAAACTAAAGTCCGACTCTAGTTTCTCGTTCAGCAAAAAGAAAAAAAAATGGAGGGTGATTCTTTTTATTCAGGGGTTAAGCTAAGTTGACACATTTACATTCATGCTGTAGACTGAAGCTGGGTTGTGTGGTTGAAATCTGGTGATGCTTCGTGCGTAGGTTCCAGTCTTCCTTGTATATTTATAATGGACGGAGTAATTTTTTTTCTTTTACCCAGATGTAAGAAATGGCATTGCAAGGGTGTTACATGATCTTATGAGAATGCTAAACTTTTAAAACTGTACAGTAGCCATTATTTTCTTTGCTCAACACCAGATTCCTAGGAAGCTGCTTTGACTGACAGTAGGTTCTTAGAATTTATTTGTAAAGTTAAAACTATGGCCAATTGAGCCATATTTCAAGAAGGGGGATGAAGATCCTTTTAAATTCTGATAAGCGTAAGTTCAGTTGTTCTGTACAGTCATGGATTTCCTCTTTTTTTTATTTGTTGTTCCCTTGCATTCCCCTCTT
Organism: Anisodus tanguticus; assembly: GCA_034509755.1. NCBI lineage: Eukaryota > Viridiplantae > Streptophyta > Magnoliopsida > Solanales > Solanaceae > Anisodus > Anisodus tanguticus. Next base: position 8,499,964 of record CM067547.1, on the reverse strand, counting down.
CTTTCTCAGCCTGTGACTCTATTATATATGAAGACCTTTGATATGGGTAATAACAAGATATTATCAATTTTGAACATAGTATCACTATAGATCGTGAAGGTATTCGTACCAGAAGTTTTAACAGCGTATAAGCTTGAAGCCTTCTTATGCTGTGACTGGTTAGACACATGCTATTTTTGCTTTTGGCCTGAGTTCTAAGAACATCAAGATACCTTTCGTGGAAGGATGGCTTTTAACCCCTCTATACTTTGTGGCGTATCATTCAGATTTAGAAGGATTGGTTGTATTGAGAGTGAAGTGTAAACTGTATCATTCAACTTAGAAGGGTTGGTTGTATTGAGAGTGAAGTGTTAACTGCTTGATTGACTTGACGGTATCAAGTATTGATAGTCTCTATTGAAAAGAGGAAAAAAGAGCATGACATCTAATAAGAAACATACATTTGGGGTTAATGTGTAGATACATAGTAGCTGGTGATAGATTGCCTTGTTGGGTAGGAGGTGAGGGGTTTTGGTAAAAGGGAAGAATAACAATAATGGTGGTGTACAAGCACCTCGACTAATTCTATCTCCTACCATCATATATATTGAGTAATTCTGTCTACTAAAACTTAAGTATATGAGAAAAACTCTCCTAATATTTTATTGTTTTTATTAGAATCTGAATCCTTCTCTCCCAAGCTTGCACTCACTTCATCAGAACATACCCTTGACTGCAGGTAACCAGATATGCAACAGAAACTTTTCTTATGGGAATGTAGATTTACTCTAACTATACATTTAAAAAAAATTCAACAATATATAGTAGTATATGAGTAGAAGACACTTGCACCTGTTATGACGATGCACATCTACCCTTAGATGCAACTGTGGGCCCATCACACTCACTTGTCAATATGTACATTATCAGCCCTTAGATGCAGCCGGAGGCAGTGGTGATTGCAGCAAGATTTTTAGTGCTAATGCATTAGAATATAAGGGATATTCGACTCTGCCACATCTCCAGCTTTCATCCGAGTGAAATATTCAAGTTCTACGTACTTCTTTTCATTCGACATTTCCATGCCCATCCTTTTACAAATCATAAATCAAATAGCTCAAAAGTCCCATATAATTGAGCTAGCTTAATACATCACGTGAAAGCGTGACCCGTGACAGGGTCGATACACTAGTGTTACTCCTTAGATTGTAATGAAAAGCCATTAAAAACGGTAACTCGAATAGAGGCAAATTTAGGATTTTGAATTTTAAGAATTTGAGTTCGTAATTCTAATATAAGTCATTTTATTTATTGTGTTAGAAATCAATATTAATTTATACTTATTTAATGAATTCTTTAACACATATTCGATCTAAAATTATTGAGTTTCAATATTTGCACTTGCACATGAAACATGGAGTAATTTCATGAGCAGTGCAGTTAGGATTATAAAGAGTAGTAGTAAGACTTTATTGCACCGGTAGCTTGAAAATGTGCAAATATGTCACTTTTGTAGAGTCAATGAACAAAGGCTTTATTTCCAAAAAATGTTGGCCCAGTGGCTGAACAAGTGGGACTAATTACTATCGGTATAAAATTTTGAATCCTAGAAGTAAAACTAAGTGAATTTTGACTGTTTACCTAAATCTTGGTGGGGGAATTACCTAATACATGTATTAACGGTAGATATATAGCAAACATCTCATGAATTAGTTGAGCTGCCATATATATATATATATATATATATATATATATATATTGAAGTGTGTGACCATCTAATCTAAAAGCTTAAACTGTTAGATAGAACACACTTTTAATAGTTGATTATATTCTCAACACGCCCCCTCACGTGCTGACCTGATTTTTTTTTCATGGTCCAAGCATGTGGAAATTCTTTTTGAGAATGGGTGGCGGTGAGGTTCGATCTCAGGACATTTGCCCTGCTCTAATACCATATTGAAGTGTGTGACCATCTGATCTAAAAGCTTAAGCGGTTAGATAGAACACACTTTTAATATTTGATTATATTCTCAACAATATATATATATAAGCGATATACAATTCATCCCAATTTGTTTGTCCTTGTACCTTTATCTTTCACAATTTCAATTATCTAATTCGTTACATTCTTAAAATTTTAACTTTCTTGTGATACTTTTTCAATTAAAACTTACTTTTTAGCTATTACTACAATATCCTTTCTCACTATCACTATTATAATCTATAAATCAAATTAATATCTTAAACTCCACGTTCATTCAATATTGTTACATAAAATGGAACGACCCATTAGTTAATTGAAAAGGGAAAAGTTGCACTTTTCAATACATTCCACGCTTATGTACTTATGTAATTTAGATGACAATATTCAGACATGAGAAAAAGCCATTAACATATGAGTACTCCCTAAGCATTGCTGGTGAGAAGAGAAGTTGCCATGAATGATGAACACATGAACCATTATCTATCTGTATAAAGTAACACATGCACTTTATCATTATTAGCCTTTTATAACCACATATTATATAGAAGAAGAAAAAAAATTAGGGGTGGATTCCTAGTAGCTCCATTTATGTATCTACTTGTTTGTATATGCATACGTGAGACAGATAGTCTGAGCCATTACTTGACAGATTTGCTTCAACTTGAGTACTGCCATTTATCAGTTCTACCACCAAAATACTACTTTTATAATAATGGACTTCTAGCTTAATTTGGACGTGTTAGACTATTATAGCGAATATTTGTTACCTCTCATCAATATATGTATTGAATTATTTTAATTTTTTCACCAAGAATTACATATAAAAAGAAATTATAATAATTTTGTTTAATTGAAATTTGAACTCTAGTCTCGCATGATTCTCACCCACTTTAGCAACCCTAAAACCACCCTACTGTGTGTTTCTACACCAATATTTCAATTAAGAAATGCTTCTACACCAATATTTCAAATAAGAAAATAGTTTTCTCAATTTATATGATCACGCCCTTGTAGTTTAGGTCTATTACTTTTGGGTATTTTTTTTTTGGTTTGAGGGGAGAGCAAAAGCGGATCTATAATGTAATTTATAGATTTATAACATACCTTCAGTAACATTTGTCAGATTTTATATATGTATTAAGAAAATTATTAAATATTTATTATATTTGATTATGAATCAGTTAAAATTATTGGTCAAACTCATAAGCTTCAAATTTGAATTCACATATTGAGGGGGTGTAACTACTGAAACAAGTTATCTAACTACTCTCGACTTAGAGATACAGTTCAGCATGAACTCTCAAGTCTCAAGAGCCTAACCACCCAGGAAAATACTAGTAGCTAGTAGTTGTTACAATTTAAATTAATTAAAAAGCTTGACGTGCTTATCATTAATGAACTTTACTTATATTCTAATATATCTTTAATCATGGAACTGTATGTGTCACCTCGCCAGATCTCATGTTCACACAAAGTGGACCAATTTAGCTAAAGATTAGCTTTACTTTACTAGTACTAGTGAGTCTGACTCTTTAGTTGTATATCACAACACATTGCTTTGTGTTGCTTGTGAAGAAGTGAAGCTCCTCAACAAGCCTCCTTCATTTCTGACCGACAAATTAACAAGGCTAGCTTGGTAGATCTTGCTTTGACTTGAGGTAAAAGGGATCTATCACGAGAGTCACAATTTTATAACATTGGTGTTAAAGGCAAATTTGTGGTTGAAAAACATAAAATGCAGAATTTATAATCTTAAAAATTAGAGGCGAAGTAAAGATTTAAAGTTTATGGGTTCATGATTCTAATTCTTTAAAGTTATCGAGTTTTAAATAAATAATTTCTACATATTCAATGAATATTTTAATAAAAATAGAGAGTTTCCACCGAAATAATTGGATTCGGCCAAACCCACAATCAAGGGGCTAGCTTTGCCCCTATTAAAAATAAAACAAGTTATTATATGTTATAACGGGCAAATGAGACTTGATAATGTAAAAATATCTTATCTTGACAATATCTACAACTTAAATATATCGTCAATGTAAAATTTTTTGAACACTATCAATAACTCATCTAAATTGCCTCTTTAGAATATGAAAATTGTAATCTTAAAAATAAAAAAATTGGTTACCTGCTATAACTTAATTAAATGCTTCTGAAATCGGTATCTACTCAATTTGTAATCTAGAACTAGAATATGGAATTTGTATATATGTGTAACACCTCGTACCTTCATGCAATGGCTTGAACCGCACGATTGGAGTATGATGGAACCAAGATGAGTAGTGTAGGAAGTGTTTTGAAAACTAATAAAGGCATAAGAAGGGTCTTAGGAAAAATTAGAGTCGGAAGCTACTCTACGGAGCATGGTTTCAAGTGAATTTGCAGCAAACTTCACTTAAACTGAGTTTACGGATAAATCTATAAGGAATTTTGGAAAACATCATTCATACAAATTGTAGCCCTTTGAAAGACTTTTCCATCCATATAAGGACCACATCAAACAAAGGTCTGTACGAAAAGTTATGGCCGATTTACTGAGGACGTGTAAAATGGAAATTCCGATTCTTGTAGGATTAGGTTTTAAAGCCCAAACCTTTATGATAACATATAAATACAATCCCAAAACATTTTATGTGAGGATTTTCGACCATAGCAGCTATCAAACACCTAAGGTGTATTTTTATTCAAATTCCTATGTCAATTATATTAAGTTAACACTAGATTAACACCGAATCATATTTGGAATCGCTAGATTTTGGAAAATCAATTCAAGGTCGAATTTGAATGAAGTTTTGGGATTTATTCAAAAATGTTACACCTCGTATTTTGCATTTCGTCATGTCGTTGATAAATACCTATGTCCCGAAAAGAGGTACGGCCTTATGAGAGTGTAATGGAGGTTTACAACTTGATTATGGAAGTACCGAAGTATTGGAAAGTTAAACAGATGAAAGAAAATATGCTTTGACGAAATCAGGGACTGGGGAAATTCAATGGGATAGTTGACAGACCGTCAAACTGCCATGAGGGTCTGTAAAATACCCTGGCATAACGACGGTCAGGATTGATAGGCCGTCGAAGTACGATGGTGGAAAAAAAATTTCGGGTATAAAAAATGGGTCTTAACATTTCCCCCTAAAAACCCGACTGAGAATCCTCCAAAAATCCATTTACAATCTCCAACCTTCCAAGATCAAATTTAAGCCGAATTACGTAAAATTAACGTTATTAATCCCGTGAATATCATAGAAATCCCCTTCTCCATAAGGAATCAACTTCGGAAACCCTTGGAGATGGAACATCTCACTATTTTATGAGGATTTTGAGGCATAAAGGTAAAGTTTAACCTCATTTATCTATAATCATGGTTAATTGATGATTCAGAGTAAGATGTGAAAGGATTTTCCTAATCAAAATTCGTAAACTTAAGAAATCATTTTTATAAGGACTTGTGGGTTGTTTTGTTGAAGACGTGGATTGGGAATTGATAAGTGAATTGATTGTTGATATTAAAAACCTAAGAAATTATGTTTCGGAGAAACGTGGGGTCAAATTACATAAATACCCTACGTTAACAAGTCCAAGGATTCCTTGTGTTTAAGGTTATCGATAAAGATGCCTAAATGAAGTTTCTTATTGTGAATATGGATTTGATATTGATATCGTCTCTTTGTTGTTATAGATAGTCATTCGTAAGGCATGTGAGGGCGTATAAGACAATTATAATCTCAAGGATAAGGTATGTAAGGCAAACATTCTTTCTTGGCATGAATCGATACGCCGATTCTTTAAATGGAAATCTCTCAGTAAAATGAAGTAGTGCAAGGTCTTCTTTGACAAATTGATCATAATCCATGAATACTCTTTTATTCATAAAATCTCTCGGGTTATATAAGTCCTAAATATTTATATCTGGATCCTTGAACATAGCGCCAATAACAATAGTCAGAGGATAACGACGATAGGTAATCCTGACTCTACTTCTGGTATCCGTTAGAGTTTGTCTTGCATTGCACTTATACTTATGTATTTATTTTCTTACTGATCCACGCTATAGTCATCCAGGTACGTCAGGTAGATGTGCACCCTGCTGCAGTTGGTTTTGATTGATATTACTGAATCTCACATTCGGGTTGGGTACAACCGAGTCATCACCGAGGTCGGGTACAATATATATATATATATATATATATGTGGCATATTATGATATGATTTGCCTCACATAGTGGCATGATTTTTATAGTAATACATACATATGTTCCTGATTATGATAGAGTAAGGCCCAGAGGATGTTATGAGTTTCAGGTTGATTATTATCTTCATATCTCTCATGTTGTATCTCATGTTTACATATGTTACCTGTCTTACATATTCAGTACATCTTTCGTACTGATTTCCTTCTCCAGGACACTGTGTTCATGCTCTTAGGTACATATAGACAAAGCGGTGCTCCTCCTCAGTAGGTGATCTGCTCAGCTGTGTTTTTGTCGCACTCCCTTCTCTCGGAGTTGCATTATAATAGTTTTAGGTATTGATGCATATGATACTAGTATTTTGGGATATGTAAGGGCCCTGTCCCTACCTGTTGGTATGTATATATGACTCTTAGAGGCTTACAGACCTGTGTACAGTGGATGTTGGTATGTCGTGGCCTTATAGGTCCCTTTTTGTTAGTAGTATACTCGTATGGTGGCCTTGTCGGCCTTGGCTATCTGTACATATACATATATCCTCTTGGGACTATTTTGTATGCATATTATATTTCAGTCTGGTCATATATGATTCATTGGAGGCCTTGTCGGCCCAAATTTCATGTTTTAGAGTTAGGATATTATAATGGTATGCTTAGGCCTTCGGGAACTGGGTACCGGCCACACCCCCTAGTTTGGGGTGTGACAAACATGGTATTAGAGCAGATCTATCTTAGGGAGTCTGCAAGCCGTATCTAGTAGAGTCTTGTTTATGAGTGTGTTGTGCATCACACTTATAAACATGAGGCTACAAGATATTTAAGATGTTTACTTTTTTTTATCTAGATCATGCGTTATTGCTAAACGATAAGTGTTCACTCCTAATCTTTATCTTGTTTATCTTCCCAGCTATGTCTGATACTACTCGATGACAAGAAGCCATGCAAAGGGTAGATGAAAAAGTGAGAAAAGGTGCCAGTCATGCACCACCCGCTGGTCCAGGGATACAAGAGCCGCAAGATAATGCTATATCTCGGGCTTCCAGGACTCTACCCCCCCCCACCACCTCCTAAAGGGCAGGGAAGAGCTGATGTACCTTCGGTTTCTCCTCCAGTTGCCCGCGATCAGGATTTGGATATGCAAATTGCAGTGCAACTATTGACTAGACGTGTGGCCTCATAAGCCCAGTGTCACACTCCCGGTGTTGTTGATACAGTTGTGAGTGCAAGATTTTGAGATTTTGTTAACCCTCTGGTATTTACGAGAACAGACCCTAATGCAGATCCACATAATTTTCTAGATAGAATATAACAGACCTTACGAGTTATGCACGCAACGGATGCTGAGATAGTAGAGTTGACTTCTTATAGATTTTGAGACGTGGCCGCGGCCTGGTTTGAGATTTAAGAGCAGACTCGATGACCCCAAGCCCCACCTTTAGGCTGGAGGGAGTTCTTTGAGTCATTTTTATAATAGTACTTGCCAGTCGAGCTTCGATGATCTAGGCGTGATATGTTTCTACATCTGGAATAGGGAAATATGAGTGTCAGGGAATATAGCTTGCAGTTCAACTCCTTGAAGAGGTATGCTCCTATGATTGTGGTTGTATGAGCTATTGAGTACATCAGTTTATTAATGGTTTGGGGCCACACTTAGTGAATTAGTGCACGACAGCTTTGTTGAATCCGAATATGGAGATTTTCTGCATTCAGGCCTACACACAGAATCTAGAGGATCACAAGAGGCAGTAACGGGCTGATCGAGAGTATGATAGAGGCCAGCACAAGAAGGCTCAGTCATAGGTGATGGAAGAGGATTTTGAGGCGGGTTTAGGCCTTAGTTTCCAAGATGGCCATCTTACCCGACTACCAGTGTGCCATTGTAGTTTCAGGGCCAACATCATGACGAGACCACTATTATTGTCAAGGTCAGATTTCACAGGCATCAGGTCCATAGTTCAGAAGAGAATCCAGTCAGGCAAGGCCATCAGTCTCATAATGTGGTCGATGCGATAAGAATTATTTTGGGCAGTGTCGCCAAGGCTCAGATGTGTGTTATTCATTTGGGCAGTCTAGGCATATTATGCGGTTTTGTCTGATAAGAGGTAGGGGCAGTATGGCACAACTGACTGGATCTGTGGCAGCTTCTTCATTATCAGTGTGCCCCCTAGGGCAGGGCACACATGCACCAGCTAGTAAAAGCAGAGGCAGGGGAACAAGATCTAGTTCGAGCAGTCCCCAAAACCGCATCTATGCTTTATTAGGTCGACAAGACCTTGAGTCATCCCCAGATGTGGTTATATGTATACTATATGTCTTCTCTCATGATGTATATACTTTGAAAGATTTGGGTTCCACTTTATCCTATATTATACCCTTTATTGCCGGTAAGTGAGGAAAAAAGCCTGAATTATTGCATAAGATGTTCGAAGTATCTACACTCGTAGGTGAACCTGTAATAATTAAGCGAGTATATAGAGATTGTGATGTAAAGATACATGATCATCATACGACAACTGACTTAAATGAACTAGAGATGGTGGAATTTGATATTATTATGGGCATGGATTGACTGGCTTCTTGCTATACTAATGTTGATTGTTGGACGAAGATTGTTTGCTTCAATTTCCCAAAGTAGCCCATCATTGAATGGAAAGGTAAGTTTTAGCGCCCAAGGTAGGTTTATTTCCTATCTTAAGGCTTGGAAAATGATCTCAAAGGGATATATCTATCACCTAGCGTGAGTTCAGGACGCGGAGGCAAAGTCTCCAACTCTTTAGTCAGTTCCTGTCGTTAGTGAATTTCTTGACGTATTTCCTGATTAACTTCCTGGTATTCCTCCTGAAAGGGAAATTGAATTCGCCATCAACGTACTCCTAGATACCCAACCTATATCTATTCCTCCATATGAAATGGCTCATACAGAGCTAAAGGAATTAAAAGCTCAGTTGAAGGAAATTCTAGAAAAAGGGCTTTATTAGGCCCAGTACTTCCTCGTGGGGTGCTCCGGTATTGTTTATTCATAAGAAAGATGGTTCGTTAAGGATGTATATTGAATACTGTCAGTTGAATAAGGTAACCATTAAAAAAAGTACCCACTCCCCAGAATCGACGATTTGTTTAATCAATTGCAATGCGCTAAGTATTTTTTTAAGATTAATCTCAGGTCTGGATACCATCAGTTGTGGGTTAAGGAGAAAGATATTCCAAAGACCGCTTTTAGGACTAGATATGGCCATTACGAGTTTCTTGTTATGTCTTTTGACCTGACTAATACGCCGACAACCTTTATGTATTTGATGAACTGGGTATTTAAGCCATTCCTGGATATCTCCGTAATAATGTTTATTGACGACATTCTGGTATATTTTCGATCGGAATTTGAGCATGCAGATCATTTATGAGCGATATTACAGACGTTTCAAGACCGTAAGTTGTATGCCAAGTTTTCCAAATTCAAATTCTGGTTGAATTCTATGGATCTTTTGGGTCATATTGTCTCATCTAAAGGTATTAAGGTAGATCATCAAAAGATTGAAGCTGTAAATAATTACTCCTATCGAAGTACGTAGCTTCTTGGGCTTAGCAGGATATTATCAGAGATTCGTGAAGGATTTTTCTTCTATCTCCGCACCTATGACCAAGCTCACTCACAAGGCAACCAAGTTTCAATGGATAGATGCGTGTGAACGCAATTTTCAAGAGTTGAAAGGCAAGTTGACATCTACACTGGTGTTATCCCGAAGGCACCGATGTGTATGTGGTTCATTGTGATGTCTCCAGAGTTGGTTTGGGATGTGTTTTGATGCAACATGGGAAAGTCATAGCATACGCTTAAAGACAATTAAGAAAACATGAGGTAAATTATCCGACTCACGATCTCGAGTTGGCGACGGTAATCTTTGCCCTGAAGATGTGGCGTCACTATTTATATGGAGTCCATGTCAACATATTCACGGACCACCAAAGCCTACAATAAATATTCCGCCAGAAGGAGCTGAACCTAAGGCAAAAAAGGTGATTGGAATTATTAAAGGATTACGACGTTGATATCTTTTACCACCCCGGAAAGACAAATGTCGTAGTTGACGCCCTAAGTCGTAAGTATATGGGAAGTTTGAAGGGTATTGAAGCTAATAAGCTAGAGATGAAAAAAAAAATTGTGTCGCTTCGCCAGTTTAAATGTGTGACTTTTGGAGACGGATAACAGGAGCAGTAGTGTAGAACACCGCAATCATCCCTGATAGCAAAGGTGAAGGCGTGACAGTTTCAGGACCCCGAGTTAGTCTGGATGAAAGAAGGAATCCCTCTACATAAGAAACTGATATTAGAGCTTACGAGAGACGGAGTCTTTAGGTATTAGGGTCGAATATGTGTACCAAATGTAGGAGGAATCTGAGAGCAAATTATGGCTGAAATCCACCATTCCAGATATTTTATTCATCCTAGATCGACAAATATGTATCATGACTTTTGGCAGGTTTATTGGTGGAATGACATAAAGAAAGATATCACGACATTTATAGCTTAGTGTCCAAATTGTTAGCAAGTTAAGATCGAGCATCAAAAGCCTCAAGGTATGCTACAACATATGGAAATCCCTAATTAGAAATGGGAAATGATCAATATGGATTGCATCACCGGATTACCCCATTCTTATTGAAAGTTTTATTCCATTTGGGTTATCATCGACAGTCTACCAAAATTGGCTCATTTCTTACTAGTTTGTATTACCTCCTCAACTGAGGACTATACTAAGTAATATATTAAGGAAATAGTCCGGCTACATGGTGTTTCTGTCTCTATTATATCAGACAGATGTGCATAGTTTACGACTCATTTTTTGAGGTCATTTCAGAAGGGTTTAGGCATCAAACTGAACCTTAGTACAACCTCCTTTCTATAAACTAACGGTCAAGTTGAATGCACAATCCAGACACTCGAGGACATGCTACGAGCATATGTATTGGATTTCAAAGGTAGATGGGATGATCATTTGCCCCTTATTGAGTTCGCTTACAATAACAACTATCATTCAAGTATCAAAATAGTCCCATATGAGGCATTGTATGGACGAAAGTGTAGATCACCAATTGGATGTTTGAAGTGGGTGAAACCGGGTTACTAGGTCCCGATTTGGTCCAACAAGCAGTGGAGAAAGTAAAGCTAATTCAAGAGCGCCTATTGACCGCCCAGAGTCGGCGGAAATCTTAGTCAGATGTTCGGCGTCGTGACCTAGAATTTCCCCGTTAGCGATTGGATATTCTTAAAGGTTTCTCCAATGAAAGGAGTTATGAGATTTGGCAAGAAAGGAAAACTTAGCCCCAGATACGTCAGACCATATAAGATCATCCACAAGATAGACCGGTGTCTTATGATCTTGAATTACCTATAGAGTTGGAAGCAGTTCACCCGGTGTTTCATGTTTCGATGTTGCGAAAGTGCATAGGAGATCCTTTCCACATTACTCTCATAGAGGGTACATATCACCGAAGATTTGACCTATGAAGAAACTCCAGTAGCTATTCTGGATCAGTAAGTTCGGAAGTTGAGGACTAAGGAAGTCACATCCGTTAAGGTGTTATGGAGAAATAACAATATAGAAGAGATGACTTGGGAGGCCAATATTTGTGTGATACGATTCTCTCGTTTCTATTCTATTCGACAAACCTAAGTCCTATGTCTTGTATAGGTGTTAACGTGCAGACAAATGTGGCAGGTGTAGCTCAAAGCATGGCAGAGGATAAACAAGGTGAGTTATAGCTAACTTTCTTTATTATGGTATACACAGACGGTCGTGTGAGGCCTAGTTGATATGAATTTATTATTATATTGCCCTGTGTGGCAGTGGATATGTATTTGGACTGTTTAGATAGTCATGTTTATAAAGGAAACTCGGCCAAAATTTTTAGAACCCTCGAGAGTTAAAAAGAATATCCTCATCATTCAAGGATGAATGTTCCTAAGGGGGGGAAGATGTTACACCCCGTAGTTCACATTTCGTCATGTCGTTGATAAATACTGATGTCCCGGGAAGAGGTACGGCCTTACGAGAGGGTAATGGAGGATTACGACTTGATTATGGAAGTACCGGAGTATTGGAAAGTCAAACGGATCAAAGGAAATATATTTTGATGAAATCAAGGACAACGGAAATTCGACGGGACATTTGATGGACCGTCAAACTGCCTTGAGGGGCCATAAAATACCCTGACATAACGACGGTCAGGATTGACAGACCGTCTACAACAATGGAATTTTTATTTCGGGTATAAAAATTGGGTCTTAATATTTCCTCCTCATTTCCCCCCAAAACTAGACTGAGAACCCTCCAAAAATCCTCTCTGTAATCTCTAACCTCCCAATATCAAATTTAAGCCGAATTACGTAAGATTAACGCTATTAATCCCGTGATTATCATAGAAATCCCCTTCTCCATAAGGAATCAACTTTGGAAACCTTTGGAGATGGAATAGCCCATTGTTTTACGAGGATTTTGAGGCATAAAGGTAAATTTTAACCTCTTTTATCTATAATCATGGCTAATTGATGATTCAAAGTAAGATGTGAAAGGATTTTCGTAAACTTAAGAAATTATTTTTATAAGGACTTGTGGGCTGTTTTGTTGAAGATGTGGATTGAGAATTGATAAGTGAATTGATTTAAAAACCTATGAAATTATGTTTCGGAGAAACATGGGGTCAAATTACATGTCCAAGGATTCCTTGTGTTTAAGGTTTTCGATAAAGACGCCTAAATGAAGTTTCTTATTGAGAATATGGATTCGATATTGATATCGACTCTTGTTGCTATAGATAGATATTCGTAAGGCATGTGAGGGTGTATAAGACAATTATAATCTCAAGGATAAGGTATGTAAGGCAAACATTCTTTCTTGGCATGAATCGATACGTCGTTTCTTTAAATGGAAATCTCTCGGTAAAATGAAGTAGTGCAAGGTCTTCTTTGACAAATTGATCATAATCCATGAATACTCTTTTATTCATAAAATCTCTCGGGTTATATAAGTCCCAAATATTTATATCTGGATCCTTGAACATAGCGCCAATAACAATAGTCAGAGGATAACGACGATAGGTAATCCTGACTTTGCTTCTGGTATCCGTTAGAGTTTGTCTTGCATTGCACTTATACTTATGTATTTATTTTCTTACTGATCCACGCTATAGTCATCCGGGTACGGCAGGTAGATATGCACCCAGCTGCAGTTGGTTTTGATTGATATTACCGAATCCCACATTCGGGTTGGGTACAACCGAGTCATCACCGAGGTCATGTACTATATATATATAGTATGATATGATTTGCCTCATAGAGTGACATAATTGTTACAGACATGCATACATATGTTTCTGATTATGATAGAGTAAGGCCCCTAGAGGCTATTACGAGTTTCAGGTTGATTTTTATCTTCATATCTCTCATGTTGTATCTCATGTTTACATATGTTACCTGCCTTACATATTCAATACATGTTTCATACTGATGCCCTTCTCCAAGGCATTGTGTTCATGCCCGCAGGTACAGATAGACAGAGCGGCACTCCTCCTCAGTAGGTGATCTGCTGAGTTGTGTTTTTATAGCACTCCCTTTTCTCGGAGTTGCATTACATGAGTTTTAGGTACTAATGCATATGATACTAGTTATTTGGGGTATATCGGGGCCTGTCATGACCTGTTGGTATATATATATAATTCTTAGAGGCTTGCAGACCTGTGTACAGTGGGTGTTGGTAAGTTGTGGCCTTGTTGACCCCTTTTTGGTACTAGTATACTCGTATGGTGGCGTTGTCGGCCTTGGCTATCTGTACATATGCATATATCCTCTTGGAACTCTTCTGTATGCAGGTTATCTTTCAGTATGGTCATATATGATTTCATTGGAGACCTTGTCGGCCTAAATTTCATGTTTCGGAGTTTAGATACTACAGTGGTACGCTCAGGCCTTCGGGCACTGGGTGCCAGCCACACCCCCCAGTTTGGGGTGTGATAAAAAAGGTAAGTCCCTCACTCATTAATGAATTATATGAAGTTATTATTATATTTTAGACATTTAATGGCTAGTAGAATAATGAAATGATTGATAAAGATGCACTCCATCAAATGCAAAATCTTAGTCATTTTGCTGTAGATTTTCCCTCCGACCAGCCATATTCTATTGGCGTTTTCCTTTAATTTAACCGTTAGATCGAGCCCAAATTTTAATATAAGTGGTTAAAACATATAGTTCTTAAATGTGAATGGTGAAGATATGATTTGGATGCCTGGAGTAGTGTGGTTTAAGCTATGAATAGTAGCTACAAAATCGATGAAAACTCTTCTCAATGTTTCAAGTTCAAAGCTTTGAGTTTCGTCTCCAAAAGTTTAGACTTTTTCTTCAAGTTTTGGAGCGACTAAGGTATGTAAAAGTTTCTATCCACGTGTGGGAACATCATTGTTCTTCCCCACGCTAAATTCAGTCCACGAAACATGATTTCCTCATACCTAGGGTTTTGCTTTAATTCGTGATATATATATATATATATATATATATATATATCATGTCTCCGTTATTGTATTCATGATAGGTTGTTGTGATAATCATGAATCTATCCGTAATCCATGAACGCATGTTTCGAATTCAATGAGTTCTTAAATACACGTTATAATCATTGTTACTCAGGTCATGAAAATTTTACATATTTTTACACAAGTTATATTATATATTTATTTACAAGCTAAATTATAATCACGAATCATATTTTTCAAGTTATTTTCATAAAATTTATGGGTTTACACGCCAACTATATTCATGTTCATGTTTTGAGAGCTGCACAGATTACCGAGAAGGCTCATATAGCCTGAAACTACGTTTGCCAGCGTAGGATAAGGATCGCTCTGCCAGAGGATGATATCTTTATATTACTCCTTTGTTGGATTATTGGATCCATCATGTTCATGTTCATGACTCGTCCCCGACAAGGTACGAGATGACTTAGCTGATCCATCATGTTCCTCATGATGATAGATGCCGTATATAACTTAAATTTTTCTGAAATAGATATCTACTTTTTTTCACTAGCACATTTATTGAATAATTGCACCCAAAATTTTAAACGGATGAGAAGCACCTAGCACCGTCTTCTTATCTAGGTTGTAGTGTTGAAAAATAATTACAAGTGCCCAATTAGAAAATTCCAAAAAAGTAATTTGGCTAACATCTTTTTCCTTTAATTTATTCATTTCTTAACTATAGATACGTACAATATAAATGCCTGATGGTGTTGCCGAGAGTGAGTTAATATAAATGATCCACTGAAATTTTCTACCAAATTGTATACGAAAATCAGAGCTTACTTAAATACTACCACAAATTACGGTTAGAAATATTAAGCCTAATAACAACATCTATGAAATTGTGGACTGCAGTTTTGGATCTATACTCTATGATAAAAAAAAGGGATTCAGTTGCTGAAATATAGAGCCTTATACAATACTCCCCATCCCATATTAGTTGTCCAATTTCTCTTCTCCAAAATTAAGTTGACTAATTTTTAGAGGTAAATCGTATTAGATTAATTTAATATTTTAAAATTATAATATAAATAAGATATTAAAAAACTATACGAAAAGTACTACAAGTTACAATTCTTCTCATATAAATATGATGAAAAATATATATCAAAATGTTGGTCAAAATTTATATAATTTAACTTTTTTTTTAAAAAAGTGGACAAATAATATGGGATGGAGAGAGTACATTTTTGTAGCAATGAAGAAGTAGATAAAACTATAAAAACTGAGTTGAGAAAAATGTTGCAGACGGTGAAACAAGCATATATTATGAAAAATATGGGAAAACTTACTCATATCCAGTGTAAACACAAATACAATAATGAAAACATAATATTTTTCTTCATATTATACACAACATTCTTGCCAACATCTTAATTATAGTAGAGTAACTTAATATGATGATATAAATATCTAAGTGCGAGTAATTTTTAGCAAGGAAATAACAATTTTTTTTGTCAAAGGTTTAGATATAGAGAATTTTGGATGCTAGTACCTAGCTTTTCTTAGGAGTCCGAAACTTAAATGACCGATAAAGTGGGATTTGAATCAAAATAACTCACAAGAAAATATGACATAAATACCTTTTGCATAAGAAATTCTTACGCAAAAGGACTTAACAGTAATGTCGGTGTTAAGTCCTTTTGCGCAGGAATTTCATGCGCAAAAGGGGTTTATTGATTTTCCCAACACTTTGTATAATTTCAAAGTTTTAAAATTCACATTTTTTTCATATTTTGATCCTAGATTAGTCATGTCTCAAAACTCCAAAATATCAATGTTTTATATAGGACCTGATATCTTTTTCTTCGAACAATAATGTAGGCTCAATACATCAAGGATACCTAAACGTTTGGATCGTCGTTTTAGGGGTTGTAAAGTGCCCGAAGTAAGTTTTGTTTGGAAACTAGTTATCATTAGGTTTAAGTGTTTTTTTAAGGTTTTGATTTAAATGTTTTATTATTTAGTCAAGACATTACTTTATTTCGAATATGTCGAGATTTTTTTCATAATTAATTTAGGACGTCGCACGAGTTATTAATAAACTATAAGAAAGATTAAAATAAATAATTATCATTAAGATAATAATACGAAAAAATATAATATTAACTTAAACTGTACAACTTAATTACATATACACAATCTCTAATGGGTCCCACATGTGGGAGCCTTTAGAGTAACCCGAGGCCTAAGGCGATCTCCAAAACCCCCACCACCCTCACCATCATCTCCATCCCCCTTTCTCCTCTTAATCGCAGGAGACTCCAAGCCATGATCATCCTTCACCCTTTTTTTCTTGCCGCCCTTCTTCGGTGTCCGGTCGCCTTTAACTGGCATGATCGAAACCAACCTGTCGAGATCAGTATGATCAAAATCATCAACATCGTCCTACTGTGGAGACGGATCCACAGACACTGAAGGATGAACCTGAAATAATATAGAAATAATTAGTATTAATTTTAATTTATATTTAATACATTATCTTTTGGTAAAAAATCAAACATGTGTGTCGACGGGCTCATGAGAGGGATCCTGAATGGTTGGAGCCATAGCCGGAGCTAGAGATGGTGCCGGAGTTGGAGTTGGATCCTAAGATATGAAAAATTATGAAATAATCAGTATAAATATTTTAATTTGTTAAAATAAGTATTTTAAACACTTACCTCTACGCTCTGAAAAATCTCGAAGTCTATGAATGATAAGTCGTACTCCAGCTCCTTGCCACCCTGTAGATCACGAACCGGCCGCTCACCCTAAACTAAGGATTAACTATTTTTAATTAATAACTGATAATTAATTATATACTAACTATAATTAACTAACTAATATAATATTGATTTTATTTGTAATCCTAAACTAATGATGTTCAATCCTAAACTAAGGATGTTCAATCCTAAACTAAGGATTAACTATTTCTAATAAATAATTGATAATTAATTATTATACTAACTATAATTAACTAACTAATATAATATTAATAATATTTTTAATTCTAAACTAATGATGTTTCATCCTAAACTAAGGATTAACTATTTATAATTAATAATTGATAAATTAGATAACTAATTAGCACATTAACACATTAAATTTAGATAACTAATTAGCACATAAAATTAGATAACTAATTAGCAAATAAATTAGATCAACACATAAAATTAGATAACTAATTAGCACATTAATAAATAATAACTAACATTAATTAAATAATTTTACAAATAAATAAATTAACAATTAGATAATTAACAAATAAAGATATTATTAGGATATTAGTATATATTTTTTGATAATCAAATAATTAATAAATCATTAACAAATGATTAATAATTAACTAATCAGATAATTAACAAACAATTAACAAATAAAAAATTTTAAAAAAATAATGAAAAAAGGGGTTGGGCAGTGCACGGACAGCTCTTATTGCGCAAAAAAAATTGCGTACACCCCCCCCCGAAATTCGAGACTATGAAACATTAATCATGCTTAGGATTATAAGGTATTTAACAATGTAATTAGAAAATTCATAGTAAAATACCTAAATTAAAGGTTATTTTTGAGTTTTGAAATCGATTTCTACAAGGCATTTATTCCGGAATCCAAGCTTCGAAACTTGTTCCTTGACTTGAATATACCGAGAATATTGACTTTTGAATTAAAAATTAACACGAAAACGACTAAATTTGGAAGTGGGACCTCAGATTTGTACTCTAATGGTGTTTTTTTTTAAAATGGAATGTGACCAGTTTGGGAAGAAAACGATGGAGCTCGTTTATCAAACCCCTTTTGCGCAAGAAATTCCTGCGCAAAAGGTATTAATGTGACATTTTTTTTGTGGAATATTTTGGTTCATAACCCACATTGTGAGTCATTTAAGTTCCGGCCATACTTTACTTGATAGTAGTTCAAAGATTGAATTTCCATTTCCCTCAAATTTAGTGAAGGACACGAGGAAGCATAAAGCCAAAGTAGGGCATCTAAATGTTTATATATAAATGGGGAGAAGACAGACAAAGAGTGGCCAAACTTTACTTGGAAGAGTGTCAGTTGTCATTGGTAAAACAACTTGTCAATATGTAGCATCCACTTTTGGTAAAACAAAACACCCAAAAGACTTCTTCACTCTCAAGTGAAGTCACTTTGGGCAATTAATATAGTAACATAACATATGATATACAAATGTTTTTATGTGTTTCATCATTTTCACCATGTCTTCTTTTTCTTGATGTTGCATTATGTATATTAGTAGGCATTTCATTTCTTACACACACAAAATCTTAATGTGGATTTAGATGACCTAATCTTTGGTCCATTAGTGCTAGTTAGTCAAGTAGTAGTATGTAATAAATTGAGCCACATGCTAGAAGCTCATCAAAGTAGGGGATTAATGTAGGCCGAAATTTTGGATCTCTTTGTCAAAACTATTTATATGTAATGATCAATGAAATGAGTTGAGAATATGAGGTCTCAATCAGGTTTAACTATCAGCTGAGTAAAAAATATTAGGTGATTTTCCCCCACATATCCAAGTTTTGATGGATAGAATTACATTGAATATGTGGCGGAAGATAGTTAGCATGTCCCATAAAATCAGTCGAGATGTGCATAAGCTGATTCATACACCAATTATAAAAAAATATATGTATATGTAAGGATATAAAATATGTGGAATCATAAATAGGAAATGTGCACTTGACACCAATTAGTTTGGTGTAACACCTTAATTAAGGAGAAGTGGTTGAGCAGCTTTCTCACCAGACACCTAGTAAGTCAGCTAGAGGAAATTGGGAAAACAGTGAGAGAATATTATTGTATTTAGCATGCTTTATACAAATTACCACTCTCATATAAAACTTTAATCTATATCTTTGGGAGTAAAATATTTGCTAACTGTAATATTGTTCTCTTTCTCACTAAACGCCATATTTTTTTGTATACAACAAGAAGTAAAAAAATGTCAACTCTATTGTCATTTTACCACGAAATTTCAGCCATATCTTTTGTTGTTTTGCCACCTTTTCTTTAATTTGGACACAATTTAACAAACAAAGATTTAAATTATATAAAGATTTTGCACTATGAATGTAATTTAACATGTTATAATAACAATCAAAGGTTATGATGGGTAGCAAGTACCCTTTCATCCTTAATTAAAGTTGTTAGGTTCGAGCCTTGATAATTAATGTAATCGTGCCTCGATAGGGAGTACTCGACCCCCCAAAATGGAGCTTTCTGGCGCGAATCCGGACCGAACACCAAATGAGTTATAATTATAACAGATTATTTAGTCTTCGATTTTGGTTTCGAGTCAATGTGTATTATATAAAATTATTTGCAATTATCTTTTAAATGGCTTCATCAGTCTTAACCGAAATTTTATTTATAAATGAAATATGTGAACTTCCACCCAATCATTTTCTCCCTTAAAAAACATTTCTTCCGAGGGTTTAATCAATGTTACCTATCAATCTAGCTAGAAATTACTTATTCCCTCCGTCCCATATTACCTGATAACATTACTAAAAATATATGTTTCAAATTATTTGGCCATATTTTTTAAAATAAAATATAATTAATGAATTTTTTCTACTTTATCCTTGACATTAATTGTTTTTTAAAGAAAACAATATTGATTAGAGTGCAATTAATTAAAAAGAGATAAGGATAATGTAGTAAAAATATTTTTTTTATTTATGATTTCTTAAGAAACGTGTAAAAGGGAAAGTCGTCAAATAATATGGGAGTACAGTGTAAAAATCTTAAGAACTGGCCTTTTAAAATCCAAGATTCTTCGGCCAATCACGAGACATTTTTGCCTCACACAATCATCATTGTGCATGTATTGTATATAGCTTCACAAGCCAAAATTAGGCACAAAATAATGTGCAAGCACATGTTTGATCTTTAAAAAAGTGTTTTGTTTATTACTCTCTACATTTCAAATAGAGTGTCCACTTAGTCATTTGCACATTTAAAAAAAAAATTAACTTCTAGACAAAAATAGATAATTTGATTAAACTATCTCTAATTAAATAGATATTGAGATTTGATCACATAACACTTAATATGAGCAAATCTGAAAAAATGAGATTAATTCTTTCTTGATTTAATAAGTGAACACTCTTTTTTACCCAAAAAAACTAAGTGGACATTCTTTTTTATCTGGATGGAGTACTGTTTTAATTAAGCAGAGAAGGAAATGAAGAGCGTGGAATCAGAATTTGAACTTTATGTGTTCTAAATTCTAAGCAATATCAGGTTTTAGTAATTGGAGAATTTAATGTTATTTAATAAATTTTTAATACAAATATAAAATATAAAATTTAAACTAAAGCTACTAGGTTCGATCACACCCGTATGGCGGCTACGAGCTCCCCTTAAAGAGGGGTCTTTCTATACCTCGTAAACACACAAACATATTTATATGGAAACAACTTATAACTACTTCTCTCCTTGGCAAAATTGAAAAGAAATGATAAATATAAATAAACAAGTTAAGTTACAGCTAAAGTTGCACTAATATTGCCGGCTAAAACAGGCACAAAAGATGAGGAACTTACATATTAATAGACCAAAAATGTGATTACTTTGTCCTTAATAATAAGACATATTCATGTTGCGGTTAGTGCTATGATAGCCGGCTCTGCTAGCACAACTTAGTTTAGGCCGGCAACCTTTTCTCACTTCTAACTTACAAGCTCGTTTGCTGTCAATTTTGTGCTACATTGTGTTTATATATCATACTAATCAATAGTTCAATACAGCTTTTATATGCTAATTGAAGCTAAATTCAAGAAATTTTTCCGGGTTGTCCTTGATGATTAAATACTTCTAATAAAAAGAGAAAGATTTTTTAAAGAACTGGATTCAAAAGTTTAAGGTAGTGAGACTGAGAACCATTTTAGCACCCTCCTGCATGTATTAGGCCAATTCAGTAGAATTCAATATCTCTTTAACTTAGATTTTCTGTATGTGTTAAAAGATTAATAAATATATATATAAAAAATATTTAGAATCCAGTTATAACTAGCACTTGAGATCATTGTGCTATAATTTAAAATTATAAAATTTAAATATTAAATTCGCCGCTGAACGAACTAACAGCTAATATGGCATTTATTAGAATTGACTCATATCATATAGTACAATCAATACGAGCCTTCATATATAATCTCTCTAATAAATGGCACTAGCATTTAATCGGAGTGAACTTTTTCATTATTCACTAGTTGATGGAGAGCTAATTCTCTATTTGCTATAATTATCTTTATTTAATTGATATAAATGAACATTATCAGTCTATTATAGCGCCAAGCCAACTATATATAGGTTCTATCTGAACTCGTGATTGCGAGTCTGTATTTTTCTTTTACCTATATATAAAATGTTTTAATTGCGAGGCGAAGTAACAACATTGAAGGAAATTGACGGCAACCTTTGGATATGATAATGCA
This sequence comes from Anisodus tanguticus, assembly GCA_034509755.1. Lineage (NCBI taxonomy): Eukaryota > Viridiplantae > Streptophyta > Magnoliopsida > Solanales > Solanaceae > Anisodus > Anisodus tanguticus. Next base: position 8,477,788 of record CM067547.1, on the reverse strand, counting down.
ATTTTTTTTTCATGGATGATTATCTATAATTATTATTTAGGTGATATAATACTATGTATTTAATTTTGAACTCATAAAATAATTAAATAAAATAATAACTTAATTATTGAAAACAAAAGAAGAAAAGTTTTTTTTTTGGGAAATATTCCCACAGATATCCACATGGGGTGGTCCCGACTAATATAGATTCGCGTTGCGCAAATCTCATTAAAGAAAAATTCTTGTAATTATCATAATTTTTTCATATTCAAGATCGAAATCTCTAATTAAGGTGGAGGGATCTCTATCCATCCTTAACCAGGGTAGAGAAGATTAATTTAATACTACACATAGTACAAGAATAACAGCCAAAGAGTGGAACCTTTTTGTGGGCTTCTTTAATTACAAGACAAAGAAAAGAATAGTTATTGAGAGCAGTTGTAAGTTTTTCTAGCAGGAGCTAGCTAAGCAAAGGTCAGCTCATCAGCTCAACTAAATAGAGATGCTAAAAATGGTTTTGGATCAATCTCAGCCGTTGGATTTGAGGAGTTGGCGTAGAATAGTCAGTTGAGTACACGTGCTACTACTACTAGTACTATCTTTCCCCTTTTACCACTTCTTTTTATCTTTGCTTCCATGCATGGATTTCTCCTCCCATTTGCCAAACATAGTGTTGTTTGTTTGTTGTAAGAGAGAGAAAACCAAGAAAAAGTTAAACTAAAGAAAGAGAAAAAAGAGTAAACTGCTCTGCTCTTCCTTTTCTTTTTTTCTGCTCAGAATTTGGATATTTTCTTGATATTTGTCCACAGTTGATTTACTTTGTCCTATTAGTAGTATGACTTACAAAGTTGTACTACTAGAATTTTGAGCTTTGGAGGAAAACAAGACTAGGTAAAAGTTGGATTTTTTTTTTCATTTTTGATCATCTGATCTGATATTCTTGATTCTTGAATTTTGATTTGATTCAATGGGACTTGAAGATCAAGAAGTAGTACTACTGAAACATGTTTGCAAATTCTGCAACAAAAGTTTTCATTGTGGTAGATCCTTAGGGGGTCACATGAGGTCTCATATGATTAATACAACTGATGGAGAGACTTCAAGAAAGAAGCTTCCAGCTTTGATCATAAGCAGCAAGAATGGTAATTTGGATAGTGCTAATACTAATTATGGATTGAGAGAGAATCCCAAGAAGACTTCAAAATTTGCTGAAGATACTTTGCTCAACAAAGTTTGCAAGGAATGTGGCAAAAGCTTCCCATCTTGGAAAGCTTTATTTGGCCACATGAAGTGTCACTCATCAATGAATAACAACAGTGTGGAAGAAGATTTTTGGAACAGTGCTAGTGCTAATAATCACAAGCAATTAGTACTAATGGATAGTGAATCTGATACTGAAGCAGCAGCACCAAACAAGAAGAAGAGATCATCAAGAAGGATAAAAAGGTACAATATGGCCCCTACAACTTCCTCTTCTTTAACTGTTGCTCCTAATGCTTCTCCTTGTGTATCTGCAATTGAGCATGAACAAGAAGAGATTGCTATGAGTTTGATCTTGCTTTCAAGGGATGTAGGGAATTGGGTTGGTCAAAATCACGTCACTGAGTGTTCTGATAACAATTCTCAGTTCTTGCAATCAAGATTGAGTACCAAATTTAAGGTCAAAAAAGGGAAAACAGAACAAGGTGAGAGCTTTAAGTCTCCAACAAATGGTCAAAAAAGGGACAAATCAGAGCTTCCAAATGGAGATGAGAAAAAGAAGAAGGTTAAAGTGGACAATGAAAGCAAAGTTGAACAGTCTGAAGTTGAATTTGTTTCTAACAAGTTAGTCAAGGGGAGTTGTTTAGTTATGTCACAAATGGATTCTGATCCAAAAGAAAAATTTGAGTGTACTACTTGCCACAAGAGTTTCCATTCCTATCAAGCACTAGGTGGTCACAGGGCTAGCCACAAAAATACTGAAGGTAAAAATTGTACTAGCACTGATATTGATCATATTAAGCACATCAAGAAATGCAGCAATGAGAGTGAACTTAATGAGTTTGGGAAAAAGATTGAGAACAATTGTGGATCCAAGAAGCAGCTAAAGATGCATGAGTGTCCAATTTGCTTCAAGATTTTCTCATCAGGCCAAGCATTAGGTGGACACAAGAGATCCCACTTGATTGCTGAGGCAAAAAGAGCCAACAACAACAACCAAACTGTTGAAATAGAGAAACCAATACCAGAAGTCAGAAACTTTCTGGATCTAAACTTGCCAGCTCCTGTTGAAGAAGAAGATAACATGTTAGATTCTAGCAGTACTGAGCATATTGAATTCCAGCAATGGTGGATTGACAGCAGCCACAAACATGAGAAACTATTGGGCCTTCTTTCTAACTGATCATTGGGGATTTCAGTAAAGGTTCACAAGTGTACAGATTCATTGATTCTTTACATGATAAAAGTGTTTGAATTCACAGAGTAGTAAGTCTAGTGGTGGCAATTTCAACCCATATTTGTTTGATCCACTCAACTTGCTCATGATAAAATCGTGTTCAATCCATCAACAACAGTAACTATGTCTCAGTTCCAAACAAATTAGGGTCGGTGGTATGAATCCTTACTATTCCATTTAAGTTCAACTCAGAACTGACATTTTACATTGGTTGCCACCTATAACAACCTGTTTAGCCAGCAATATGAGCAAGCTGACACATGCATAGTTGTACTCAACCCATCCATTTTAACAAATTCCATTTTGCTCATTGAATCAGTAAGCACCCCTTTTTTGGTTGATTTTTATTTTTAAAATTTTCTTTTACAGATTTTAGCTAGGGAATGAAAATTCATGTGTACAAGATGTAAGTTTTTTTTTCTATTTTGGATTCATTTGTTGAATACATTTTAGCTTCATCTTGAGCTATGAAGAATAAAATTTGTTATGGTGTAATAATTTTATCTTGGGATTGAAGGGAAGATGAGTGAGGTGTTGAAGATGGGACTATATACTATGAAGTCATGAAAGAGAAGAAAAAAAGATGCTCCATTATACTGTAAAAACAAAGATAAGTAGTGAGCACAAATTAAAGGTGGTTTTTAGTGACCTACCAAATAACATGACAACTCATCTCATTTCCCTTTCTTATTAGTCTCACAATATGCTAGTGCTTTTCAATTATCTTTAATGCTTGCTATACACAGCCTCAGCATTGAACAGTTATCACGCAACTGAAAAAGGAAGACTAAGGGCTATTTGTTTGCACTTAATAGAGTTTTGAATCTAAATGGTTCAGATCTTAGATCATTAAGATGTTGAATAAAATCTTAATATTATTAGGAGACACTTTTGTATGGATAATTTTTAACACTACTCTGTCCACAACCACCAGCTCCACCGCACCCCACCACCCACCCCCACCCTTCTACCCCACCTCCCACCACCACTAATCATCTCTGCCATCATAGCCATCACCACCCTCACCCTCTTAACCCCCACCACCCACCCCACCCAACTACCAACCACCTCTACCATCATAACGAGCATCGCCGCCAACCACCACCAACACACATTCTTTAGCTACCACCACCAACACATTCAATTACTAACATCAATCAGCTCCACCATCACAACTACCACCGCCACTACCAACCACCGCCATCGCGCTAGTCACTACAACTTCAACCACCTCCACCATCACAATTATCACCACCACCACCACTACAAAGCATCTCCACCATATCAATGAAAATAAATGTTTCATTTTTATCAAATAATTCTTTTTTCTTAATTTTTTTTAATATTTAGTTATTTTTTATTTGAATTGTATATTTGTTATGTTTAAATAAATATATTATGCACATTCAGATGTTGAAAATCAGACAGTTTTAATTATTCATTGTTCATATCTAGAGACAATATCTTAATCATTCAGATATACATTCAGATTCAGACGTCTTAATCTTAATGAAAACAAATGAGGCCTAAGTAGATTGGACCACCTCTACACAATTGAAAGAATATTTAAAAAAAAATCAGTACTAAGCTTATCTAGCTAACAAAGTTGATTGATTAAATTGTAATGTTAGAGTCCTTACAGTCTACAATATTCTTTATTGTTCATTTACCTAGTCAACTTTAAACTAAAGCACCTAATTAGACGTGCAGTTTGTTCAAGACCGGCACTTGTCTTGAAAATAGTTGAGAAGGTTGACATGTTAGAGACATCGGCTATCAGAATACAAAATTTTGAATCGGTCACTGCACTTTCATATATAATGGATAGTTGTTGTACACTGTTTAACTATAGAATTCTGCTACTAACCTACTATAAAATCTTAGAATTTCCCTAGTGGTGTCTAACAGCACATGCCAACAAATTAATGTTCGAGAAAGTCGCAGTTGATTACTCGCAGGTGGACTTAATCAATGAAATTTGGACGAAAGTATAAAAATATATCGGAGACTATTAGGAAACCAATGGACATATCTGTTTGGCTGTTGCTTGTATTGATAAACTATTCATGGGAATTAATTAGCCCTTGGCACTTTAATATAGAATTTTATACGAAGCTTAAATTTTTTATACTTCAGATCAAATGACCCCTTACAGAGTTCAGTTTAAACGTGGGGTCATTTGCACTTTTGTTCTTATTTTGTATTGATCTTTAATTTTTTTCACTTAAATAAAACTTATGCCTTCTAGGTTATAGGGTAAAAGTTCTTTACCGAATTGATATAAATTATATTCTTTACCGATACAAATTATGTCGGATAGAGAATTCCATTTGAGGGACAAAAAGTAAAGACCAACCCCTTTAAACGATATTCGTGCAATGTTTTGCTAAACGTGTAACAGTACTAAAGCCAGTTATTTCTGAGTTCAAATGACTTCTTACAGTTACTTCTGTTTTGGGAAAACTTCGTTAATTTGGGGTTTGACCTCAACTCATCCTCAGCCGCCCACAACTAGTAGCGTAACAAAAAGGGGAGCACGTGCACAAAAATCCTCTTGGAAAACTGTTATTTAAAATGTAGCCAAAATTTATAATTTTTTTAATATTTAGCCGTTTCCGAATCAACTTCCCTATGAAATTGAAGTTGAAAATACGGGTATGATATTTCAAACTTCAGACATACATGTTTGAAGTTAGGCTCTGCAAATTCCAACTTCAAATAATCAGAGCCTAATTTTAGATTTGCATAACTAAAGTTGGCATTAGCTCATATCTGTAGTTGTAACTTGTATATGGATTTTCCCAACATTGACATCTTCATAAATCAAGTAATATAATATGTTGATTAGTTGTGAACATATTCTCCAACTTTATCTTATGTTTGGACCGACTGGCTCGAACAGAAGATTACAGTGGACTTTGCATCTTTGGCAAAGCTTGACGACAGTGCACAAGAGAAAAGATAAGTTGTTATGCAGTGCTTCATTTGTAAAGCTATGCATGTGTGAGAAAGCTGAATATAACTTAAATGACATATGTACAAATGCAATTCCTACCACAAACATTAATTGGACTCTTAACTTGGGTCAGAAAATAGAAGTACAAGCTCGGCCCATTGTCGCAAAATGCAAAATACATTGACTACAACGATGCTGCTATCAATGGCTTAAAGTTAAACCTTGTGATCTCCTCTCTGCAGCTATGGCGTCTACAGTAACTCGCAGATTTACAACCAAACTTGTCAAAAATCCTTCTCCTTTTTCTTCCCCACTTTCATTCCTAAGAAATCCCCAAACAAACCCTAAACTCTCAACCCCCTTCAATTCATACGTCAAATCAACTCCATTTATCCAAGGTCAAAGTCAATCACCATTTCTTGGAATAGTCCGAAATCAGACTAATCTATTGAATCAGCAAAACCCTTCAAAGCTGAACCCTAGATATTTTTCATCTAATGATAGTGATGGAAACCCTAATGAGCATCCGGGTCAATACCCGGAATTTAAGCACCAAGAGATAACAGGCCCAACTGTTGAACGTGACGTGTCACCACTAGCAAATGAGACCCGCGAAGTGCTCGAGAAAATGCTTAAGTCAATGTATAGTTTGAGCAAAGCATTTGCTGTACTTGGGCTAGTTCAGCTTGGTTTAGGAGCTTGGATTACTTATATAACTCAGTCTTCGCCAATTCGTGAGATCTCTATACAGAGTTTCTTGGCTTTTGGGTTGCCATTTTCGTTGGCATTCATGTTGAGGCGAGCATTGAAGCCGATTTACTTCTTTAAGAAAATGGAAGAACAAAGTAGGTTGCAGATTTTGACTCTTACTCTTCAGGCTGCTAAGCAATTGAACTTGTTGTTTGTTCGTACTCAGGGTGTTACTTACTCGTGTATTGCTGTTACATCACTTGGATTGATCCTTGTTGTATTCTCTAGATTGAATAATTAGTTCTCTGTTAGTAGTAATATATATCAATCCATAGGGAAGATGAATAAGAGTTGGCAATTTTGAATGATCCGCTATTTGGATTTGAAACAGTAGCTTTGTTGATTGCATCGCGATTTAAGTAGTTGCAAGAAATGTTTGATGTTGAATTTGTAAGCTGAAATACTGATCAAGATTATGTTGAATTATATTTTCAGTTCTTGTACGTTTGAGCAGAGCAGTTATTTGTAATTCCTGTTTCCTGCACCTTGTATCCAAGACGAAAAATGAAATTACAATTGTTGACGAAGAGAAAAACTGGAAACTGTTTTTGCTGAGTCGAGTGTGGCACTCTGTCTTTAAGACAATATTGCCCCGTATGTATCTTTTATACGTCCTGGACAATTTATCTCCCAAGATAAAACAGCAATGGAACACTTGAGCAAAGGAAACTCAAGAGCTACCGTGAAGAATATTGAGCAATGAAATGATGCAAGGAAGTTGTAGGAAGAAACTGTTTTGCTTGTGTATTTTCGTGTATATCAAGTGTGTCTCAACAATGGTGCAAGGGGTGTTTATATAGGTGAGGGAGGGGTTGTTAATTGCCTCCATAACAGTCATTATTGGCCAAATAATGGCCATTATGGAGGTAGTAAAACCACCAAAATAAATGGTGGAAGACACCAACGGATTGGTCCAAACTGTACTTCTGGCAAAGATAATATCAGAAGGCTCGAGGCCTGAGAACCTGAGAAGTACAGTTTTGGTGGTTTAAACACATGGAATACCCCTTGGAGTCCCAAACCCCAAGCCAATTTTGAGTCTTATAGACACAACAATTCTTTCTTCCTCTACCGATGAGGGAGAATTGAACACAACACCACACTTTCCATGCTTCAAACACCTCACTTCGTGGACCAATATCTCCTTCATTTCTCAATGAAATTTGACGATTTTTGGCCCTACGGTTATCTACGTACTTAGTAGATCATGCATGTGTGAAGAACCGGATTCTCCAACTTACGTAACACTAGTGTTTAAGCCGTTAAAGTAGGTCCGTCGCAACTCCCGCCAAAGGCAAATTTCCAACAGATTAGAGTTTGAAAGCTAATTTAGCAATGATTTTTGTAATTCAATGTTGAGTACAAAAGAAAATCTGTCCTACCTTCGTGTTTGCTATGTCATACTTCCATTGATGGAGATATTTGGTCCAGTTCTGATCTTTCGATTTTAAACAGAAGCTTTGTTGATTGAGAAGTTATTTGTAACCCCACGAGTAGTTGCAAGAAATGTTTGATGTTGAATTTATAAGCTTGAATGCTGATCAAGATTAGATTGTAACAGATTTAGCAATGACTTCTGTAATTCAATTTTGAGTACAAAAGAAAATCAATCATAACTTTGTTTTTGCTATGTCACACTTCCATTGATGGAGAGATATTTGGTCCACTTGTGATCTTTCAATTTTAAGCAGAAGCTTTGTTGATTGAGAAGTTTTTTGTTGCCCCGCATTTAAGTAGTTGCAAGAAGTGTTTCATGTTGAATTTGTAAGCTGAAATACTGATCAAGATTAGATTTTGAAACCTTTAGCGATGACTTTTGTAATTCAATGTTGAGTACAAAAGAAATCTATCATACCTTGGTATTTTCTATGTCACTTGCATTGATGGAGATATTTGGTCCATTCTTACAAAACTGGCTGTTCTAGAATCACCAGAAATCAATGTCATGGACAAGATGGAGAAAATTGCAGGCCAAGTAAAGAACTCTGATTCGCTTGTAAAGCAGATTAAGCTATATTTGTTTGTCAATATCTATGGCACAACATTTACATGTCGCATGCATTGAACAGTTATCTTTACAAAAGAATAGCAAAGTTGGAAGCTCGCTCGGGTTTCATTCTTTGCATTTGTTAATTCCTATTAGTATCCATGATACAAGTCTGAATCTTAGATGTAGAAATATACTAAGGTGGAACCCCTCTGTCCAAAGAAATAAGATTATTGCAGATACACGCATTAAAATATTAACCAAATTTGTGCGATGTCCCTTGAGAAATATGTTGAAGTTCCCAATAGAGATTGTGTTATCAAGACTGAAACAAAGCACATAAATCATTCCTTAAAGGTTAGAGTTAATGGTCAAAAACACGCCTGAATTATCACTTTTTCGTGATTTTCCTACCTGAACTATCATGTGTGTGAGTTTTCTATCTGAACTATAATCAACTATTTATCAAAACACACCTCAAATATTAGTTGTTCACTTTTTCTACCTGAATGAAAAATGATAGTTCATGTGTGTTTTTGACCTTTATCTCTAAAGGATAATATAGTAAATCTAGCACCAGTTTCAGACATGGGTTTGGAGTAGAGATGGCAGTGGGTCCTAGATCCGGTCCGGATCCGGTGGATCCAGATTCGTTTTTATAGGATCCGGATCGGACCCGGATCCATTTCTGGCGGATCGGATCTGGATCTGGATCTTGTATTTGAGATCCGTATCCGGTCCAGATCCGACCCGTGGATCCGCTTTTTATTAAATATATTCATAAGCTAGAATGTAATTTTATAAGTATTTTCTTAAAATTGCTAAGCACATCCTTGCGAGTTTAATTCTTAAAACAAGTTTAATTTATCTCTACGTTAACTCAAAAACCAAAAAATAAAGAGGTAACTTCGATAATAAAATCAATGTTATATTAGTGAATGACTAATATCTCCATAGACAAGTAGTTAAAATTATATTCACTTCATTTGTGAAGATTCCAAGCACATGCAAGTTCAGTATTGTGAAAATACTAGTCAGTATTTTCCACAATTATTGTCATTGTCCAACATTTCAATTAATAACTCACAATCAAAACGAGACAACGAACAAAATATCTCATATGAACATTTCAAAATTGAAACACATTAAATTGTTAGCTAAGTAAAAATCATTTCTCAGTTCAAAAGAAAATTCTTAGCAAGGTTACATTCTTAGCAAGACAATTTTTTTTACATGTGGATCCAGATCCGATCCGTGGACCCGGTGGATCCGATGGATCCGGATTTGGATCTGATTTTTATGAACCCGATGGATCTGGATCCGGATCTGGATTCAGGTATGAAAAACGGATCTGGATCTGGATCTAGTAGGATCCGGTCCAGATCCTATCCGTTGCCATCCCTAGTATGGAGCATAGATATTGGTTAAAGTGTGTCCATCTTTCTGGTGGAAAAAAGTGTGTTTGCAGTTTGTTTGTCCAAGTCTACTTTTATTTCCTTTAGAGGGAGTTTGACAAATGAAATTTAATTTCGATTTAGAATGCACTCAACTTGAATATGCTGCAATTGTTGATAGCTATATCATCATGTTAAGTATTCTATCAGTAAATATAAAATATTTTACAGTATGGAATATTATGAAGTACTAACATCCATATTCTCATACTTAAATATCTAAATTCAATGAATCTAAACATGTTGTGAATTTAAACACGTATTAAAAATAATCCTAGAAGTGCTCGTATCAAAATTGGACAGGGTAGTTGCATGATGCAGCTCTGATGTGATCCTCAAGCTTTACATGTTGTTTATTCTTGGTCATCAATGAAAGTTGTATGAATCTTGTTTTCTTGCACTATTTTTTCTAGCGTGTGGAGTGCGCTGTTCGTGCCTTGTCTTGGCGAAAAATGTTAAAACCATAGTATATTTTTGGTAATTTACAAATGAAACTTAGTTGCTACGAATTAGGGGTTCAGGATCTGTTGCTTGTTTCCTGGGAGGTGGTTGGAATCTGTAAGGGTTTCTTCTGGATCTACTATTTTAAGAGTGAAGTTTTAATATTTCCACTACTTCCTCGTTTGTTCTCCTATCCTAATAAAATGTACAATGTTTATTGAAAATTTTCTAAGTTATGAAAACATAATAATGAAGTTATCCGATATTTGTGTTGGTAGAAGGATACATGTATATGATGAAATAGTAGAAGTGCACTCGAGCTGGCCTGCGTCATTATAAAAATCGTGTTTGGTTTAATTTTTTTCTTTAAAAAGTTTGCCTTTTCTAGAAGCTATTTGAGAGTGCTTTTCCAAATGTGCCTTTCTTTAAAGCTTCGTTTGGATATGGTTTGAAATTATGATATGAAATCAGTGGTTTGATTTGAAGTTGAAGTTTTGTTTGAACATGCAATTTGAATTTCTTAAGTTGTATTTTTTTCTCATAGACATAAAAACTCTAGAAGTTGTGAAAATCATTAAAATTTTCCCAATTCTTATACAATCTTACCAAATGAGTAAATCATAGTTCATAACAAAATTAATACGCTACTAGAAGACATTTTTAAGAAATACAACCTATATTGATCGAACTTTAGTTCAATAAAAAGAAAAAATTAACATGAGTTGTAAAAGTAAATTTAGTTGGTAAGATTAAATTTTATTACCAACTTGCAGCTTTTTTTAATTTTATATTTGATATAAATGGTTAGTAAATATATCTACCAACTTATGAATATTTTTTTACAAAAGATAAACTTATGAGTCAAGTTTTACATTTTAAAAAATTGAAATCATATTTGAAATTCTAAATCATGCCTTTTTGGAGAATTTGGGATTTGAAATCATGATACGAAGTTAAAGTTGAGTTTCAGCTGACTGAGGACATGGCCCTAGATAGCAAGACTTGGAGGTCGAGAATCAGGATAGAAGGTTAGTAGGTGGTTGAGTTTTGTCGCAATGTGTATGCGAGGGGTAGGGGGCTAGCCTCTTCATCTCCTCTTCTCCCTTTCTTTGTAGTATTATTTAGATTTCGCGTAAATCCATACTCTTATGTGTGTATTCTTGTGTGTTTCTTTATTTGTTTTGTATTGTGATATTTTGCTATATTATTTTTCTTGAATTACTGCATTGACTACGTTCTTTTGAGTCGATGGTCTATCGAAAACAACCTCTCTACCCCACAAAGGTAGATGTAAGGTCTGCGTACATCTTACCCTCCCTAGACTTCGTTGTGTGAATTACACTGGGTATGTTGTTGTTGTTGTTAATATAAAGTTGAAGTTGAAATTTTATACAAATTTAATAAACAAACGCTGATTTGAAATCAGAATATGAAATCATGATTTTATATAGCAGGGTCAAATGGCTACTAAATCTCTCCTTATCAGCACTCTAACAAAACATTAATATATGGGGCTATATTGTCTTTTTACTCAAAACCTAAACCCAATTCTACTTCCCACTTTTCTTTTTTCTCTCCTTGGTGTTACCCACAAGTCCACCACAACAAACATAGATGTAATGATAAATAGACTAAACACGACCTACAAACTCGCTTCTTTAAAGTATTGTGGTTTGGGGTGAACAAAATAACTAATAATAGTGGAATTGGAAATGGAAAGCTTGATGGAATTTCAAATGGAGAGCCTATGTTCTTGGCCATAAACGAAGAGAGAACATTTGGGACATAAAAGATGAGAGAATGAACAACTGAAAAGAGCTTTTGGGTTAAATAAGGAATTTTGGTGAAAGTAAAAAAGTCCCTACATTTAATATGCTAGAAACAGCAAGAGAAAAAAGAAAATAGATTCCCACGAAAATTGGTATTAGAGCTTGTAAAAAGAATAGATTTATAAACAATGAAAACACATCCATAGTTTATTAAGGTTAATTTGTTAAATAAAATGTTATGGAAATGAAATGTCTTTTGATAACATGGAGGAAAGAAAATGAGATTCTAATGAACTTTCAAGATAAGTTGTTAGCAGCAAAACGAAGAAAGGATATAACTTATGAAAAAGAAATAGAAAAATATTATGAAAATAAGATAGAAGAAATTAAAACACACATAGAAGATGTTGTAACAACATATAGAAAGTTAGTAGAGATAAATACAAGAATAAATGAATAAAACATTATGATATTAGATTTAGAAGCAAATCTACGAATGAAAAATGGAACACTATGGATGAAAAAAGACTAATGGAACAACAAAATAAGTTAAGAGAACTTAGAATGATAGCAGAAAAATCTCTTACATTTGATAGAGATATAAACCAACATATAGTAAGTTGTAGAATAAGTATAGATCTAATAGAAGAAAAAGATCAACGTTTACAAGAAACTTCTAAACAAATATATGAACATGAAGAAACTATTGATGAATTAAGAAATAGATGAAAGAAATAATCCCCTTGATTATTTTCATTAATTGAAAGGCTATATATACAAGTTACATATTTCCATAATAGGAAAATCCTTTTCCTATTCTACTTCTAAATCCTTATTTTACCATAATTCTATCTATACAATTATGGTAGGTGTATAACACTAATTAAGGTAACCTTTTATACTACAATATACTATAATATATATACCATATATACACTTATTTGTTTGGTAAGATTCAGCCGAGAATGGGCTGCTTTGTTTAACACACCCCCGCAGTCATAGCGGGCGGTTTTCGAACGCTGAGACTGTCCCTAAAATCTTCAAAGAGAACCGCTGGTAGACCCTTTGTAAAGATGTCTGCAATTTGATAACGAGACGGGACATGACATACGCGAACTTGACCTTTTGCAACCTTTTCACGGACAAAGTGAATGTCCATTTCGATATGCTTGGTGCGCTGGTGTTGAACTGGAGTTACCTGAAAGGTAGATGGCACTAATGTTATCGCAATATACCAAGGTTGCCTTCTGAATGGGACATGAAGCTCCAAAAGCAAATTACGTAGCCAACATGACTCGGAGACCACATTCGCTACCCCTCGATATTCTTGCCTCTGCACTGGAGCGTGACAGAGTTGCTTGACGTTTTGCCGACCATGAGACCAAGTTGTTGCCAAGGAACATACAGTAGCCAGAAGTCGACCGTCTGGTGTCGGGACAACCACCCCAATCAGCATCCGTGTAAGAGACAAGTGTGGATGTAGATGAAGGATATAAGTGCAAACCATAATCCAGTGTCCCCTGTATATACCGTATGATGCGTTTGATTGCATTCATGTGCTCAACTCTGGGGTCATGCATGAATAAACACACTTGCTGTACTGCATATGTAATATCTGGTCTGGTAAAGGTAAGATACTGGAGGGCCCCTGCAAGACTGCGATAGCGGGTCGGGTCCTCGTATGGTGCACCCTTTGTGGCACTTAGCTTTGGGTTTGCATCAACCGGCGTGGAAGTGGATTTACGGATGACATCCCACCCTTTCGATGATCTCGGCGATACTTCCGTTGAGACAGAAACAACCCATCGGAATGACGTTGGACGGCAATCCCCAAAAAATAACTCAAAGGCCCTAAATCTTTCATAGCGAACTCAGAACTGAGCATGGTCATGATAGACTGGCGCAAGGCATCGGAAGAGGCGGTCAAGATGATATCATCCACATACAACGAATGTAGGCCAACGAAGAACCACGACGGTAGATGAACAAGGAATTATCGACCGGGCATGAGTGAACCCAATAGTGGAAACAAAGTCGCAAACCTCGTGTACCAGGCCCTCGGAGATCGCTTAAGCCCATATAAGGACTTCTTCAACAAACATACATGATGAGGACGATTTGGATCCCTGAAACCCAAAGGCTGATGCATATAGACTGTTTCCTTGAGATCACCGTGTAGGAAAGCATTCTTGACATCCAACTGATGAATTGGCCACGTCTTTGACAGAGCCAAGCTAAGCACAGTGCGAATAGTAGCCGGTTTGACCACCGGACTAAACGTCTCACCACAATCAATTCCAACCTGCTGAGTCTTACCATCACCAACAAGTCGTGCCTTATGCCGAGCAAATGAGCCATCTGAATTCTCCTTATGAGAAAAAATCCACATAGACCTGATAACATTAATACCATATGGACGGGGCACCAACTCCCACGTCTTATTATCAATAAGAGCATTATATTCATCAGTCATAGCAATTTTCCAATTAGGATCATTTAATGCGGACACAGGATTGCGGGGTAAGGGGGATTTAGAGACATCAGAATGTAAATTAAAATGTCTTTTAGGTGTAAAAATACCCCGCTGACTACGAGTGACCGGTCTATGACTCGAGGAAGAATTAAGGGAATTTTGGGAATTTTCTGGGCTCGGGCGGTCGGCCGGCGGGCGGTGGGCTGCCGGCCCAAATCGAAAATGGCTGGACTCAGCTTCTGGACCAGTTCCAGAACTGGGCTGGACCGGCCTAGTTGCTTTGGAACTGTTCCAGTGGCTGGAATAAGTGGCGGTACTGTTGGGCCAGCGGGCAGTGGGCCCGCTGGAGGATTTTGGGTACGGGAGATGTCCGAAAAATTCCGAATAATATACGGGGATATTTGGTCATCCAAAAAATTATATGACTTAGGTTCGGGAGTATGAACTTCCGTAAATGGAAATTGAGTTTCATCGAAAATGACATGGCGATTGATTATGATTTTCTTGGAGGATAAATCAAAACACTTAAAACCACGATGATTTGACGGATAACCCAAAAATACACACGGAGTAGACCGAGCCTGAAGTTTGTTAATTGTGGTGGATGGGAATAACGGATAACACAAGCACCCAAAAATCCGAAGATGAGAATAAGATGGATTTTTATTATATAGTATTTTTAGGGGGGAAGAATATGTCAGACCCTTAGAAGGAATTATGTTAAGAAGATATGTGGCCATTTGTAGAGCATGATGCCAAAAATATGGAGGTATGGAGGCATGTATTAGGAGAGTTCGGACAATGTTATTTATGGAACGAATTTTGCGTTCGGCTTTCCCATTTTGTGAAGATGTATGAGGGCATGAAAAACGAAAATTTATCCCATGAGTAGCACAAAACTCTCGAAACTCCCTATTGTCATACTCTTTCCCATTATCACATTGAATATTTTTTATTTCTCTTTCGAATTGAGTACGAATGAACGCTCTAAATTTTATGAAGACGGAAAACACTTGTGATTTATTTGCAATTGGAAACGTCCACAAAAAATCTAGAATAATCATCTAAAAAGAGAACATAATATCGATGACCCATTGAACTAAGAACAGGAGATGTCCATAAGTCGCTATGAATAATGTCAAATGGCATAGAAGTATGGGAATTGGAGTCTACAAATGGCAACTTAACAATTTTTCCTAATGAACAAGACTGACAAATTGGAGTACGACTTGTACCCTTACAAGAAATAAAGCTATTTTTATTTAAAGCTGATAAAATAGAAGATCACGGATGACCCAGACGAGCATGCCACATGGAAGGAGAGATGGCTGAAAAAGCTGATGGCAAGGCTGGACTCGATGGACTAAAACCGGGCATGATAGGATATAGATCCCCCCTACTATCACACCTCATGAGATGACTCCCCGTCTTGAAATCCTTCACAGAGAAACCGAAAGGATCAAATTCAACAGAAACAGAATTGTCATTTGTGAATTTTCGGACAGACACTAAATTTTTAATCAATTTAGGAGCATGTAAAGTATTTTTCAAGAGGAGTGGTGGATTAGGAGGAGATAATGTTTTCTGACCATACCCTAGAATTGGAATAGAACTGCCATTACCAACAATTATCCCCCGAGGGTGCTCAAATTGGAATAAGATGAGAGAGTACCTGATTCGGAAGTCATGTGAGTAGTGGCCCCGGTGTCCATGTACCAATTTGGGTCCGGTTGGGACAATCCCAACGTGTGCATCGCGGCCTCGATATCGGTCTGAGTGGGGCCTGCTGCATGATGGGCTTGCGGAGGACGGGGCCCAAGGACGCCATTCCGTGATGCTGCTGGGCCGTAGGTGCTGGATACGCTGCTGTTGGGCCACTGGCCAGTGGGCCGCCACTGCTGGGCGTTGGGCTCGGACCGCGTGGCCGGTCCACCGCACCGCCGCGGCTTCTTTGGAGGGTGGGGGTGCCACTACCACTGGCCCCACTGCTGGGCCCACGGTGGTGGTGGGCCACTGTACCCCGGATGGGACCCACCTCCTGTTTGTTGATCACCGCCACCCGAACCGCCTCGTTTGCCCCCTCGTTTTTTGTTATTTTTGCGATTATTCTTGCCTCCACCATTAATATGATTTTGGCCCGAATTATTAACAAAACCCGAAGGACTAGGAGAGGATGCCACCATGACAATCGGGCTTCCTCCGTAGCCGCCGCCTTTTAGCCAAACCGGCTTCTTCCAACGTCGCATGGAGCGGGCTTGATGAAAGTCGGGAAGAGGGTTGCTTTGGCGAAGGAGAGTTCCAACACCATTATAGGCCTCCGAAAGACCGGCAACCAATTGTAGAACTAGACGATTATTTGTCACCGTGCGCCAACATTACGGAGTTGATCTCGCGCAATTCCTTTAGTTTCTTGCAATATGCGAAACGTTCGGAAATACATCCATTCGAACGAGAGAGAATTCTGCTCGAGTGTGACGACACGGGAATGTTGGTTGTCTTGGAATATGTCACGCAATCTATTCCATGCAGCCATAGCCGTGGTGTCGGGCTCCATAATCGTCTGTAGAAGGTCCACTGAAATAGTGGCGTATATCCACCGAAGAACGGTAGCATCAAGTGTAATCCATACCTCAGGATCCTCTGCAGGAAGGGGTCTAGCGGGAGGAATGATGTGATGAAGAACTTGATAAGAGATAGCGTGAATTTTAAACAACTCCGCCCACGTTGCATATTGAACGTTTTCCATCTCAAGGACAATAGGGACACTGAGCTTGATATTGGAAACCGTGAGGGCAGGGTGAAAATTGTTCTTAGACATATTGAAAGAACAAAGAAGGAGGGGAAATTTAAGAGAGGGTTTTTGAGAGCGGAAGACGAGATATTTGGAGAGAAAAACCCGAGGGAGGGGGGGGGGGGTTCTCGGCCAAGGATACAAAAGTTTGAGAGAAGAAAACTTTTGTTTAGACCTAGTCTCTTGATACCATGAAAGAAATAATCCCCTTGATTATTTTCATTAATTGAAAGGCTATATATACAAGTTACATATTTCCATAATAGGAAAATCCTTTTCCTATTCTACTTCTAAATCCTTATTTTACCATAATTCTATCTATACAATTATGGTAGGTGTATAACACTAATTAAGGTAACCTTTTATACTACAATATACTATAATATATATACCATATATACACTTATTTGTTTGGTAAGATTCAGCCGAGAATGGGCTGCTTTGTTTAACAATAGAATAGCATTAAAAGATGAAAAGTTGAGACAAAAAGAAAAAGAGAATATGAAACTAAGAGAAGAAAAACTACGAGAAATAATCAGGAAAGATAATGAATTAAAAGACATGAAAGGTGTTATAGAAGAACAATATAAGTACATCAACTTATTAAAATATAGATAAAGGAAAAAAGATAATAGAAGATTCTAAAGAAACACATTATCAGATGAATACATATGAAGGAGGAACAACACAAACATTAAGCTTTAAGCCATAAACATATCAGAAGATACAAGATGAAAAAGATGAATTATCTATTAAGAAAATATTTAAAACAAAATGGTTTGAAAGAAATAAAGAAATAAGATATATAGCACACAAGCATGAAAATATAATAGACACAATGAGTGTAAATGGAAGAACAAAAATAAACTTGATAACAGATGAAGTAATAAAAAGAGAGTTAGCAAAACTATCTACTAAAGAAGCTAGAAAATATAGTAACATATACTTTGGAGGAGTAGAATTTACTATAAAAGCATACTTTCAGAAAAACACAGATACACATATACAAATATACATATTAGATGATAGGATATTAGGAAATTTAAAAGATGCTTTAATATCAGTAATAAAGGAAATTTAATGTATCAAAAACTAAAACTTACGGTACAACCAAACTTTAGTATATCATTAAAAGATGAACACAAAGACTTAGCATTAACACTATATTACAAACTAGATGGAATAACAATGCCATCAGGAAGTAAAGTTATAAGTATTGAAACAAAAATGATATATGCCCTAACCGGAAACCACCATGTAAAGAAACAACATGAAATGAATATATTAATATCAAGAATGTACCAAGAAATATTAGAACAAATAGAACATAAAGAAAATTCCAAGATAACTATACCAGAAGAAATATATATGGATTTTAATACCAGAATTCTGACACCATCAAAAATATTAATACAAAAAATAGAAGGATCTAGACTGAGTATTACAAAAGAACCAATAATGTCACGACAAACTAGCGTTATACAACCTAGAGTATTAAATTTAATAAATATAAACACAAATAGATTAAAAATTAAGGTAATAATATTTAAAGGTATGATAACAACATATTGTATAGCTGCAATAAATACTGGAGCTATTAAAAGTTTTATACATATAAGTAAGATTAATGAAAATGATTGTGATTTAATAGACCCACAAACTTATAATTATCCTGAAAATAAAAGAGAAATAATAATTACCAAAAGTATTAATTTAAGATTCGAAATACAAGATTTAGAATATAAGATAAATATAGGAGTAATAGAATATGAAAGTTTCAACTTTCAATGAACTACTTTTAGGAAGTGACTTTTTAACCGTGATAAATTATAAGATAAATAATAACGAAATTGAAATAAATGATCAAGGAAAAACAAGATCGTAAACAAGGTATGAATATACAAAGAGAAATAATAGCGAAAAAACAGAAATTAAAGGTAATAAAGGCAGCTTTATCAGAAGAGATATTTTCCAACTAAAATATTTAAAGTACAAGGCAAAAGAAATAAAATTAGAAGAAAAGACAAAATAATTAGAACAACAATGTGATAAATTTGATAAAATATGGATAGATATGGGAAACGGATGGAAAATGACTAAATAATCCTGACTAACCCTAACGAAAAAATAAACGAGTTATGAGAAGAAATAATAGTAAAAGAAAAAATGAAAAATACCTTGATAATAATGGATGAAATAAAAGAAAATCAAACTCAAATACAACAAGTGATAAGAGAAGAATTGACTAACCTATGGAATGTATCTGAAATACCAACATTTAAGATAATATTAGAAAAACTTAATATGTTAATAGAAGAGAAAAACAAAGGTAAACAAATAACATGAGATAATGAACCAAGTACAAGTAAAGAAAATACAATAGTTAGTACTACTACTCAATAACCAGAATTAATACCAATAGATGCGTGGAGAAGAAGTAAAGAACCTATAATGGTAGATATTAGTAAAATAAAATCAAAATTATCCACAGAAGTAGAAAAAATATTGGATAGCCGAGCGATATTAAATAAAAAAGGATAATTTAATGAAAAAATAAGAACTTAGTGTACCCAGTGTACTTACGTTTTTAAAAAACCATGGGAGAAATATAATAGAAAACGAAAGATACAAGTATGAACCTATAAGGACAAAGACACCAAAAGAAGATAAAAATTCAAAAGGAGAAAACATCTACTCAAAAGACACAGAAAAAATAACCTATGAATATTTAAACATAAAACTAGATAAACAAGAACAACAAATATGTGAGTTAAAAACAGAGAATACAAAATTGAGATCACATAATAACGAAGAATGGTATGATAAATATAAAAAATATAAACACAAATTTAAAGATACGAAGAAAACATTAAAGGAAACCAAGGTAAAATTAAAACAAACAAAAGAAGAATTAAATGAGGTAAAACAAGAATTAGAAGAATTAAAGGAAGAAATATAAATTCTTAGAGAACAGATAAGAAGGTTAAAAGGAAAAAAGAAAGTAAGGAAAAATACTAAAACAAGTGATGAAAGTACAATTAGTAGTAACGAAAAAACTGATAGTGATTCAGACAAAAATAACAACGATAAATTAGCTAACCAAGAAATACAAGTAGTAGAATTTATAGAAGAAGTAGAGAACGAAGAAAACTCATAAATAGTAAAAGAAAACAACTAAATAATAAAAGTTTTACAAAAAATAAAAAGAGTAAATGCAATCATAGAAGAAGAACCCGAAATTTATGTAGAAGATGAATTTAATAGACATATAGAAACAGAAATAGAAACAGATAATGTAATAAATGAAGATGCAAATGATTATCCTGGCGAAGAATTAGTAGACCCTAATTTAGAAATAATAACAAGAAAACGAACTAGATTACCAAGCCACATATCAGTAGGACAACAAGCTGAATTTAAAGAATTTGTAGGATCAATGGCACAAGGAGTAAAGTACAATGGATATTTTTTAGACCTAGATAATGTTTATGATGAACGAGAAATAGGAAGAAGGATAACTGATTGGAATCTTGGAATGTATATAGCATTAATGAACTCTACACAAACAGAAAACCTAGAATACATGTATGACTTAATATCTAACACATTAATTGAAAAGTAGCATATTTGATAGAATCTATAGCATACCAATTAAGAGGAGAAGTATTTAGCCATGCAACAGATTAGAAATCTATGTTAATAATATTTGATATTATACTAAAAAGAGATTTTTTAGGAGAAAGATGGTTAGTAGCTAGAGAAAACGTACTTGCAGAAAGAAAAATTGAAATAGTAATGAATTTGAATAATATGAAATGTTGCAAGATTAATAAATTACCAGAATATATAATTAGTTTTAGTAAGTTCTTTTATGAAGCAAGATTCTTACCACAAAAAGGTTTAATATATCAACAACTTTATTATGACCACTTGTCAACACCTTATAATACTGAAGTATCAAAAGAATATACCCAACTAGAACAAAAAGAAAACACATTAGGAGAAAGAATAAGAGTATTAAGAGCATACTTAATGCGAAAATGTGAAGAAGTTAGAATACAACAAAAGATTAAAAAGGATAAAAAACTAGAATTAAGAGAAATATGTGGATTCACAGAAAAAAGACTAGTATTTGGATGTGATAAAAAAGAAAAGAAAGGAAATATAAGAAAAGTAATAAAAGACATCAAACAAAGAAATATAGGAGAAATAATAATTACAAAAATTATAATAACAAATCAAATTATAATAACAAACCTTATAGGGAAAAGAGATTTAAAGATATAAAAATACCTCTGAAACTAGGAAGAAATTTAGGTACACGAGAAAATTTAGAAAAAGAAAATATGTAAAACCCGTAGAAGCAGAAAAAGTTAAAGAATGTAAATGCTGGAATTGTAATGAAAAAGGACATTATGCTAATAAATGCCCAAAGCTAAAGAAAAAAAGAGTAAAATATATAAATACGACACAATTTATAATGAGTTTACAACGAAATTAGAGAAGATAATGATAAATGGTATGAATACGAAGACTTTTATGTCACTCAAACTGATGAAGAAAGTGAATCGAAATTAGAAAATGTTAACTTTATCAACCAACACTCAGTTAGTGAAAGTAGTTTTGAGTAAAATGAACGTACAAGAAAAAGAAAAAAGAAAATTATTAGAAGAAAGAAATTATTGGATACAATGTGAACGACATGTTCGCTATAAGCTTGTTACAACTACAACTACAAGTGAAACAAGAAATAAATATTATAATAATAGATATAACAAGGTTACTAAAATCCTTAGTAGAATAAGAGAAAGATTAAGTGAGATAAATTGGCAACTTATTGGAATAAGAAGGAGTATAGAAGAAATAATGGAAGATGAAAACATTCGCCAAGAGGTAAGAGAATTAGAACAAGATGAAAATCTCCAACAAAGATTAAGAGAAATGGATATCAGACAAAATACTAATACCTAATAAAATGGTAACAATCTATATAGAAGCCCATATAAAATATAAGTCTAATAAAATGATAAAACAATTTTTTTTTATTGATAGCGGATCAGATTTATGCTTAGCTAGAAAAGATGTATTAGAATCACACAGATGGAAAAGAATCAGATCACATAGAGCAAGAGTATCATGATTTAATGAACAATAAAAATAATTAGATATAGTAGCAAAAAATCATGAGAATCTTACAAAATGAAACCCAGTCCAGATTACCTATAACTGAAAAGCCAAACAACCCTACTAAAACTTTAGCACCTTTTATATCAAAACTTGCAACTATGCCATCCTCAATACCATCATCTTCATCAACAGTATCAATGGTTGACAAACTGAAATATACACCAGAATATATCAGTGTTTATGAGAAGATTAATAAATTTTATGATTATTATTTTACGCAGTGCTAAACTGAGCATGTATTCCAGATTCTTGTGCAATGAACATGCTAACCCGAACATAGTATCAAAATTATTCATTTATGGTTTTACTGATAAACTAATAGTGGATGAGAACATGTACAACATTGCCAGATTACCAAGTATTATTGCTGAATCTACAACACTCATGATGATATCATTTGGAAAAGGAGTTTATGAAATACATGTATTTGATGCATCAACCGACTTAACATGAAAACTCATTGTGATATGCCAGATATTCAAAACTGGAAGAAATAGTAATATCAGCGGAGATGATGAGAATTTGAACATGAAAATATCATGCACCTTGGAGAAATTCCAAGAGTGGCTCAATACAAAAAGAACATTTGAATTATTAACATTGAAAAACATGATAGAAGACATGCTACGAGCCAGAAAGACATCCATTATTGGAAGTTCTAAAGGAGGAGAAGTGGAAGAAATTATTACCATGTACTATGACAATGACATCCAATCACAAGATATTATGGAACTAACAAGTTTACATGACATGATCATAAATTTAAAGCACAAACATGCAAAGGAGATTATTGACCAATACCAGAGGTCAATTGGACAAACAAAAATGTCTGCACTAAATACTAAAAATACTACTACTACCAGTACAATAAAAAAAGAAGGAAGTTCTGATTCTTTTGCATAAAGATGTAAAAAATTAATAAATTGGTAGGGATCATGTAGTTTTTACTACTTGCAGCCCAATTTACTACTATGGTAGGGAGCATGTAGTTTTACTAGTTGCAGTCCAATTTACTACTATGGCAGGGACCATGTAATTTTATTACTTGGAGCCCAATGTATTACCATCTATTACAAAACCATATCACCCAAAGACAAAAGACATTGTCAAGAAAGTCACAAGGAAGACATTATCAAGAAATCAAGAAAGTGACAAGGAAGACATTAGCAAAAAATCAGATGGAGATATCAAAAAGAAAAAAAAACACCAAGTAGATATTATCAAGAAGAATACCTGGAAATCATTTAGCAAAAGCAACCAAGCAAAGGACAAAAGGAGAAAGGGACAGCTTTGAAAAAGATTACAACAAGACAAAAAACTTTGAAAAAGATTACAACAAGACAAAAAACTTTGAAAAAATCGGCAATCATAGCACACAAAGAACTGTAGCACTTTAGACTTTTGAAAAAGTATTTTTGTCATTTTATAATCATGTATCAGCCGATGTTATCTATATAAAGAGCCTCTTGTAAAACATTCGGACCATCCGAAAAATTCCAATACAAAACTTCGTTTGAAAAACTCTCTATGTTTAGCTAAACCCCCTCTTTAGTTTATAATCCAGATCAATTATAATATCATAATACAAGAGATAAATCACTTGGAAAGATTATTATTAGAACCATATTAGTCCATAAACCTACATCTTTATAGGAATCTCATAAAGAGTCTGTTGAGAAACTTTCAAGCACCTAGGCCATTTATCCCGTGAATTCAGTGAAAAAAGGGAGCTGAGAGTCAGGGTGGGTCGAGATCTCCGGTGATCTGAAATTCTACTAAGAGATACGGTTTTTAGACTATATACATTTTAATTATAATTTTAATAAGTGTTAAACTCTGCAGTTAGTCCTTTAAATATAATTTTGAGCATTTTTAGTTCCTTAAATTTGTTAGGATGGAGCACCTTTGATCCAACTAATAGAATGAATATCAAAACTAATGATAACTAACAAAAAAACATGATAAAAGTCTACTGAAAAAGACCAATTTTTGAACCGATCGAAAAACCGACCAACTCGGTCGGTTTAACCTCACCTTATTTTTTTTAATTAAAACTCCACCTTATTCCTGCATTGACTATATTCTTTTTGAGCCGAGATTCTATCGAAAACAACCTATCTGCTCCCAGAAAGACGTACATCATACCCTCTCCAAATCCCACTTTATGAGATTGCATTGGGTATATTGTTGTTTCTAAAAATTGGGAAAATGAAAAATCGGTTAAGCTCGATTAATTCTTCTGTCGATTTATTTAAAAAGTTTGACTGGAGTTTTGATGAAAAGCCGACAAAGCTCAGTCGATTTCTCAAATTTCTTAAAAATAAAATGGACCGAGGCCGGTCAGTAATGCTAGAAAATATTTGCAGAATATTTTTTTAAACTTTTTGCGCAAAAAAAAGTCGATTGAGCTTGGTAGGTTTTACTAAAAAAAATTGGAATCAAACAGATCGGTTTTTCGATCGATCCGAAAGTTAGTCGATTTTTTTCATTCGATTTTCGGCGTGTTTTCAGTAGTGTTTTTTGGTACTAACCATTAGTTTTAAAATTCATTCTCTTAGTTGGACCCAAGGTGCTCCACTCCACCAAATTTAAGGTACTAAATGTGCTCAACGTTATATTTAAAAGACTAAAATATACCTACTTTGATGGATAAGGGAGAATTTTGCAAAAGCTCGTTATAAATGGCTCATTGCGTGAACTCTGACTTTTACCCTTTTTAATTATCTTAATTATTATGAAAAAAAGTGGTAATTAATTAGTAGTAATTTATGTTGACGTGGAGCGGGTCAGGTCTACGCATATGAGAGGAAACGGTCCAATTTGCCCATTTGGTGGATTTCAAAAGTCGCCCTCCACGCGCTTCTTTTATTTTTTTTTATTTATTCTCTAAAAGAAAAAAATTATTTGATACTTTCTTTTATCCTTTCAAATTATTAAGGGGCAGAAGTTTATATTATTGTACTTCTCGCTCAAAACTTGAACGTTCATATTAAATAAATTTTATATCTTAAAAAAACTATCTTCCCAAAAAAAAGGTATGCTAAGTTGTTAATGTCTGCAACATTTCCAATTGCATGCTTTTTAACATATACTCATATTTAGACATTACTCCCTCCGGATAAAAAATATCTCTGATGAGAGGTTAATAAAACAATATAACTTTGTCCATGTTGTCCCTAGATGTAACCGAAGGTGACACACATTTGGAATCATTTCACTAATCGAGAAGCTAAATAAAAGTCAAGCAGCCTTAGGAGGATAATTAATTTTGGCCTTTAATCTAGTTTAGATTCATGTAAAACTCATGAATTCGAGTTAGAAACAATACCTTGATGATATCCGATAAATTGTTGATTTCTTTCTCAAAAATCGTGTTTTGATATTTCAAAAATGCTCTCAAATGAATTAATTCAGATCAAATTTCTTTTATATTATACCAGAGACTTATCCAATATTTTTATAAAATAATATTCCTATTTTTTAAGATATTCATCACAATTGAAAGGGACATTGTTAAAGAAATTTGGACTGCAAATTAATAGCATGCAACGTGCGAGTTTTTGAATAATTTCAAGTATACATGCTTGGTATGAAAGAAACATATATTAAATCCTAATAAACATCTTATTAATATTAAATCCTAATAAACATCTTATTAATATTAAATATCAATTTATCATGACTTATCTTGACAATTTTGCCGTTTTATATTTTATATAGTGACACGTAGGCTCTTCATTTGAGGTATTTCAACCGTTGCAGCGGACCCACTTTATAATGATTATTAGGTAGCTAGGTTGGAGTGTTGAACTTATGAATAGCTTTTGATTTAATATTGAAAAAATAGTCTAAAAAAATATTTCAACTTCATTATTTTATGAGACTGATATTAACGGCTGCTATTTAGCTTATTCATGCCATTAAAGAAAATTAAATGAATAAGCATATCTTTTTTCCCTATTGAAGGAAGTTTTATTGAATTTATTTTAGCATCTGATAAGCAAATAAACAAAATTATTAAAAAGTTATAATTATTTCACATAGTTAAAGTTTAGGAAAATTCATGAAAGTAATGATATTTAAATTATGAATAAATGTAGACTCGTATCTTACAACTCAATAAAGGCATTAAATTATAGATAAATAGTCAATGAAAAAACAGTAGATTCAATATTTGAAGGTATTAGTATGACCAAAATTTTAACGGGTAAAAAATTAATTGGAGTTTAATTCTAAAGCTAGGTATTTAGATACTATTTGTTTTGAAATTAAAAATAATAATAATAACATATTCAGTGAAATTTCATAAAGTAAAACTTGAAAAAAGTAAACTGTACGAAGATATATCCTTTAGAGATTATTTTCGATATACCATCAAACAAACAATTAAATTGAAAAAAAGAGAATATTTATTAAGATTTAAATTGAGACCCTTATGTGAATCACCTTACCAGGAAAAATGATTGTGCACTATACTGAACGACTCTAAAAAAATTAAAGAATTTGTAAATAGAATATTTGGAAATTCTCTGCTAGTTCTATTTTATACATATAAAATGCGGTTTCCCCACATTGGAATTTAATAATCTCTCGTGATAGTGGATTGGTTCTCTGAGAGAGAGGCGTTAATCTCGGTGCTCCCAAATCCTAATCCATAGCGTTCCTTCAATTTTCAGGTAGTTTATCCATCTGGGTCTATTCAAATCGCAAAGATTATTGTACTGATTTGTTTCAGTTACTTTTTATTTTTGCTGTGATTTTTATCTAAATTTTCTTTCTGAAATTATCACTTGCGGCTATTTTTTCTACTCTTTAGTGAACAATCTGCGCTTTTCGCTATTGTTTTAATCTTGTATGATTTCTGGGTTTTTGAGAGTTCAGTGTATGAATTGGGGAACTTTCTTGATCGTTCATTTAAAAAAAAAGAAGAAGAAGATGAATTTGTAAAATTTATTTCTACAAGAAAAGGTTTCAACTTTTAACGGTAACTTTTGAGTTATGATGAAAATGCATAGAGAAACAGACACTAATATTCCTTGAATTTTCATTTCACTGTTGTAGGACGGTTTTTGGTGTGTGTTTTGGATCCCCTTTTGCTTTTCTGTAAGCCCCTTAAAACCCAAAAAAGAACCCTTTATTGTTCTTTTCCATCATATACTAACTACTACTAGTTTGTGTGCTTGAATCTTGGACTTTGCTACTTCAACAACAACATACCCAGTGTAATCCGATAGAGTGGGGTCGGGTCTGGGACCTCTACCTTTATGGGGTAGAGAGTTTGTTTCCGATAGACCCTCGGCACAAAAGGAAAGCAGTATATGCAAGATTGCAATGAAAATAAGACAACAAAATATCCAGATATAAAGCAAATGGAACAACACATAGTAATACACACATAAAGAGTAGGGATCTATGCGATACCGGAGAAGAGGAGTAGAAGAGGCTAACCCTACCTCTCCCACACATTGCAACAAAAACTCAACTACCCACTAACCTTCTACCCTACTTCTCGACCTCCAAATCTTCTTATCTAAGGTCATGTGGACTTTGCTACTTCAACTAACATTATTTCTCTAATCCAACGAGATAATATATTATTGTAATTTTCTCTTCCTGCACAAACTTAGCCTTGACTCTTCTTGTCATTGTTTCTGCATTTTTGAAAGTTGTTTGTCAATCTTTTCCACGTAGAATCCACTGTCTTTTGCTTTAAATGTCGGTCAGCAGTATGTTCAAGTGAATTTTCTCGTTATGGCTAATTCTTGATAACTAATTTGGCTGTTAAAACGTACTGTTAATAGCTTTATCTTGCTTTTTTCTCCAGGTACATTCTTTAATTAGTTGAACACTTCCTACAAAGCAAGGTTACCTCTCTTATCCATTGAAAATGTTCGGGCTTAAGAAGTCGCCCTTGCGTCGGATTGCTCAAAACCACTCTGCAGATCCTAGATTCCATAATTTTTCTAGTTCAAATCCTTTTGATTCTGACAATGAATCTGACAGCAAGCAAACTATAAAACCTTCAAGGAGAACTTCGTCGGAGCCTTCTCTGATTACCCCACAAAAGAGTACAAACCCTTTTGATGATGATGATATTAAAGGGACTCATTCATCTGCTTACTCCGTAACTTCAACAGAAAGAAACAGATACAAGAATGACTTCCGGGACTCTGGAGGATTTGAGAACCAAAGTGTACAAGAGTTGGAAAACTATGCTGTACATAAGGCTGAAGAGACAACAAAGATTGTTAACAGCTGCCTGAGGATCACAGAAGACATGAGACAGGATGCAACAAAAACTTTGATCACCTTACATCATCAGGGTGAACAAATTACAAGAACCCACCAAACTGCAGTTGACATTGATCATGACCTTAGCAGAGTATGGTTTTCTTAACTCCATTGCATTTTGTAGTTTGCAAAAGAAGGACTTACCCGTTATATCATCATGGATGGAATACAATACCAATACCCATCTGTCTATCTTGTTTTTGCAAATTTTCATTCTTCAGTCATTTCATTGAAAAACTCACAATATTGTTGAAATTTATGCTGACTGGTAGGTTATTTCCTTGTTCATTTTGAGACAAAACTTTATAGTCTTTAGGAGGGTATATATAACTAGTCTGCTTCAACCCGTGCCACCTCCAAGTCCTTAACCTATAGTTACCCCATAACTACCAAATTCTTTCTTACCTTTTTCTTGATCTGAAAGATTTTATATATGTTATTTCCTTTTGCTGCATGATTATCATCTGGAAACTAAAGCTTGAAATTTGATTATAGGGTGAAAAGCTTTTGGGCAGTCTAGGAGGCTTGTTTTCTACGACTTGGAAGCCTAAGAAGACTCGCTCCATTACAGGGCCAGTAATTACTAGAGGTAACTCATCTGATTTTATTCTTGTTCATTGAATATCTTTGGTGTTCGTGAGCAGGAAAATAAAAAACTAACTGGACATTAAGATATCGAAGACATTAATAAAATATGGGGATGTTGTGGTTATTGAGAAAAATTGCTGATTATCTGTTACTGTGGCAGATGATCCAGTTCAAAGAAGGGGTAACCATCTGGAGCAGAGAGAGAAGTTGGGGTTGAACTCTGCACCTAAGGAACGCTCAAGTTCACGAACACCACCACCGGAACCTACTAATGCACTGCAGAAAGTTGAGGTACATGCATGTCACTTGGAACAAAATATCACATTATTAAGAACTCCTTTATGTAAATGGTTCAGAAAATTGATAATGGCTCTAGGCTGTTGCATGATAGGAAAGATAAACTTGGTCTCGAGTTAGTTTTATCACAAAGTGAAGAGTTGCGACCAATATGTCAATTACATGTGACAAAGGCTTTCTTTTAACTGTGCTCCATCAATAAGTTGAAGTTGCACAATATTCCATCCAGACTTTCTATGCATTTGTTTTGCATTCTCTATCTTAGAATGGTGATATTTTGTCCTTCATGGATGGTGATTTCCTGGCTAAATTGGGGATGAGGATGAGGATCACAACTCCATAATGAAGTTTAAGAAAGAGCATAGAAAAATAGAAACAGGAACAAGCAGAATAATAGCCATGAGAATAGAGGATGAGGATCACAACTCCATAATGAAGTTTAAGAAAGAGCATAGAAAAATAGAAACAGGAACAAGCAGAATAATAGCCATGAGAATTTGTTGTCATTTCATATCTCCTCTTGACTTCCACCTACCTCTTCCCTTTCTGAAATAAAAAACATTACATAAGGGAAACAAAAAATTTGCAGAAGTGCCTGTGTGTGTTGACAATGATTGCTACTATGGTCAGATGTTAAGTAAACCTGCTTCATACCATTGTGAGTGAAAATCTGCTTTGGGGGTACATATTTGCGACAATTTAAGTAGCAGGAGTTGTATACATGAGGGTCCTTTCTGGCAGTCTGAAACCAACTTAAAGACACATACATGAGGGTCCTTTCAGGCAGTCTGAAACCAACACAAAGACCCAAAA
Organism: Anisodus tanguticus; assembly: GCA_034509755.1. Taxonomy (NCBI): domain Eukaryota; kingdom Viridiplantae; phylum Streptophyta; class Magnoliopsida; order Solanales; family Solanaceae; genus Anisodus; species Anisodus tanguticus. The sequence continues at coordinate 8,447,575 of CM067547.1, read as the reverse complement.
ATATCAATAAATTAAGGGGACACAACATGAATTAGACACCATCTCGTGTTTATATAGGGTATATTACATGAAACCTAAATTATTAATGCAAAAGACCAAGAAGTATTAATGACTATAGAAAATGCAAAATGACATTATAGGACTCTTTATATTCAGCATTGTTCTTGGTGTCCATGCTTCATGGGCCATAAGACTGGATATTACCAGACTCTTATGCTTTCTTTTATCAGTTGGTTCCGACCATGTTCTTTTGAACCTTAGTAAATATGGTGCAAGATGCAACAGTGTCACACAGTTTGTCTCTTGATGTGGTGGAGGATAGATATCGTTTAAAGAGGGATGGGGATGGGGTTGTGAGCGGTGGCACTGTGCAGCCAGCCAGCCACAGCTGTGATAGCATAATCTGCTTATATAAAAAATTAGCCATGTAAGAGAAGCTATGTATAAGCATCAATAATATATGTCGTGTCTGCATTTCCTTAATTTTCTTATATTCTGTTGCTATTATTTATCTTTTAGATTTTGGTACTTATTGGGCAAAGAAATTGTAAGTTCCCATTTATTTGAATGAGAAAAGAAAATTAGTTTGGCAGTACTATTAATTCCTCTACAATTTGACTAACAATTGTCCACTTTGCGAAGTCTAGATGCAAAGGCTTAGAGTTTGCAAAATACCAGAGAACTGGACACTGGGGGTGACGGGGTGGGGGGAGGGGGTTGGAGAAAGCTAGGCTGCACCATGTACGGACCAATTATCTTTTGCTGCATGGCTGCTGACTTAGCAGCAGTTGGGTTGCGAAGAAACAGCTCTAATTTTACCTGAAATTTTGACAGGTTGAGCACGCAAAGCAAGATGACGCATTATCAGATCTCAGTAACCTGTTGGGAGAGCTCAAACATATGGCTATTGACATGGGGTCTGAAATCGAGAGGTTAGTATTCAAGATAGTGAAATTTTATTTAAAAGGTCACGAGCATCCGTCATCTTCTTGTTGTACTTTCATGTACTATGTTATTCTCTAATCACTTCTAATAATTTCTGCATATGTTGTTGGATATTGCAGGCAGAACAAATCCCTGGATCATCTTCAAGATGATGTAGATGAGCTCAATTTCCGAGTTAAAGGTGCCAACCGGCGTGGTCGCCGCTTACTTGGAAAATAACATAGCATTTATCTCATGTATTAGCACTAGATATTAACGTTCTCATGCTTTTTTTAGTTTGTTATTTCAACTCATCTGTTACTTCTGAAATTTTTGTACACGATTGACATCAGATCGAGTTAGTCAATTTGTAATCGGGTTGCTACACTAACCATTTCAGTGAAATAATCCTAACCAAAACTTGCTTTAATTACTTCAATATTTTTCAGAAAGCCCCTTCGTTAACCACGTTTTGGTGCTAGAAAACAGAACTTGTTGAGAATCATTCTAGTCATTATACATTGTTAACATCCCGTGCACCATTTTTACCATTTTCCCGACCTGTTCTGGGAAAGAGGAAGTTTATTTGCCTAGAGAACCCATCAAAATCTTCGATGTTGCAAGATACTTTGTGAATAGTACAACAAAAACCCTTCGTAACAAATCGCAGTCGCTTAGCCATACTTGAGATATGAGGAGAAACGACAAACGATGCCCAGGATGATGAATGTTTGAACACACTTAACTTTAAAGAGCACAACTAGCCAACTGGGTATTCCTCGTGTTGCTTTCCGGTATCAAACACACTTAGATACAAAGTCCCACTTAAATCAGCTTCCATGGCATCCATTTCACGCACACAAGATATAAGCAAAGGAAATCCCAGTAACAGGACAAGCTGGAAAAAAGAAAATAAGGGCTTCAGCTGGTATGTCTGTAAGAATGCCTTCATAGCTGCTGTTTGTTGCAGCAATAGCTAATATAATAACGCCATTACTATTTACTATTTGAGTGGTCGCGGTCGACATGCTGTATTCTCTGCTAAGTAACATACACTTGATTTGGCGTTAGGTTCATAGCCTATAGCCTACATCAGTTGGTTTAGAGGGGGTATACTGTGATCATGTTGAGCATAAATTGGTAAGATAAGCTGATTAGAGCCCTTCTCATGAGTTTTGATAAACATTAATTAGAAAAGAAATTTGGATAGAGAAGAGAGGAGTTATGGAAAGCAGTTGTTATGCATCATCCGGTCCCTTTTTTTTTAGCTAAAGCTAAGGCGAAGATTTTGAGGGTTACACTTCCTTCTGTGGTTCCTTTAAACAATGGAAACGGGAGGCTGAAAGCTTGAGAAGGAACGTGGAAAAAGAAAGTAGACTCGTCCTAATTGTATATATACTCATTCATTAATGAAAATAATCAAGGGATTATTTCTTTCATGATATCAGAAGTCTAAGTCTCACGATCCTCCTTCTCCAAAAGCTTGCGCTTCTCTCGGCCCGTTCCGTGGCAATGATGACTTCGTCCGATAATTCTCATGGTTTTGTTAACAATTCGAGCCAAAACCGCAACAACGGTGGAGGTAAGAAAGGTTAAAACCGTAAAACTAATGACAAGAATCGTGGTGGCAACATTGGTGGCGGTGGCGGTGGCCCTCGGGGCAGTGGGCAGCAACCCCATTGGGCTCAGCAGTGGGCCCCGTGCAGTGGAACTGGGCCGGTAGACCTTGGCCCAACAGTGGATATTTTCCGAGCCCTTACCCGGGAAACTGGGCCCAGTTTCCACAACAAGCCAGGCCCAGTTTCTCGGGTCCAGCTTCGGGTGGCAGGTCAGTTTCTAGAGCCGGGGCAGCAAGCCGGTGTGCTTGGGCCTCGGCCTCCGCAAGCATTCTAGGCAGTGGGCCCCACACCGACTCCAACAGATATTGAGGCCGCGATGCATACGCTTGGATTAAATCCCCCAGACCCGAATTGATATATGGACACCAGCGCCACTTCTCACATGACGTCCGACCAAGGTACTCTCTCGTCTTATTCCAATTTGAGCAACAATCGTGGTATAATTGTTGGTAATGGCAACTCAATCCAATTCGTGGTTACAGTCATAAAACATTCTCCCCCCCCCCCCCCTAATCCACCTCTTGTCTTGAAAAATGTCATTCATGCCCCTAACTTAATTAAAAATTTGGTGTATGTCCGTAAATTCACCACTGATAATTAGGTTTCTGTTGATTTTTATCCTTTTGGATTTTCTGTGAAGGATTTCAAGATGGAGATTCCTCTCATGAGATGTGATAGTAGGGGAGATCTCTATCCTCTCACGCCCGCATCCGGTCTCTCGAGTCAAGCCTTGCCTTCTACTTTTGCAGCTCTAGCTCATTCCTTATGGCATACGCGTTTGGGTAACCCTGGATCGTCTATTGTTTCTTCCTTGCATAAAAACAATTTTATTTCTTGTAAGGGTACGCATAGCACTCTGATTTGTCATTCCTTTCCTTTAGGTAAATATGTTAGATTACCATTTGTAGCCTCTACTTCTCGTACTTTAATGCCATTTGATATTATTCATATCGATTTATGAACATCTCCCGTTTTAAGTTCTATGGGCCATCGTTATTATGTTCTATTTTTGGATGATTATTCTAATTTTTATGGACCTTTCCGTTAGCGAAAAAATCACAATTTTTTTCCACATTCTTAAAAATTAGAGCATTCGTCCGCACCCAATTCGAACGGGAAAAAATATTCAATATGATAATGACAAAGAATATGACAATGGATTGTTTCGGAAATTTTTGTGAAACTAATGACATAGTTTTTCATTTCTCTTGTCCTCATACTTCCTCACAAAATGGGAAAGTCGAACGCAAAATTCGTACAATTAATAATATTGTCCGTACTCTATTGGTTCATGCTTCCGTACCCCCTTCCTTTTGGCATCATGCTCTACAAATGACTACTTATCTTCTTAACATTCTTCCTACCAAAGGATTGACATATTCCTCCCCTCTTAAAATTCTATATAATAAAGATCCTTCGTATTCACATCTTAGGATCTTTGAGTGCTTATGTTATCCGCTATTTCCGTCAACTACTATTAACAAACTTCAAGCCCGTTCTACTCCTTATGTCTTTTTGGGTTGTCCATCTAATCATCGTGGTTACAAATATTTTGATTTATCGTCTAATAAAATCATAATTAGTCGCCACGTTATTTTTTATGAATCCCAATTTCCATTTGCTAAAGTAAGTAGTTCCGGGCCTAGTTCGTATAATTTTTTAGATGACGATGTTTCCCCGTATATTATCCACCATATATCAGACTTATGCGGCACTCAAAATCCGCCAACTGGCCCACTGCCTGCTGGACCACCTGTTCTGTCCACTCTGCCCAATGGGCCAAGTCCCTCAGGTCTCGGGTCCAACTATTGGGCCGCCTGTCCAGCCCTGCCCAGCAGGCCCACTTCCTGCTGGCGAGTCCGTCACACATCGGCTCAATTCTCCCCCGAGTCACAGACCGGTCACTCGTAGTCAACGAGGTATTTTTAAACCTAAAAAATATTTTAGTCTCAATTCTAATGTTCTTAAATTCCCCTACCTCGTAACCCAGTGTCCGCATTAAATGACCCGAATTGAAAATTGGCCATGAATGACGCATATGATGCTCTTATTGAAAATAAGACGTGGGAGTTGCTACCCTGTCCTTCTGGTGTTAATATTATTCGGTCTATGTGAATTTTTACTCATAAGGATAATTCTGACGGTTCTTTTGCAAGACATAAGACTCGTCTTGTAGGTGATGGTAAGACTCAACAGGTTGGCGTGGATTATGGTGAGACGTTTAGTATGGTGGTCAAATCGGCTACCATTCGCATTGTTCTCAGTCTGGCTCTTTCAAAAGCTTGGCTCATTCATCAGTTAGATGTGAAGAATGCTTTCTTGCATGAGGATCTTAAGGAGACCGTTTACATGCATCAACCCTTGGGTTTTCGAGACCCCAAATATCCTCATCATGTCTGTTTATTGAAGAAGTCCTTATATGGGCTTAAGCAGGCCCCACAGGCTCGGTATAAGAGATTTGCAGACTATGTTTCATCTATTGGGTTTTCACACAGCAGGTCTGATAATTCATTATTCATATATCGTCGTGGTACTTCTCTGGCTTACATACTATTATATGTGGATGATATTATCTTGACTGCCTCTTCTGATGCTTTGCGAAAGTCTATCATGACAATGCTCACTTCTGAGTTTGCCATGAAAGACGTGGGGCCCTTGAGTTACTTTTTGGGAATTGCTGTCACTCGTCATGCATGTGGATTATTCTTATCACAGCGGAAGTATGCAGCTGAGATCATTGAGCGAGTTGGTATGTCCTCATGCAAGTCTACTTTCACTCCCGTTGATACTAAACCCAAGCTGGGTGTTGCGGCTGGCTCACCTTATGAGGATCTGACCCACTATCGCAGTCTTGCAGTGGCTCCTCAGTATCTTACTTTCACGATACCAGATATTACGTATGTCGTACATAATGTGTGTTTATTTATGCATGATCCTAGGGTTGAGCACATGAATGCGCTCAAACAAATTATTCTATACATCCATGGGACACTTGACTATGACTTACATTTATATCCTTCATCGACATCTACACTTGTCTAGTATACAGATGTTGATTAGGGTGGCTGTCCAGATACCAGACGCTCCACGTCTGGCTATTGTATGTTTCTTGGTAATAACTTGGTCTCCTAGTCTACGAAGTGTCAGTCTACATTATCACGCTCTAGTGCCGAGGCCGAGTATCGAGGGGTAGCCAATATGGTCTCTGAGTCCTGTTGGCTACGTAATCTTCTTTTAGAGTTTCATTGTCTTATTCAGAAAGCTACATTGGTTTATTGTGATAATATTAGTGTTGTCTACCTTCCTGATAATCCAGTTCAACATCAGCGCACTAAACACATCAAGATGGATATTCACTTTGTTCGTGAAAAGGTAGCTCGTGGACAAATATGCGTCTGTCATGTCCCTTCCAGATATCAAATTGCAGACATCTTTACAAAGGGTCTTCCCTCGGTCCTTTTTGAAGATTTTAAAGACAGTCTCAGCATACGAAGACCACCCGCTATGACTGCGAGGTGTAATAACGTACCGTGATATACACGATTTTGTATAACATGTATATCACAATTTCAAAAGGAAGTTTTTCCATAATTGAAACCGTGATATACACGGTATACAAAACCGTGTATATCACAGATTGGAGTTTTTATTTTAGGTAAATATTGTTGTAATTAAATTAGGATTGTACACTTACCATTAATTATAGAATTCTTGTACAAGTAGAATAGGGTTTTGGAAATAGAATATGAATAGAATTTTTCATATTATGAAAATTGTAAATTGTATATTTGTATATATATACTCATTCATTAATGAAAATAATCAAGGAATTATTTTCTTTCACGTCCCAACAACAAAAAAGAGGAGGAAAAAGGAAGCATAGTTAATCCTAACTTTCTGGTCAGCGTAATATTAAGAGAGGATGATAAATGGAATTGAGAAAGATAGCGACATTGTAACCTTCTGTTGGCCTTGGTCTTTCCAAAGTTGTTGAAACTTGAAACTAGCCTTCCCCTTCCAGTTGCTATTCTCACAAGTGAGGACTTACATATAGTCCTACGCAGAAGGACAACTCCACACGACAAAACTAAGTTCACCTTTGGTTCAATTCTCCCAGGGTCCAGACACTGAAAAACCTCAACAACATGAGCACAAACTAGAATTTCTAGGTTCAAGTACTTCTTAGTGATAAAAGTTAGAAATACATTCAATGGTTTTGTTAAAGCTGCTATGGTTATAGTAGTTTGCTTTCAGTCATCAAGGCAAATTCAACTCCTTTACCACCAGAAGCTGTTTGTTACCCTTGACCGCACAGTTCCCTATTCCTATGTAATTCATAATATCAAAGTAACAAAACTTTTGCAGAACACACTGCTAAATTCTACAATACTTAATACAACAAACAAGTGCAGCATCAGTTGAATCTGAATAGAGATACTCACATAGTCACTCACCCAATAATCTGAAGAACTTATCTGAATCCATATACACACGCATTCTGGAATCCAAAGAAGTACCAACATATGGCCAGCCAACAATGCCACCAACCAGTCATTCACCAGACAAATGAGCATCACAATCTTTAATCTATCTACCAAATACAGTTAATCAAATTGTGCTAACCTAACTAAAGCATTCAATACATCAATAATACACGGCAGTAACATTCATCAATCATCACATGTAATATATTTGATAATACAGAAAAAGAAAACCAAAACCATAGGGCTTTCTACAAAAACACCATTCCTAATCCAACAGTATTACTGCTTCATAGAGAATTATCCTAATTGTTTTAATTATCAAAAAAGGTAATTAAAAATGACGAAAAATCAGTAAAATTACTGGTTCAATTCCATAACGCTCTTGACTTTGGGCGCATAGAGAGAGTAAACAACAGCCTGTATTTTGGCGACCTCGAGCTGGGCCCTACCTTCGGAGAAAGCAGCGGTGACCTTAGAAGGATCGGAGAGGTTTTTGTTGTGGCGAAACCCGTCGATTGTTCGGCGCTTAGTGTATTCCCTAATGTTGTAATCCGGAAATTGACGCGCCGTCCGTAGGAATGACCGGAAAAGAGTTAGGACTTCCCCACGCGCCGGCGATGCCATTTTTTCAGATTAGGCGTACGATTGTGTTTGTCGAAGCGACGTAGAGGTTTATCTAGAAAGTTCTCGGCTTTTAACACCCAAAAAGTAAAAAAAAATAAAAAAAGAATTTTAATATTACAGGGAACGGAGGGTACTACATATGTTTTATATTGAACAAAAATATTTATTTAATGATTCTTGATTATGTAAATAAGAATGAAATTCTAAAGTATAATTTATTTTGAAACAAAATGAAAAATCTAAAACACCACTTATTAAGGAACGGAGGGTACTACATATGACTAAAAATAATGTTTAGCCTTCAATTAATAGAGGTTTATTTCCATCAACTAAGTAATATATTTCCATAAATTTTCTCTGTTTGGAAAGCTACATGGTAATTGGAATTATGTAACTACTAGGATAGTAATTATACAGTATTGTAATTACGGTGATATATTTATTTGTCATAACGTAATTAAAACAGTATGTTTATAATTATACAGTATTGTAATTACGGTGACCTGTTTGTTTATCATAACATAATTACAGTGTAGTTACAAGCGTACTTTTTGGTTGCACAAGTGTAATTACACAGTTAATTTTATTTAAAAATAAAATTTATTTATCAATAATTAAAAATTAATATTTAAAAAATATGTGCCTTTATAAATGATATCAAATTAGGTATTTACCAACACATTGTTTCTTGAAATATATTAATTAATAACTATATATCTGTAACTAAAATTGTAAAAAATAATTGACATTTATTTTTTAAATTAAAAATATTTTAATTTTAATTAATTATAAAAATTAAAAGCAGTTTTTTCTGTGAGAACATCATGGATTAGATGTTTGACGGAAAGAAATAATATTTATAAATATAATATCATAACATTATTCAAATATTTGACAAAGAAAAAATCTATCAACTGTAAGTGAAAAGTAAACAACATGCAATGTGAAATAATAAGTCAATAGTACTAAAATAAATAAATTAATATTGAAAATATAACCTATATTCAAAATCTAAAAATATATATATCAGAATACTCTTATGTCAAATTTCAACAATACATAAGTAAGTTACAACATAACTAAGTAAATATAATTCAAAAGAAAGGAAAATTATAAGTCTATAACCTCATTCACAGAGAAATTCTACTTTAATAACATCACTCATTACATTTCAAGTTTGTTAATGACTCATTCTTTATAATATTAAGAGTCGTAGTTTCAAAAAATAGAATAATAACACAATTATGCTAAATGAATAAAATAAAAAAAGTACGAATAATTACATGAAATCACAAGAAGTAAAGGTTGGGAATGAGAAGAAAGGAAATGAAAGATAAATAATATAAAAATATATATATTTTAAAAATAAAAATAATTAAAAAGAAAAATATATTTTAAAAATAAAAAAAATTAAAAGTGAAAAAAATTAAAAATTAAAAATAATTAAAAAGTAAAAATTAAAAATAATTAAAATAATAAAAAGAAAAGAAATTAAAATAAAATTAAAAAGTAACCCTGTAATTAGAGGATGTATTTACTCTCAATTCTCAACCCACTTAGAGAATTTGACAGTGTAATTACACCCTCTCAATTACACCTAAATCTCACCTAACCAAATAATTATTTGATCAAACAAATAGATCAAACTGTGTAGTTACACCCAATTCCAATTACCTGGGTAGCTCGCAATTGGTTTTATGCTACAATATGTCACTTTCACTCGTGATTTTAAGTTAAAAATCCGTTAAGGGTGAAATTTGTTAGTAGTAGGCTAGTAGCAAGTAGCAACTAAAAGTCCACAACTTTAGTTGAGTATTATGCAACTCAATTGTGATGACTGATATTGATCAATAACTGAGACAATAGAATAGTAAATTTTTCTTGATATCTTTGACGTACTCTTGGTTGGAAAATTCTACTGCAAAGGAAGAAGAGAAAAATAGAAAACTGTTCTTTCTTTTTCTCGGCTTACTCCTTGCTCCTATCCCAACAATTTCTTTCTTTTCTTTTTAAGGAATATACATAAGAAAATATTGTTGTATTTTTAATTGGTAGTTACATCAAAGCTTCATTGTGATAAAATTGAACTGATTTATTGATTCTATATGATGAGTTATTCCACGTGAAATTATAATAGATTACAAGATGATGGTACTATTGTAGCCATATCATACTCAATGAATGTGTACGAGTCTATTTTATGCTGATTATATTATATTGCGAGCTCTCAGTAATACTCCACTTAATTATCTACAACTGGGAGAATTAAAATTGGGGAATACAATGAACTTGATGGACAATGGTGCAATAGATATTGGAGATTTAATATTTTTAAGCACTGGAGACAAACTGGGAATGTCTCCAGTTTCTGTGAGTTGCAATAATCTCCCATTGAGGAGCATTCTTCTGCTTTTAATGTTGCCACCTTCTGGAGTTAGATGGTACTCTTCTCGCAACAATGTAACATCTGATGATTTTCTTCCTACCCATGAAACGCTTTCTTTAAGACCGTGCACGAATGACTTCTTGTTGTGATTCTTTTTCTCACCAACTTGCAAGCTGGTATCTGCACTAGATTGGATGTTGACCCCATAGTGGATTTGGTTGCTTAAATTGATCAGAAGTAAAGTCACACCTGCCTGCACAAAGCAAAATCAGCAAGTTAGTACGCGGTTTTGGTCTTTAGCAGTAGTATGCAAACGAAATAGAGGACAGTAGCACATAAATGAGAGGAACGTGGACTAATGACACCAAATTGGGTTATTTGATATATGCACAGGAAGGAATCAAGTATAATCCTTTATTTTGGATGATCCATTTTTCAGAACAAAGCAAAATATAAGTAGCATAGAGCATATGTTGAGGCATTGGTTGCAATGCTGATGTGCAAGAATACGAAGGTTGGTTATTGAACTAAGGCAAATGCCAGAGTCAGTGGGCGGTAAACACTTACCCACACTCAGTGTTTATACCATAGCAAGTAAGTTAACCTTGACAATGAAAAATTAAAGTTGAAAAACAAACACATTATTTAACCATGGTTAAGTGATACATGTATGTATGAAAGACACAGGGCATGCATTAATTGGTTTGATGTAAACACCGGAAGCGATAAACTTTTACCATGTCAGTATTCCCTCATGAGAAGAAAAAATCAGTAAGGCTTATTGCATAGCTTACAAATGCAAGCAGTGAAACATATTACATCTAGCTAACTCTAGTTATAACTTCCCCTGAAGGGTTCACAAACCTAAATAACTTATATTCCTTTTTCAGTCTAACTAAGAGCACATCTGATGTCTGAGCCTATACAAAACGTTGAATTGACGATATAGATTATGCAACAGAAGGAAAACAAAAGCAGCAGTTAAACAGAGAATTTCTTTTGGGAAACCTTCAAAGCACGTGTTATCAAGATAATCTTCCAACGTAGTATGTATCTCAGGTTACATAAATGAATCAGGGTATACAACAGCTCTCTTACTCTATCTTTTGTACAATGGCCATAAGAGCGCAAATGTGGTGATCCATTGCTGCTAACATCAAGAACTTCTTTCCCCATCAGTCTATTCCAAAGAAGTGCACTGTATCGAATTGGAAACGGAAAGATCAAATATTTTTTATTAGATCCTCACGGACTTAAATACATAAATATGAAAATTAATGACCTGCTCCTTTTAATGATAGAGTGAACCAAACTTGAATAAAGTAGTCAAAGCACCTCACCTATAATAATCAGGATTTGGAACAAACGTTTTTGTATCAAGGAGCCCGTAATTTCCACCTATAAGAGTCTGCCTGCAGTATACTTTAGTGTGGTGCTTGGCTGCCATCCCGAGCTGATCTAAATACCTATAATGAAAAATCATAGCAGCTGCCTGAATTATGGTCTCTGGAAGTGATTCACTTGACTGTTAGCTAATACTAGGGGTGGCCAGTGGGCCGGGGCGGGGCGGGACGCAGGCTCCGGCGGGACGGGAAGAGGTACCGTCCCACGTCCCGCCGGAAGGGGGACCGGAATTTGGCGGAATGGGACGGATCGGGTCACGGGATTCGGGGGATTTTAAAAAAAAAAATGAATTTCCAACACTGAAATTGACATTCACATGAAATTTTGACGTTGAAATCTATTGTATATCGTCAGATCTTTACTAAAGAAAAGTAAAATTAGAAACCGATTTGGGGAAAACACAAATTGATTGGGAAAACGGACGTTTTAAAGTTGCAGAGTTATCCGAGTGCAAAATTAAAAAAATCAGGTAAAACGAACATCCGAGCGCAGAGTTATGACCATTTAAAGTTGCATCAATTTACAACTACTTTCTCTCCCTATATTTTATCTCAATACTTCTGTGTTATGTTAATTAAGTTCATGCCGCATTCGATTTCCATAAAAGTTTCATAGATTGACTTCAATCTATCCACTCAAAGAAAAATGTACAATTAAATGTTAATAAGGCTTCATAAATTGGCGTTCATAACACATCTCATGTCGTTACTTTATTTGTTCATAATATGATTATTGTATGGTGTTCTGTAAACAATTCTTACATGTTATTCAAGTTTTTTGAGTCCTCGTAAGCTCTACGAACAATTATCTACATTATATAAATGATAGCAATATTGTAGTCAATAATTTAACTCAAAAGAATTGACAAGTTCACTATTCACAATTTACAACTTCTGAGATAGTAGGAAGATTTGTGAGAAAATGAGATATTTATAGTTAGAAAATTGAGTTAAAGTGTAAATATACTAACTTACGGCTTAAAAATAAATATTAAGAGGGTAGGGGGGTTTATGGGGTTGGTTTAGGTAAATCTAAATTTGATCGTTGTTGCAATGGTTAGTGTTGCAAAGAGGGATGGGGGGATCAGGATCGGGGCGGGAAGGGACGGCCCTGGCATCCCGTCTCGGTTTCGAGTCCCGACACCGTCAATTATTTTTTTAGGTGGATCGGGGCGGGGCCGGGATAGGGCCGACCCGGCCCACTAGCCACCCTTAGCTAATACTATAATTCAAATTAAGCAAGAAAATTTACCAAAAACTATCTACAAAGGCGTTAGACACATTAGGACCTCCACTGTTGTAGGCTCCACCAGATTCTCCAACCCAAGCTGAAGCCCATGGACCATTCCTTCCAATGGTTTGAGTAAGACTGCGGTATGTGTCTGATATTCTATTCAGGTATTCAGGATTTAAAATTTTATCCGCAAGCTTGTGATCGGACCCTGAAACAGAACACTTACTGGTTTAATAAACATTAATAAATTCATAAGCTTCGAGATCGAGATAATACAAGCAGTGATGTCATACCATGTACACACTAAAACATCTACTGTCCAGAGTTCTCACATAAAAACCATTTGGCAAAGAAACATAATGGATGATTTTGAAAGAATATACGTGTATCTTCCGTATATTCCAATTAGAACTCTTGTACATGTGTAATTATAGTAGTAGTGTTATATTAGGAAAAGGTAGTAGTCTTGTATTAGAAAAGATAAATTTAATTTTCATAATTAAATATTGTATATCATGTATATATACCTTTGACATTAATGAAAATAATCAAGCGATTATTCTCTTTCATGGTATCAGCAGTCTAGGACAAACTTTTCCTTTTTCAAATTATACCCTCTTCCGCCGCCCTCCTCGGAATACTCAATATCGGCCGAACCTCATCCCTTCAAATTTTCTTTCTGAATCCCTAATTATCCTCTTGTTCTTTCATCATGTCTACCACAAATAACACATTTTATCCTACCCGTGCAATCTCCAATATCAAGAACAACATCCTATTGTTATTGAGATGAAAAACGTCTAATACGCGATATGGTCAGAACTATTTAAAATTCATGCACGGTCTAATCGAGTCCTCCATCAGATCGTCACAACGGAAAAAGTCAAGGAGAATGTGCCTGCTATCGATGATGAAATAGAGTTGTGGGCAACTCTTGATGCTACGGTGCTCCAATGGATTTATTCCACAATCTCTACGGATCTCTTACAGACTATTATCGAACCCGGCGCCACGGCAATGGAAGCTTAGAATAGATTGCGTGATATATTACACGATACAAAAAATTCTCGTGTCGTGACCCTTGAGCAGGAATTCTCCCACATAAACATGGAGAATTTTCCGAATGCCTTAGCCTATTGTCAAAGGCTCAAGGAATTGTCGGATCAACTCAAGAACGTTGGCGCGCCCGTCACTAATGATAGTCTTGTTCTTCAGATGATTGCAGGCCTTTCTGAGGCTTATAATGGAGTTGGAACTCTTCTTCATCAAAACAATCCTCTCTCATCGTTCTACCAAGCACGTTTCATGCTCACCTTAGAAGAAGCAGGGTTGGCTAAAAAGGCGGCAACCGGAGCCAATTCTACCATGATGGTGGCCACATCACGCGACATTGATGACCCTCACTCCTTCCCGAAAAATTCTAGCCAACACCGTAACAATGGTGGTGGCAAAAAGGGCCAAAATCGAAAAAACTGCGGCGACGGTAACGGCGATGGACAGGGTGGCAGTGGCCAGTAGACTGGGCCGCAGCCTTGGGCCAATGCATAGTGGCCGTGGGGCTGGGCCAGTGCGTAGTGGCCCAGTCCACCGTATCCAGCAGGCGGTCCAACCAATTATTGGACCAAGCCCAACGACTTTTAGCAGTCAGGGGCGCGGCATAATGGGCCCTGGCGGTAGCCCGGCCTGCTTAGGCCTTGGCCACAGCAGGCCTTTGCTGCTGCGGGCCCAACAACAGCCCCGAGTCCCATGGATATCGAGGCAACGATGCACACACTTGGATTAAATCCTCCGGATGAAAATTGGTACATGGACACCGGTGTCACTTCTCATATGACGTCCGCGCCAGGTAATCTCTCGTTTTATTTCAATTTGAGCAAAAATATGGCATTATTGTTGGTAGTGGTAATTCAATTACAATTCGTGGTTATGATTACACAAATTTATCTCCCCCGAACTCACCTCTAGCCTTGAAAAATGTCCTTCATGCTCCACAATTAATTAAAAATTTGGTGTATGTTCTTTAATTTACAACTGATAACTGGGTTTCTGTTGACTTTGACCCTTTTGGATTTTCTGTGAAGGATTTCACGACAGGAATACCTCTAATGAGATGTAATAGTCGGGCCGAGCTCTATCTCGTCACCATCACTAATCAAGACACACCATCAACGCTTGGCGCTTTAGCACCTTCCTTATGGCACGCGCGTTTGGATCATCCGGGAGCATATGTTCTTTCCTCTCTTAAAAATCATAATTTTAACGAGTGTAATAGTACGCATAGTACTAATGTTTGTCCTTCTTGTTCGCTGGGAAACATGTTAAATTACCGTTTGTCGCCTCCAATTCTAGTACTTTGTTGCCATTTGATATTATTCATAGTGATTTATGGACATCTCCCGTATTGAGCTCTTTGGGCTACCGTTATTACGTGTTATTTTTGAATGATTATTCTAATTTTTTGTGGATTTTTCCGTTATCTAAAAAGTTTCAAGTTTATTCCATATTTTTATCATTTAGAGCATTTATCTGCACCCAATCTGAACGAAAAATTAAAAATATTCAATGTGATAATGGAAGAGAATTTGATAATGGGTCATTTAGAGAATTTTGTAATATTAATGGCATCTCTTTTCGGTTTTCTTGTCCACATACGTCCTCCCAAAATGAAAAAACCGAGAGAAAAATATGCATCATTAATAATATTGTTCGGACATTACTCGCCCATGCTTCATTACCACTTTCATTTTAGCATCATGCGTTACAAATGGCTACTTACCTTCTTAACATACTCCCTAGCAAAGGACTAACATATCAATCTCCATTCCAAAATTTTTATCGTAAGGATCTTTCGTATTCTCATCTTAGGGTGTTTGAGTGTTTATGTTATCATCTCTTTCCATCCACTACAATAAACAAACTTCAAGCTCGTTCTACAGCTTGTGTCTTTTTTGACTATTTACCTTCACCGGAAGCAAAGGGCGAAAACTCCAAAACTAGTTTTTTGGGTTATCCATCTAATCATCATGGTTACAAATGTTATGATTTATCCTCTAATAAGATCATCATTAGTCGCCATGTCATTTTTTATGAAATCCAATTTTCGTTTGCTAAGTTGCATAAGTCCGTGCCTACTTCCTATAATTTTCTGGATGATGGGCTCTCACCGTATGTGGTCCACCATTTGATCCGTCCCCCGTCTCGGGATTTGGACCAGCAGACACCGGCAGACCTAGTGCCTACTGGCCCAGACCCATCTCGTGATCAATTCCCGCCAACATGCCCAAATACATTCAGCCACTCGAGTCTGCCAGTAGGGCCACTGCATGCTAGCCCAAATGTCCACCACCCGGGTCCAACTTTGCCAGCAGTCCCACTGCCTGCTGCTCATCCCGTCATTCCCTCAGTCCAGTTTCTCGGCCAACAGGCCCACTTCCCAACCCGATCCAATTCCTCCCAAACTGAGCCAGTCCCGACATCATCACACCGACCCAGATCCGACCCACTTCTATTCAGAGTCAAGGGCCCGTTACTCGTAGCCAACGGAGTGTTTTTAAACTAAAATGACATTTTAATCTCAATGATAATGTCACTAAATCAACCCTACCACGTAACCCCGTGTTTACCCTTAGTGACCCGAATTGGAAAATGGCAATGGATGATGAATATAATGCTCTTATTGAAAATAAGACGTGGGAGTTGGCTCCCCGTCCGCCTGGTGTTAATATGATTCGTTCTATGTGAATTTTTACTCATAAGGAAAAATCTGATGGTTGTTTTTAGAGGCATAAGACTCGTCTTATAGGTGATGACAAAACTCAACAGGTTGGCGTGAATTGTGGAGAGACATTTAGTCTGATTGTCAAACCAGCGACTATTTGCAATGTTCTCAGTCTGGCTCTCTCGAAAGCTTGGCCCATTCATCAGCTGGACATGAAAATGCGTTCTTACACGGTGATCTTAAGGAAACGGTATATATGCATCAACCTTTTGGTTTCAGGGACCCCGATCATCCTAACTATGTCTGTTTGTTGAAGAAGTCCTTATATGGGCTAAAACATGCTCATCGGACCTGGTACAAAAGGTTTGCAGATTATGTGTCTACTATTAGGTTTTCTCACAGCAGATCTGATCATTCTCTGTTCATATATCGTCGCGGTACTTCTCTGGCATATATTTTGTTATATGTGGATGATATTATATTGATTGTCTCTTCTGATAAACTGCGCAAGTCTATCATATCTCTTCTCAGCTCCGAATTTGCTATGAAAGACTTGGAGGCTTTGAATTATTTTTTAGGTATAGCTGTAACTCGTCATACAGGTGATCTATTTCTATCCCAGAGGAAGTATGCAACTGAGATTATTGAACGGGTTGATATGTCATCCTGTAAGTCATCTCCTACTCCGGTTGACACCAAATCGAAGCTGAGTGTTAATTCCAGCACACCTTACAAGGATTCCTCCCACTATCGCAGTCTTGCAGGGACACTTCAGTATCTTACATACACGAGGCCAAATATTACTTATGTAGTGCAATATGTGTGTTTATTTATGCATGATCCGAGGGACGAACACATGAACGCTCTCAAACGCATTGTGTGTTACATTCAGGGCACTCTTGATTGTGGTTTGCACTTATATCCATCCTCCGTATCTACTATCGTGGCTTATACAGATGATGATTGGGGTGGATTTCCAGATATCAGACGATCGACATCTGGTTATTGTATGTTTTTTGTGATAACTAGGTCTCTTGGTCATCTAAACGCCATACTACTTTATCGCGATCCAGTGCGGAGGCCGAGTATCGAGGGGTAGCCAATGAGGTGTTTGAGTCATGTTGGTTGCGTAATCTCCTATTAGAGCTTCACTTTCATATTCAGAAAGTTACATTGGTCTACTACGATAATGTTAGTGCTATATATCTCTGTGGGAATCCTGTCCAACATCAGCGCACTAAACATATCGAGATGGATATTCATTTTGTTCGCGAAAAGGTAGCTCGTAGACAAGTACGTGTCTTGCATGTCCCTTCACGGTACCAAATTGCTGACATCTTTACTAAGGTTCTTCCCTTAGTTCTGTTTGAAGATTTTAGGGACAGTATCAACAAACGACAACCGCCCTCTATAACTGAGGGTGTGTGAAAGAATATACGTGTATCTTCCGTATATTCCATGTATATGTCAATTAGAATTCTTGTACATGTGTAATTATGATAGTAGTCTTGTATTAGAAAAATGTAAATTTAATTTTCATAATTAAATATTGTATATCATGTATATATACCTTTGACATTAATTTCATATTTAAATTTGCACTATTGACTATCAAGTTTCTTAAAGTTTTCAATTTGAATTCTCTAAACTTGAGTACTGTTTGAGGATCATTGTTAAAATTGTCCATAAGCACGTGAAACTGTCCAGTGAGACTAAGCTAAAAGAATAATAGGGACTTTATCCTTTTATTCTTCATTTCAGATAGTGTACATTTATGGTTTTCTTTTTCTTCAAGAAAAGATGAATCAAGAAAGATAAGTAATAAATCAAGTTCTACCGGATATAGTGACTAACGTATAGTTGACAAATATCGAAGGAACTAAAAAAGAGGCCTCAACTGAAAGAAACTACATAAGAATAAACCAGAACGATAACTCTCTTTTCTCTAGTCTTTTGAACCACTAAACATACAAATGAAGACATATACTGGAGTGATCAATTTTTCAAGTATGTAAATAAAGTATAATTTTAGACCAGTGGAATTTCAAAACTAACTATTACAAAAAAAAAAAAAAAAAAAAGCACTACAAACCATGACGGTATGAGATATTTTAAGAAAAATAACTATTGAAGGTTTTTAAAGTCTACATTATCATCTTTTATTTCTACCATGTGCAACGAACGTGTACAAACTTGTATTTCCATGGGAATATATTCAGTCTCTTTTATTAGATAACATGATTAATTCAATTGTATGCAGCTTTTCTATTATCTCAAATGCTCTACCAACAAAATAATTCAAATAACACCAAATGGAGATCAAGCGTCATAAACAAAAACATTTAAGATTCATCAATGGTTTTATGAGTTTAAAGTAAAAAAAGATCCGCACTAGCTCACCTGGGCCAAGATTATAGATATGATGCGTCAACACATTGACAGTGCCAGGCCCTGAAACCTCAAGGAGCTTGCTGAACCACCCAGGATCGTAGAATCCTCCTGGTGCTAATAGTAGAGGACGTACGTGGGAATTCTTATATACTTGGTTTATGAGATTATGCAGACGGATAACATCTTTTCCATACTGTACAGCATTAACACTTGCACCAATACCATTACCACTCAATTCATTTCCTGCAAAACCAGGAAAAGCATGATTGAGAAAAGGAACCTCTCTAGTAAAAGGAGAGAGATTAACATAAAGTTGCAAGAAGAAAGAAATATGTCAGAAATTATACCAAGTTCCCATGAGTGTATTTGGTAGCCCTTGGCAACAGTGTATTTTATGAAATCAAGGGCATTGCTGGAATCCCAATTTCCTACCCACACATGCCTATTGGTCCGTCCTCTCCCATACAGTGCATTCAAGCCAAAAGTCACAAGTGCTCTGCAGCAAAAGCAATGGAACTCAAATGAACTTCAAGGGAGGATTTTTAGAACACTGGTAAGTTTTTGACAGTCCGAGAGTTATTTTTACGTTATCATTGTGGAATAAATCATAGTCCAAGGTATAAAAAGAAATAGAGATTTCAAAGCACAGTATTCTACATATTAGGATTCTCGAAGTTATGGATGCAAATGCAGGACTAAAAAGTAGCGACATAAAAGAGCCATGGATGCTACTTCAGGATGTATTTCAGCAGAGGGACGTATCAAAAACTACCTATATTTTAATTCACCTTGTATTCATTCATTTCAGGCGCAAATTCCAAAGAAACGCAGATTATGGTAGATTTTAGTAGTGTCAGATTTCTGATTGTTTAGATGTGGAATACTCCAATTGCCATCAATTTAGACCTTCAAAGAGGGTCATCAAAAAGATGAAAGTGGTCAAATTTGGGCATTAACCAAACTTGGACTCTAGTGTAATATTAGCCAGGACGTGGTTACATGCTTAAATTGTTGAATGCAATAGGAGAAGTACACAATTTGCCAATCTTACCCTGTGTTCTTGAAAAGGCTGTTTAGCTCATCCCATCTATGCATATGTAAGCATCCCTTAGAGAATCCAAACAACCCATCATTCTGCTTAGTGAATGGACGGCAAGGAGATTTCAAGTTGCCTACACCATATATTACTTGGTCTTGTAAAGAACCTCCTAGTCGTAATCTCAAACCCTTGAAAGCTGTATCACCAATTAATTTAAATCAGAAAAGATTAGAAATTTAAGAACCATAGAGAAAGAAGTCTAGTTTGTTTATCATTAAGTGAAAAAACAGCATCTTTGGATCTCAGTTTTGCTAATTAAGGTAATAAGTAATCACAGAAAAAACTTGGAATTAAGTTAAAATTATGGAACGTGCAAACCTCGTATAGCATTTTCCAGAAAAGGGTGCGATAAATCCTGACAAATCAAAACACATTTATGAACACTGAACACTCATTCCTTAATCAGAAACTCGATAAGATCGATATTTGTACTTTTAAATATTAAAGAACATATTCCTTCAATAATAAGCTAGTAGGAGTTACCAGATTTATAATAGATGCCGAACCCCAAGGACATTGCTTGTAATTACACTTCTCTTTTGGCCACCAATCAATGGTAGCACAAATGTAATTAGCATCTGTCCAGGCAATTTTCTCAGATGCATCAATCATAAGTTCTATATCTTTAATTGTTTGAGCTGAAAATGCAGGGCATAGTGCCAAAAAGATTAACAACGAGGTTCGGAAGCCCATTAGAAGATTAACCTCCACAAATTCACCACCGTTTGAACCGAGTCATATACTGCCAAGAGGAAGCAAACAAATAAATGTTAAGAGGCTTTTAAAGAGTAACTTAATTCTTTCTAAAAACGATAAACATATAACATTTCATTTTACAACATCATACAACAAGTTAGCAACTCCATTTTTGAGCAGCTTAACAAAGTGATTTAGTTTGCCAATCAGAAATGTTTTCAGGAAGCTTAGATAAAATCGTATAAATAATAAAACTAACTTAGATACCCTAGTACCTTCGGGAAATTAAAAAATGAATTTCTTATTTCTTGGATATAAAATAAATCAAGACCTGTATTTTGACAACTACATGTAAATCAAGGAAATATGAATAACAAATGAGGAAGCAAACCGAATTGCTTTCTCTTGCTCAGATGAAAAAGAACCTTGAACTCTCAGGTCAGTCAAGTTTAGCCAGATAATGAAACTAATCTATAAGCATAAAGTCAGATAAAGAAGAAAATTTCAAATTTAGACACTGCATAAATCCAGAACTTATTTAAGACTTTTACTTTTTAGTTTCAGAAAGGTCTTGGCAATTTTTTTCTTCACGTCTACGACAAATACCAGCAGTATAAGTAAAGTCACTATGTCATCCACATTACATAGTACACAAAGTAACCAAATACACTTGGCGAACAAGATCTAAAGACTACAACAAAAACTCCCTTAAAACTACATACTGCAATATAAAAAGCAAAAGTATAAACTCATATTGCTCGAACTCTTCAAAAATATTTTCGCAAGCGTGTTGTCGGATCCTCTAAAAAGTACACTCATTTAGGAGGATTCAACGTCCACTTGTACATATTTTTGAAGAATTCGAAAAATATAGATATAAAGAACCGAAGTAATTACCTCACAACCAAGAAGAGTAATAATCTGCGTGTATGACAAGAATGGCGAGTGAAGTGAAATGGGTTGGCCTCAGATTTCTCAGAGATAGCTAAATATTGAAGCTTTTTTTTGGGTGAAGTGTCAGAATCAACTAACAGTAATTATTCATTCATTTATTCACTGAGTTTTGGTAGATATGTACTACAGAACAGTGGCTCGTGTAAAGTGCAGACAAATAATAATGGGAAGAAATAGGAAAGATAAAATATGATGGGGTGGATAAGACCACAGTCCAATTATTTTTGTTTGATTCCAAGTTGTCTTCAGCTTAAAGTCATGCCTTCACACCTTATAAGTTAGCTAAATGTTGTGCCAAAAAAAGAGAAACTAAATGATTCTGTTTTTTTTTTTTCCGTATCGGAGCCCGATTATTTCGGGAGTCACTCAGCATATCCATTCGGGGTAAGCACTCTCTATTAATGATTTTTTTATATTCAGGACATGAATTCGAAATCTCTGATTAAGGAAGGAGTAGCCTCATCCGCTGCACCACATCTTTTAGTTGTAAATGATTATGTTCTTATTCTTATTACTATTACTCCATGTTGGTTTGAAAATAAATTATATATTACGTACTACTATTTTTATGTATTTTTTACATTTAGATTTAGAGTAAACCAATCATGACTGTTGCACTAGTTGATAGAAATTCCTTTTACAAACTTATATACTTTTCTCTTTAATAGTCTTACGTGACCAGCGGCAGAGCCACCCTTATTTGAGAGGTGTTATTTGACATCATTTTATTAGAAAATTATATTGTGTAAAATAGTAAAAAAAAAGTTATAAGTATACATAACATGTTCTTCTATTTGATGTATTTACTTCTTTATATTTTGATTTTTTTTTTGTGAAAATCCTTACTCCCCACTTAATGCAATACAAAATTTAACTTGGTCAGACTTGAAATTTCAGGTACCAGCAGATGGTTACTAAAACAAATTGTAATCTGTTAATATTCTAATTGTGTAAAGATTGTGATTACATTTATTTTTAGTTTATAAAGTATGGTCAAAATACAGACAACAGCGAATGTTAGTAAAACCAGGTGCAAACAAAACCACTTATATTCAATTATTGATTGGTTTTAAAATAAGATGAGATGAAAAAGTCAGTGAGATAAATAGATTAAAAAAAATAAGTACTTACATGGAAGAAAAATACTAGCAAAAGATACCTTGCAGAATATAGCTGTTGATCACTGATAAGGCAGAACACAGTGAAAAAACAGAAGGAAGTAAACAAAAAGGCTTTTAAAGGTGTGTGAAATGTATATAAAATTCAACGAGTGTTATTAGTAGGAAGGGAGTAAAAATATTTCAAGCATTGAATACTCTGACTATATGTATTGTTATTAATTTCATCATAAAAAGTAAGTACTGTTCTGAGTCAAAGCAAATATTGAATACTCTGACTTATTATTATTAACTCTGACTATATTTATTATTTTCTAGTAAATAATCTTTATATTACTTTGTTTATTTGCAATATTCACGAAGAAATGAGATCTCTTGTCCTTTTACAAATTGAATAGAAGAAAATAATTTTTTCAGATTTTGTATGATTAAAAAAAGTGTGTAAAGGACCAAAAAAATATTTCTCCCCACGAGCTTCCGACATGGCTAATTTTGTAATAGAACTAAAATCAAGATTTCACCTCAAATCTGAATTTTATTACATATATCAAAAAATCCCTCGAAAATTTAACTTATAAAATTTGTCAAAGATTGCAGAATAGACGAAAGAAATTTTCTAAATATCGATATTATTATTTTAGCTTTAGGATACCTTTTTTCAATCAAGTACATCAAACTCAAGTGTTAAAACGAGTTTTATTAATTTATTCACGAGCAAGCAATATTATTATTTATTTTATGGTTTAAATTCATTACGTAATATCTTTTCATAATTTTCGAACGTAGTTACAGCTATTGAGTCTAGATCTCTAAAGATAAAATTCAAATCAAATTAAAGTCTGTTTATTACTCCCAAGTCCCTCCATTGCATCTTATTTGACCTTTGTAAACTTGAAAACTTACTTAAAAGGTATTTATCAAGAGTTTGTTTTGCTAAATTTTTCTTATTAATTATGCTTTAAAAATTTAAGTTTGACTATTATTACTTTATACAGTAGTTACTCAATGATAAAGATAATATTATAAAATGCACGTTCTTTTAGCATACCTAACTTACCACCTCTACCATTTCTAAGTAATTGCATGGTGTGCCCTTCAAATTCCCTTCAAGTTAGGAATGTTTATCGGTCGGTTCGGTTCGGTTTTATATATTATCGATTCGATTTATCGGTTTTGGATTTGTAAGTACGCAAAATCAATAACCAAACCGAGAAGATATTCGTTATCGGTTTTTAGTCCTTAACGGTTCGGTTTTCGGTTTAACCAATAAGAAAATGTTCCGCTAATTTTTTTCGCTTTCTCTTATTTAACTTTGTTCACATATACAATGTCTTCATACATAAAAGTCTACACAAAATACAAGACAAACTATAAAATGCACTGTAGCAATAA
This sequence comes from Anisodus tanguticus, assembly GCA_034509755.1. NCBI lineage: Eukaryota > Viridiplantae > Streptophyta > Magnoliopsida > Solanales > Solanaceae > Anisodus > Anisodus tanguticus. Next base: position 8,423,533 of record CM067547.1, on the reverse strand, counting down.
AGTAGCAAATCATCAAATGGAAATGAAGTTTCCAACTGTCTAATGCATTCTAAACTGTGAAAGTACAAATGATAAGCGATATGAGAATTAAGAGAATAAGTATGCATGTGGTAAGAATTTAGAAATAAGATTTGTATTTACAAATTAAAATTAAAAGATGTTATTATATAACTTGAGATAAAAAGATAATTTTAATATAAGTTTATTGGGTTATCGGTTCAACCATTAACTAAATTCTTAAAACCAGAAAATGAATCGATAAACCAATAAAAAAATTACAAAACCGTTTACAACCTATTAACTCAATAACCCGATACCGATAAATCATTAGTGTTTTTATTGATTCGGTTTATCGGTTAAATCGGTTTTGCACGCCCCTACTTCTAATGGTCTAGTCTTTAATTTTTGTCCTTCAAAATGAACTTATGCCTATAGGAGCATAAGTTCTTTATATAATTTGTGGATATAATGATACATAATTTATGTCTCTATAGGTATATATTCAATTTTGAAGGGCAAAAATTAAAGACCATGCCATTTGAAGTCCATCACAAAATAGGGACAACATTGCAAATGACCCCTACCATTTTCTCGGGAAATTCACACAAATGCCCTCTTTCGGTGTGATCTTTAATTTTTGCCCCTCAAATTTGAATTTTTTTTATTTTTTGTCTTTCGTCTAAAAAATTTTGGGTTCTGGATTCAAACTCCAACTCAATAAAAAAATTTAAAAAATTCACAATAAGACAAAATTTGTCCACAACATGTGCCTTATAAGGCATAATTTGCCTGCAAGGCCTTTACCTTAAGGCAGAGTTATGAATTTAAATTCTACCTTGCGATTTTTTAAAATTTTTAACTGAGTGAGATTCAAATCCGAAACATCAAAATATATTTAAGCAACGGATAAAAATTAAAGACCAATAATTTGAGAGACAAAAATTAAAGACACCCTTTTGAAGAGCAATCCTCACAAAAAATGCATTTTCTCTCCACCGGGCAGTCCTCGAACCCTAGACCAGGCCCAGAGGTTTGTAATTCCACAGGGTCCCACTGAGGAAACTCGGGGGAACAAGCGCGATTGATTTTCTTCTCAACAAGTGTGATTGGTTTGGAACTTTAAAGCTCAATAATTAATGTACTCTCTTTATCTCAATTTTACTTTTGGTCTATTACTATAATAAAATTTATTTTTATCTAGCTCTAAATATTTTTTCTTATTTAAATTTTAGGTTGAATACATGACAACTCTTTAAATTTATCAGTAAATTTTAGTAGGCAATTATACTACAATATGTTCTAATTAAACACATGATAAAATGTTTGTTTTTAGATACTTTCGACTCAAATTATGAATTTTTTTACACATATTCTCAAGCTCTTATTATGTATATAATTTAACCACATAAAATATGTTACCCCTTTTAATTATATACATCATCCTTAATTGGAATAAAAGTGAGATTTTATGGCTTACTGAATTTATCACATATAATTAAAAAAAAGTGACATATTAATCTATTTTACGTATCTATATAATTTGGTATGAGAAGACGCACATAATTTTTTTTTAAATACGAGTCAAAAGTGTTTGATATTGTCGCACCCTATTTTAACCAGGTCAAAGCGGAGTACAACATATTGATGATTCTTAGATTGGATTAAGAAGTCGTCACCTAATTATTTTACAGTGAATTAGGACACCTAAATATTAACTAATTGCTGTAAAATAACTCCAATTTTGTGGTCTGCGAAACTAATGAGATTCTAGGTAAGAGTTCTTTATTATCTTAAAGGAAAGGGGTTAGACATCCTTTAAGATCCACTAACTTGCGGTTATCCGATCAAACTCATGTTAATTATTATGCTAAGAAAAATGCATGTTTACAAGTATAAGTGATTGATTTTGGATAAAAAATGCATTTTGCAAAAGTGATTGCGAAAATAAATTCCCGATACGAGATCTGGAAGAGTATGCATGACATTGTAAGGTATGGTTTATAAAATATAAAGTTTGATTTTGGATAAAAAAATGTATATTTGAATGGTAAAATATATAAAGTTAATTTTTGGATAAGGCATGCATTTGTATGAAAGTTGATAAAGTAATTATTTCTTGTAATTGATAGTAAAAGGGGAAAAGTAATTTATTAGTAATATAAAGAAATGATTTTTAGGATGTCATTTTAAATCATAAGGTTGGATAGAAACAAAGCCTTATAGGCATGTTTAAAATGCAAATAGAAGATGACTGATTTGTTTTGAAAGTTTGAAGATGCATGACGCGCCTAAAATAAATAAACTAGCGGCGGATTTCCAATTTTAAAACTAACCGAGCCTGAAGTAAATAACTAGCGACAATTTCTAAATTTAAAACTACCTTACTACTTATCTATTCCTAGCCTAGTTATTCTAAATGTCCTAACAATCACACAAACACTAAATAATTATTACAACCCCAAAAATAGAAATAACGAAATTAAAGAATAACAATAAAAGGGAACTAAGGCGGATGACGATGTCATCTCGCCCTATTTGTTTTGAAATCCCGAGGTTGGAGAATGCAAGGAGTGTGGATGTGGGTCTTCGTTTGGCAATGATCATGATGAGTCTCATGATCTCACTCTTCGTTGCTCCCGATGTATTTCATGTAAACAAAAGAAAAGACAAGAATTATAAAGTACTCAAAATCTATCAGGTATAAGGGCACATTGGGCCCAACGTTATTTATTGCAGCAACTTAAGCAAACCAAACAATCAAACTAGACAAACCCAAACAAATATTGGCCCAAACACCTCATCTTAATGTTGGGCTTGCAGAACATGTGATATGCAGATAATAAAAAAGGGGCCCAAGTAGCTACCCTCAGATTTCAATGAACGGTCACTAACAAGCCCAAAAATTAACTGGCAGATCCGAGCAAATAAAAGCCCTTCATTATCCAACCCAGACATTGGGCCCTGACGACAAACAGCATGCAGAAACATAAAGCAGGTCCAAACGTTCTAAGCATAAGACTACAAGATGAACTCAGCCCAATATATAATAGGCCCAATAAAACACATGTTCACATTCATAAGTATATGAATCCATATTTAACATACACTTAGATATATTGTTTCACACACATTTAGACATATATAAGGGCTGGTATACATATAGTATTCAGAATATATCTGGTATACCTGAGGTATACATGGATATACAGCTCTTGTATACCTTGAGGTATGCTGAGATCTGTATACTGTGCACAATTCGAGGTATATGACACCTCAAGCCACAAATCAAAGAGAAAACAAGCTATAAGCAGGTCCAAATACAGTAAAAGAAATTTGTGGGCATTTCCCACGATTCAAACAAACTCAAATCATAATAGGCATAATAAACAGATTCAGATTCAACAAGAGAAAAGAAACAATTGCACATTTCTCATGATTCAAACAGGTAGCACTAGGCTAACAAGGAATAATGAACATTATCCAAATTCAACATGAGTGAATATCCAGATATCTTAACAGGATTCAAATAGACAACACCAAACCAAACAGGTTCCATCAACATGTTCAGTATAAGACTTGGATAGAACATAGACAAACATAATGTATCAACATAGGCAGTTATGCTAAGTCAATTGGCATGCTTCATGATATTAAAGGAACTGGCCTAACCAAGTACTTAGAAAAACAAGTCCAGTTTATACACGGGCCAGACCACAATCATATTTCATCTCTCATGCAAGCAGTCTTATTGGATCAACACATGGGTCACATACTTCTCAACCAAAGGCGAAAAAAAGGGGGAAAGTTGATCCTGGACAACTAAAATACCTCAGTAAAATACTAAAGGGGATTGGACAGTATCAATGCAATATAAACTAGGATCATTCCCAACATATCCCATACTTAACCACTTACTTGATGTAGAATAGGCATGCTCATATACTTCAAACTTATTAAACCAAGACAAACAAGCACATGTTCATAGATTGACAATTTGGACATGGGTACACAACCTAACAAGAGACAAAGACATTTCTTATTCCTAAATGAAACATTTTCAAATCATTTACCAAACCATCTCTAATTACATCAGATTATATCATGTACATGCTTACTACATGAAACAGGATTACAAGCCAAGTATAAAATGCAAACGAAGACTATAACTTAATATGACAACAAATTAGTTTCAAATAGTGCAAAGTGCTTATGCACACACCATCTAGACAACTCAATAGATGGGGCATGATACAAGATAACTTAGACGACTTTACATGATAACAAGGAATCATTTTGACACTTAAACATGTAGGGCAAGTATACAGTCAATTTCGTAGCTATATTCGATAAATAGAGATGGCCAAACAGCCACTTAAGGACAACATTTTAGAAGTGTAAGGGGAATTTAGACCAAGACAAAATCACATTCATGCTGCCCACTAGACCTAGTAACATTTCAGAACAGGGCACAACATGATTGTGATGACAATCAAATATATTACGAGTCAAATAACTAACTTAACTAGGAAAAAAAATTAATGCCTACCAAACTAACTATAAAGAACTCAGTAAAAACAAGCATACTTCATCATGTTCAAATAATGCCCAGCAAACCACATCCGAAGCTTCTTATCATGCTTTTAACTATCCTAAACTCATGCATACATGTTCATGAACATGCCAATGGAAACTTAATACTAAACCTATTCTATACCATTCATTTATCACAGAAAAGGTATGTGAACATGCATATCCAAGTCCACCAAGAAGACTAAAAAACTATACTGCTTACAGAATCCCCAAACATGTGAAGGACCAAAACCAGTCACACAGTTAAACTAAACTATTTCAGAACATGATTCTTGTGGTAGAAACAAACATATTATTTAATGACCTATATCATAATCTTTACTAAACAAACATTAATATAGTATACATATCACTTCTAAGCATTGATAGCCCAAATTTGGTAGGTTAATAAAACAACTAGTACCAATCATTTAACTTAATCGAACATCCTAATTCTTCAAACAACAGTAATCATCCATCAAAATATTCCTAAACTTAAATAACCTAACACAATTAGCATGCTTAAACATTAAGCACGACATATCGCTAAATCAGTAGTAAAACACATAAAAGCACAACAATTAAGAATAAGAAGAGTTTGAGTTTTACTGACCTTATCCGGGCAACGAATCGAGGCGTCGTCTCGAGTCGTCGAGTCCGTCGGAGGAGTGTGTTTATGCGGTTGAAAAGAAAATGAGTTTGAGTGTTTTGTGGCTATGTCGAGCCAGAAACGAGAGTCAAAATGGAGGACTTTTCAAAATCGAAACATGTTCAAGAAAGGATCTTTGAAATCCCCCCCCCCCCCCCTTTTAACAACCCACAAAGGTTTCTATTTATAGTCCTAACCGAGACCCTAATGGCTAAAATTTGAAATTCGAATTCAAACCCAAGATTGAAATGTGACAATTTTTTCATCGAAAACCGAGACGATAATGAAAGGGTACGGGTTTGTGTTCTTACCCACCGAATCCTTGAAGGTATTCTAGGGATCGACCGCGGCATGTATGCTTCGCAGGTTGATTTGACTCGAACGAGCTATTCCAAGCTCTGAATTTTGGAGAAAAAGGGAAAAAAGGGACTGTGCGATGTGAGGGCTTGACGGTGGAGGGGACATGGTGGCAGTGGTATGGTGAGGGTGTTTGTCCGGCGGGTAAAGGGTGTTGTCCGGTTTTGGGGGTTGTCTAGTTTGGCTGCTGGTTTTTGTTCTGTCGATGGGGGGGAGGGGATTTGGGTTTTTTAGTTGAGGGATTGTGGGAATTGGGTTGGACGATGAGTTAGGGAATGAGGGGTATTGGGCTTGGGTCGGCGGGTTTGGGGATTGGGCTGGTTCGGTTGTGCCGAAAAATAGGGATTAATTTGTAAATGGACTTTAGGGGGTTGATAGAATGTTTTGGGTGAAATGGGCTTGGATTAAAATAAAAGGGTTTATTATTAAAAATGAATGCATTGAGAAAAATATAGATTATTTAGAATGAAAAAACGATGTCATAATAATAAAAACAATATTTGCGAGATGCTTAATGATTAAAAAAATAAAATGTGGTGTCGTTTTGCGAAAAATAGAAATACACAGAATATTACGATAAAAATTATGATTAGGATGTTAAAAGGCAAATGGTAGTAAAAATGTGAATAATAATAATAATAATAATATAAATAAATAATGATATTGAAAATAGTATATATATATATATATAAAATATTTTTTGAGGTGTCAAAATTTTAAAATTGCAACTACATATCGAAAAATAGTGGACAAAATTGGGTGTCAATAGATATAAATATTTTGCTATGTGCTCTGATATATAATCAGAAAAGGTTGTAGGTTTAATGTTTAAATGAATTTACTATTCTCTATGTCCCCATTTATATGAAGGTGTATGACTTGATACATAGTTTAAGGGAAAACGAAGAATTTTTGAAATTTGTTATCTAAAATGACAAACGAGTCATAAATATTTGTGTAACTGTTGAGAATGACTAAAAAAGGTGTATCATATAAATTGAAACTGATGGTAAAATAAAGTTAAGGGCTTGTCGTATTTAACCTAAATTATATGTTAATTTAGTATCACCTAAATTGGGACAAAGAAAGTATTGGGATATGAAAAGACTTGGTTAAAGAATAAAAAAAAAGAGAGGAGGACATCAATGTCAATATGGACAAAATAGGAGGATATATTAGTGAAAAGTAAGTCATGATTGGGTAAACTAAGAATTCAAATTTCAATTTCAACAATTTTTTCCAGAAACTTTTTTGATCACATTGTTCTGGTAACTTTGTTAATACTCTTAAAAAGAAAAATCAAGCCACACTGATTATGTCCTGAATATTTACATTATCATATAAAATTTTCAGCAACAGACAATAAATCTCTGTCCACAAAGCTGGAAGAAACACATTCTTTAGATTACGAGGTTTTCATCACATGAACTTTCTTTCACCTAGCAACATTTCGTTCTTGCCAGCCTTTTATTGTAACCGGCCACATTGAAGAAGACACATATTCTAGATGAACCAGAGTATGTAGACTTTGGGTGCTAAGAGCTCTTGTTATAGGGGAAGGTGATTGTAACCACCTAGGATTAATTAACCCAAAACTCAAACATCAGTTGCCTCATTCATTTTCTTCCTACTGGAATCAACCACCATCATGGACATTAAAATGGTTACAGCTTGTCAAAATTTGAAAATTCATCAGCTAACATTATCTTTCTACAAGAAACAAATCGTACAATTCATAACAAAAAATAAAAAGCAGTTGACAAAGCATTTCCACAGATGAATCGAAGTGTTTGATTCTTACAACAGCTAACTCCTTTTAGCACTATAGTCATACTATAGCATCATTACTTTCATATCATCTCTTTGTCAATCGACTTGATTCAATAAGAATTTCTTCCAATCTAATTCCCCTAACTGAATTATGTATTTACTTGTTTGAGGCCCTTGATTACCCTGCACTTTCCACACTAATATAAGCTGAAACAAGCTTGTTGTGTTGAACGTTTGAGGAACCGCAGAGATTTAGAAGTTAGATAATTTAAGTTACACAATATACTCACCCCTTATAGGAAATCGCTAAGGAACCAGAACCACAAATAGTTTCCAACCTAACCAACATTATTTTCCTTTTTCTTTCCCTTGGATAAGTCAAATTTTAGTAATCACTTTAGTAGGATCATTTACAGATGCGAATTTAGTTGTTTGAATCATGTGCTATATTTTTTATTATATGCTCCGAAAGCTTTATTTTGCCACGTGTCTATTCATTATTTCTGTGAGCTCTTTGATTTTAAAAAGAGTAAGACTTGTACGCAAGTAGTACACAAAGGGCAATTATATAAAAGAGGAGTTCCAATCACCCATGCAAATATAAAATCTAGAATTTCTAGTAAATAGCACATTCTTATGTAGGTACTCACAAGGAAGAGGACAGAGAACATGAACTCAAAATTATATAGCAGAGCTATTGAACAACAAAAGAACTAAGCATTTCCCATATTTTAGCTTTCAAATAAATACATTTTATGATGGACCATATTCAAATCAGTGACATTATAGGTGCTTACAAAATATAATGGCCTACATAAAGATTTAGAAATTCACTGTGAGGAACTTACCTTAAAATCCAAGAACCTCGAATTTCCAATAAATCAGAGTCAATATCACGTGCTCTAGATAATCATCTGTCCGTACCTCAGTTCCTCCAAGTAAATAGAAGGAAACAGCAGAAATCGACTATGCATTAATAGTTATTAAGGCTGCAATGTCGAAAACAACAAATCAAATATTTTACCTTGAAACATACATACCAGATGATAATGGCTCGAGGCCAAGGTGTCCAAATTTCTTCTTTAAAGGGTGGTGATAATAGTGCATATGTCTATCTTATGAGTTGCTAATAGTGAATATGTCTATAGATGAATCCTGTAATTAGCTGTTAGATTTACTACAGACCACAGGATAACTCTCAACCAAGAACAAAATTTCAAAGAAGCAAGAAGATAACTGTGACTTGCTAAATTAGATTTAAAAGTAGAACATAAAACAATGTTAAGCATATAGAATAAAAAAGTAGAGAACTTACAGCAAGTATTTTTCCTGCTTCCTTCAGCTCGAGCAAAGCCTGCAAAATCGAAAGCATCCGACCATTATATTCCAACCCAATAAACCATGAATGATCAGTGATATTATGTATTGAAATTACACAGAGTGATCTGAATATTATACTACATTAACGAAGAGTTATTTACAAAGAGCAAATAAAATTAAAGAAAGCACAAAATCGGATAAGAATTAGTGGCTTTGCAAAGGCACTTCCCAACTTCCTTTGGTTTGTTGTTTATTTGTTTTCTACTTCGAACAAAGATTTTAACAATTTAAAAATCAGTGGAGCCATCAACATAGAATTAGAGAAGATCGTACCCCCAATATTTTATTTTGAAACACATGTATATCCAAAAACATGCAGAAGTAAAATCTGAAAAAATTGTTGACATGCATTTACTAAATTCATCAAAAAATTAGCAGAAAAGCTGACGATGTACTTTTATTTTGAAACAAAGACTAAATTACCAAATTCCGACTGCGGTAAATTAAGTTCACTTATCTCAAGTCATAGCCACCACATGCATCACACAGAGAACTCAGCAAAAATTAGGACAAATCAAATCCGAAAATTTTACTTGCAGACACATGTATGGTGAAAACTTATAGAAAAAACACCAAGAAAATATGAAAAGACAGTAGTGAAATCCATCCCCCAAAAAAAAAAGGAAGAAGAAGCAACATGCAACACATGCAACATGTCTCAAATACATGTATGGTAAAAAAACTTGTAGATTATGGAAGATTTTTAATTGAGAGAGAAAATTAGGTCTAATGAAAGGCTCATCGATTTTAGCATCTTTTAATTAGAAAAATACACAGAACATTTATATATATATATATATATATATATATAAATAAATAAAACTGCAGTGCTTCTGACAAACTTGCACCTACGTATATAGCTCGAATCATACAAAAAATGTTGAAATGCATGCGAAAAGTTCATTAACAATAACTCGAAAAGACTTTTCCAGATCTAGCAAAGTAAGGAAATGAGTTTTTACTTTTACTAAAGGTGTAAAAGTGAAAACAAATGGATATCCTTTTCCATACCACGTGGTAAGTCTAAAGGGCACGCGTGGATCAATATTTTATATAGGGCTGACAATGGATCGGAGGTGGATCGGGGAGCTCAATTCGCCTCCACCTGCCAACCATCCATCCATCACCTGACTTATTCATCATCCTATTTTTTCTTCATCCACATCCGATAGATCCATCATCCATAAGTGAATTGGGTGCTTCGCGGATGAAATAACGCTTCATTTTTATAGACTTACTTTATTTATAAAGAAAAAAGTTATTGTTATTAGCGAATATTCTGAGAATATTCGCCGTATATTTTGTAGCCTCGCTGGGCGAAGCCCATAGCGAGGAGTACGCCTTGCTTTGAGGCTCGCTCATCAAAGGCCAAATTTCGGACTTCAAAAATTCTCCCAATTTATTTTGGATTCAGTTATTTCGTATGGGTTTTTTCTACACCTATAAATAGTTCATAAGACACAAATTTTAGATAACTTTGGATAACTTGAGAGCTGAAGTTCAGAACATTTATCCTAGAGAGAGCTTGGAGCCATCGTGGAGGCCGGAGTTATTGGGTTCTACCTTTTCTTCTCCTTACTACTAGTTTTTATGATTCTTTGTATGAATTGTCGTTTTTCCTCCATGTCTATGTGGAGTTAAACTTCGCGTTCCAGGGTTGTGGTAAACCATGATTATTGACGTTTGACGATTATTTCTATCTTATTACGAGTTATTGATTTTGATTGTTTCTTTCATTCTGTGCATAAATGCTTGATTGCCTGCACAATAATCGAGTTTTATTTACTATTTAATATTGTGCTTGAGAAATACCATATTAAATTAGAGAAGGGTTAAAGAGAGCGTGATCTAATTATCCCTAAAGTAGGGCTAGGATTTGTGGCTAGGATAGGAATATACCTAGACATCGCGTTCAATTAGATAACGTAAGCGAATTACGTTCTTAATAGGTCAATTCCATAGGAATATAGGCAACGAACTGTTCTGAATTGGCGGGTAGCAGTTCGGGAGAATGCTACACGATTAATAATTCGGTTAATTAGCAATCTTCGATAATTCAGATTAAGGAGAAATAGTTTGAGAGCTCAATAGGATTGGTGAACCAACCGCAACCCTGGAACATTCATATCATTGATAACATAAAAACTTGCTCTTTCTTAGTTAAAGTTTTTTTTTTAGTTAGTCAATAATTATTACCTTCAGATTCCATCTCTTGTATACATAATTAGGATAATTTGATTTAGTAAAACAGCTAATCACAAGTCCCTGTGGGTTTGACATCCGATTTCTGAAATTACTATATTACTTGTACGACCGCGTATACTTGCGTGTGTGTTTGAGAGCAACACTGTGTCATGTTGCAGTGACAAACAATGCTATTATTGGGCTTCATCTAACGTTGAATAAATCTATCATCCACATCTCCAGTTGACATTCGTTAACTTCAACTGATAAACAAGTTGTCATTCTCATTCGACAATCTGTGTATTATAATTGAAAGAAATAATCCCTTGATTATTTTCATTATTCAAAGACAATATATACAATTTATATATTTCCATAATAGGAGAATCATATTCCTATTGTACTTCTAAAACCTTATTCTATTTGGAGACTAACTATACAATTATGGTAAGAGTACAAGACTAATTAAGGTACACTACAACTATACAAAACTATGTACAAGAATGACATAAAAATGTCAAAACCTAGACTAAATATACATAGGATATACGCTTGCATAAAGTGTATATCTTATGTATATTTAACACCCCCCCGAAGTCATAGCGGGCGATCTTCGGACGTTGAGACTGTCTCGAAAATCTTTAAAAAGGACCGAGGGAAGACCCTTTGTAAAGATGTCTGCAACCTGATACTTGAAAGGGACATGACAGACGCGTACTTGACTACGAGCAGTCTGTTCGCGGACAAAGTGAATGTCCATCTCGATATGTTTAGTGCACTGGTGCTGAACCGGATTACCCGAAAGATAGATGACACTAATATTATCACAATAAACCAAGGTTGCTTTCTGAATAGGACAATGAAGCTCTAACAACAAATTATGTAACAAACACGATTTAGAGACCACATTAGCTACCCCTCGATACTCAGCCTCGGCACTGGAGCGGGACAAAGTCAACTGACGTTTCGCAGACCAGGAAACGAAGTTATTACCAAGTAACATACAATAGCCAGACGTAGACCATCTGGTGTCCGGAAAGCCACCCCAATCAACATCGGTGTACGAGACAAGTGTAGACGTCGATGACGGGTATAAATGCAAGTCATAGTCAAGTATCCCCGGGATGTACCGAATAATGCGTTTGAGCGCATTTATGTGCTCAACCCTGGGAACATGCATAAACAAACACACATGTTGGATGACATATGTAATAACTGGTCTCGTGAATGTAAGATACTGAAGGCCCCCTGCAAGACTGCGATATCGGGTCGGATCCTCGTAAGGGGAGCCAGCTGCAGCACCCAATTTGGGTTTAGTATCAACTGGACTGGAAGTGGACTTACATGATGACATCCCAGCCCTCTCAATGATCTCGGATGCATACTTCCTCTGAGATAAGAACAATCCACCGGCATGACGAGTGACTGCAATCCCAAAAAAATAGCTCAATGGCCCCAAGTCTTTCATAGCAAACTCAGAACTGAGCATTATCATGATAGACTGGCGTAAGACATCGGAAGAGGGAGTCAAGATAATATCATCCACATATAATAGTATATAAACCAAGGAAGAACCACGACGATATATGAACAAGAAATTATCCGACCTGGTGTGAGTGAACCCAATAGTCAAAACATAGTCGGCAAACCTCTTATACTAGGCCCGTGGAGACTGCTTAAGCCCATATAAGGACTTTTTTAACGAACAGACATGATGAGGATATTTGGGATCCCTAAACCTCAAGGGTTGATGCATATATATTATTTTCTTGAGATCACCATGTAAGAAAACATTCTTCACATCTAACTGATGAATGGGCCATGCTTTCGAAAGAGCCAAGCTGAGCACAATGTGAATGGTAGCCGGCTTGACCACCGGACTAAACGTCTCCCCACAATCCACACCAACATGTTGAGTCTTACCATCACCCACAAACCGAGCCTTATGCATTACAAACAAACCGTCTGAATTGTCCTTATGAGCAAAAATCCACATAGACCTAATAATATTAATACCAGGTGGACGGGGCACCAACTCCCACGTCTTATTATCAATAAGAGCATTATATTCATCGGTCATAGCAATTTTCCAATTCGGGTCATTTAATGCAGACACATGATTTCGGGGTAAGAGTGATTTAAGAACATTAGAATTTAAATTAAATGCCTTGTTGGTTTAAAAATACCCCGTTGACTACGAGTGACCGGTCTATGACTCGGGAAAGAATTGGCCGGATTTTGGAAATTTTCTGGACTCAGAACGGACTGGCCAACAGGCAGTGGGCCTGCTGGCCCAATTCGGTAACTGGATGGTGAAACAGGGATTGGACCAGTGGCGGTAATGGGCTGGGTCACTGGTCAAGTTACTGGACATGACCTAAGTGCGGGTACGGTAGTTAGTGACGGGGCAGTGGGGCCAGCGGGCAGTGGGTCTACTGGCGGATTTGGGTTGCGGGAGATGTCCAAAAAATGGTGAATAATATACGGGGATATACCATCATCCAAATAATTATACGAACTAGGCACGGGAGTACTAACCTTAGCAGACGGAAATTGAGATTCATAAAAAATCACATGGCGACTAATGATGATTTTATTAGAGGATAAATCAAAACATTTGTAACCACGATGATTAGACGGAAAACCCAAAAACACACACGGAGTAGACCGGGCCTGAAGTTTGTTAATTGTGGTGGATGGAAATAACATATAACATAAGCACCCAAAGACTCGAAGATGTGAATACGAATGAGTCTGATTATATAAAATTTGAAGGGGGAAGAATATGTCAAGCCTTTGGAAGGAAGAATGTTAAGGAGATATATAGCCACTTGTAGAGCATGATGCCAAAACGAAAGGGGTACAAAAGCATAAATTAATAAAGTTCGGACAATGTTATTAATGGTACAATATTTGCGTTCGGCTTTCTCATTTTGTGAAGATGTATGAGGGAAAAACAAAAATTGATCTCATTAGTTGCACAAAATTTCCAAAACACCCCGTTGTCATAATCTCTGCCATTGTCACATTGAATATTTTTTATTTCTCTTTCGAATTGAGTTCTAATGAAAGCTCTAAATTTGAAGAAGATGAAAAAAACTTGAGATTTTTTCGCTATCGGAAAAGTCCATAAAAATTTAGAGTAATCGTCCAAAAAGAGAACATAATACAGATGACCCAAAGAACTAAGAACATAAGACGTCCATAAGTCGCTATGAATAATATCAAATGACATTAAAGTATGAGAATTAGAGTCTACAAATGGTAACCTAACATTTTTTCCTAAAGAACAAGAATGACAATTCGGAGTACTACGCGTACCCTTACATGAAATAAAATTGTTTTTATCCAAGGAAGACAAAATAGACGACCGCGGATGACCAAGACGAGCATGCCACAAGGAAGGAGCAAGGGCTGCAAACGCTGATGACAAGGCTTGACTCGATAGACCGGAACATGGCGTGATAGGATAAAGATCTCCCCTACTATCACACCTCATGAGAGGACTTCTCGTCTTGAAATTCTTCACAGAGAAACCAAACAGATCAAATTCAATAGACACAGAATTGTCAGTAGTGAATTTACGGATATACACTAAGTTTTTAATCAATTTGGGGGCATGTAGGGTATTTTTCAAGATAAGGGGTGGATGGGGGGACAAAGTTTTATGACCATAACCACAAACTTGAATAGAATTACCATTACCAACAATTATGCCACGAGGGTTGTTCAAATTGGAATAAGACGAGAGAGTACCTGAATCGGATGTCATGTGGGTAGTGGCACCGATATCCATATACCAATTCGGGTCCGGTAGAGTCAAACCAAGTGTATGCATCGCAGCCTCAATATCAGTCTAAGTGGGGTCTGGTGCATGGTGGGCTTACGAAAGCCGGGGCCCAAGTACCCCTGCATGCTGCCCCGCCCAGTGCTGCTTCAGGAAGACCCACTGGCCCAGTTGGTATTGGGTCGAGGAGGCTGTTGGAAAGCCCACTGGAACTGGGCTGTACTGGACGGTGAAACTGGGCTGTTGGGCTACTACACACAGTTCCAAGCCCACTGCCCAGTGGCCCAAGGCTGGGACCAGTGGGTCGGTGGCCCATTGTATCCGGAATATTGTCCTCCGCCACCGTTTTAGCCCTCGTTACCATTGCCGGAACCGATGCGTTTGCCCCCGCGATTTTCGCTATTATTTTTTCGACTATTTTTGTCGCCACCATGAGATCGATTTTGGTTCGAATTGTCACCAAAATTTGGAGGAGTAGTGGAAGATGTCATCATGACCACGGGGCTAGCACTCATAGCCGCCTTTTTAGCCAAGTCGGCTTCTTCCAAGGTAAGCATGGAGCGGGCCTGATAGAACTTTGGAAGAGGATTACTTTGACGAATGAGAGTTTCAACGCCACTATATGCCTCGGATAGGCCAACAACCATCTGTAGAACAATACGATCTTCACTAACTGGTGCACCAATGTTGCGGAGTTGATCCGCCAATTCTTTCAACCTTTTGCAATAAGCTGAAACGTTTGGGAAATTTTCCATGTTGACGTGGGAAAAATCATGTTCAAGGGCAACAACTCTGGAATGTTGATTATCCTGAAATATGTCACGCAGCCTATCCCACGCAGCCATCGCCGTAGCGTCTGGCTCAATAATCGTTTGCAATAGGTCGATAGAGATAGTAGAATAAATTCACTGAAGGACGATGGCATCAAGTGTGGTCCATAATTTAGGGTCATCCTCGCGTTGAGGCACCTCCGTGGCTTCAGGAGCCTCGCGGATTATGTGATGGAGAACTTGATGCGAACGAGCGTGAATTTTGAACAACTCGGCCCACGTCGCGTATTGGACGTTTTCTATTTCAAGAATTAGAGAGATATGATTCATGATGTTAGAAACAACAAGGGCATGATGAAACATGTTCCTTGACGTAGACATAACGAAAGAACAGGAAGTGATAGAGGGATTTGGAAGAGAAAATTGGAGAGCGGAAAATAGGTGCGGAAACCAAGGATAGGCTCTCGGATTCTGCTTGGCCGAGGAACAAGAAAATTTGGGAGAATTTTTTTTTGTTTGATCTAGACTTTTGATACCATGAAAGAAATAATCCCTTGATTATTTTCATTAATGCAACGACAATATATACAATTTACATATTTCCATAATAGGAGAATCCTATTCCTATTCTACTCCTAAAACCTTATTCTATTTGGAGACTAACTATATAATTATGGTAAAAGTATAAGACTAATTAAGGTACACTACAACTATACAAAATCGTGTACAAGAATGATACAAGAACGTCAAAACCGAAACTAAATATACATAGGATATATACGTGCATAACGTGTATATCTTATGTATATTTAGTATATTTAACACTAATGAAGACACAGAGTCCACATCTGTCCCATTTTTGTCTATTAACAACCACTGTAACATGTGACAGACCAGCTAAGTCAAACAAACTGTCACTACTATCATTATAACAGTAGTATGAATTTTGCTTCCACAACAGTCGGCATAATCTCGTTGGTGAACTATATCAAATATATGGACGCCCCTTAACCTTATGAGTAAATTTCATTTAGACTCACTTGAACATATGATAAAATATTTCTGTCAAATCAGTGGCGGAGCCAAGAATTTGGCGAAAGATGTGCAAATTTTCTTCTCACTTATGTTAAGGGTGTGCAAAATTAAATATATACTCATAATAGCTACTCCATCCGTTTTAAAATGTTTGACTGGTTTTGACTTGACATGGAGTTTAAAAAAGTAAAAAAAAAAATTGAATCTTGTGGTTCTTAACTAAACATATGTAGAATGTACCAAAATACCCTTTAATCTTGTGGTCTTAAATATGTTATGTGAAAAGTTGAAATAAAAGAGTTGTGAAAAAAAGAAAGAGAAATTCTTTTTTAAACAGATTAAAAAGGAAAGTAAGACAAATATTTTAAAACTGAGGGAGTAACATTTAACTTATGTACACCGCATAATTTTCCGATAAAGGGTGTGCACCTGACCACCCTTCGCCTAAGGTGGCTCCGCACATGTGTCAAACATTTCTAGTTCAAATTTTGAAAACAAATTGCGCGTATTCTCAAGCGTCTATTAGGTATAGTTTAACCATATAAAATATGTCACTTCTTTTAATTATACACATCCGCCTCAATTGAAACATGCCTGAGATTTTACGGCTTATTGACGCTAATGCATATAATCAAAGGAGGTAATATATTTAAGTGATTAATTTATCTACGAAATGGATACTTAACAAATTTTAAAAAAGAAATTTAAAATTTGAACTCAAAGTGTCCAATAGAAAGAAGTCGTAGTTTGAGTGTCTAAATGAAATTTATTGACTAGTTTGAGAGGCTATCATGTATTTCTAGTGCTGTATCTTTAACAGTGGCGTATAAGATTTTAGAGAAGATGGATCATTATTCAACGAAATACAAGAACAAGCCGAGGTATTTGGTTCTCGTCTTACCACCAACGCTTCAACGAGTTTAGCTGATTAAAGCAAATCTTGAATCTGTCTTTAATAAGTGACAAATGACATCTTTCATTAAACAGTAGTGACCACCGCTAGACTTGCGACTAGTTGAAGAGGTGGAGTCAGGATTTGAATGCTTATGGTTCGTTCAGGATTCTAATACTTTTAAGTTATTGAGTTCTAAATTAGTAGTAATTCGTACATAATCAATGAATTTCTTAACATATAAATAAAAGATTTAAACTAAAGCTATTGGATTCGACCGAACCATATTCTAGCTCCGCCCCTCTCACTTTGACCTCTAAATATCAAGAGAAAAAACAAGTACTAGTAAATAACTTTGGATCATATGGAGAACAGAGATAAGAATCTTTCTCATACCAGTCCAATAAACATGATTGGAAAGACAAAAAAAGAAGAAGTGAAAACAGAGGAAAAATCCACTTACGGAATTAATTATGAGGTGCCCACCATGACATACCCTTCACAAGACGAAATCTAAGTACACGCACAAAATTATGGAAATGTTTGGCCTTGTAGCCAAATATATTAGTACAAAATTTATCCATTCAGAAGCGGCTGCAACGTGACGCTGAACATGTTGAAAAAATTGACATGGTAGTAGGGACTGAGGACCAGCCTAAATAGGGAGGATCCATAGCTATGAAATTATGAGCCAACCTTACACTTGATGACAAAATGTTGCCAATCTACTTGACAAGTTTGAGCCACAAGGATGGAATACTAGTTTTTACAGAGTGTCTCTGTTTCTTCCTAGTGTCTAAGCTGGCAAGTGATTTGATGAGGACATATCTGCCATTGTTTCCCAAAATGAGAAATGCTAATACATGTAAAGCAGCTTTTGTAATCTCTCCCCCTCTCTCTCTGTTACAATACCAATGAAGGAATTTCAGTTACTTTTACACGTTTCTATCTGCCTAAATTTTGGTGATAGAGTTATTCCATACTTGATATCTGTACTGGTAAATGGTAACATGTACTAGTAGAATAGTTATGCACAAGCTAGCTTCGGACCTGCACCACCAAAACTTGACGTGTTTTATTCAGATTTGTTCAGGGAGTAATTAATACTACTGATAGTTTAGAGGGATATGAAGAGAACGCACCAAATTTAGGGGTATTTAAGTATTCTGCCTTGTCGAACTAAATACTCCACTTAAATAAATAAACAATATTCCTCATTCCTGCAGTACACAGTGATAATCCTTTGAATAACCCAATCAATTACCTCACGATTGATTCATGGACATGGTCCCTAATTAGCATCTTTGTTGAAAATTTATTAATGTGAAATTAAGTTTATCCCATTATTTATGACTCGAACAATTGGGGCCCCGCACGTCGGAAACGCCGTTTCCACACACGTGTACACGTAGTGCCAAGTATCATAAATTTCATTAGTGAAAGAGATTGGTTCATACGTAATACGTTTGAGACATAGAATGATGGACGGTTATTGGCCAAATAACAAGTATTCCATGTTGGTAAATGAAGGAAGAAGTGTACGAAGTGTAAGATGAAACGAGTCGGAAATCGCCGCGGAGCCGTGAAGGGCCGCGGCGCAACACCGTCGGAGCTAATTCGCAGAGCCGCGGTGCTTCGGAGGCAGAATGTTGCGACGGAAAGATGGAAAGTTCTGACTTTTGGGTTGGTTTTGGAGCATTGAATCTCCATTATTTGGCACATGAATTCAGCCATTATTTGGCTGAATGTGACCTTCAATAAGTGCCACTACATGGCTATTGAAGACCATTAGTTGGCTAGTTGAGGGGTCATTTCCTTACACTAAAAATTGAGTCATTTGGCTCAATTGCTCAACACTTAGAAATTTTCTGAAATCTTCTTCTTCCCCTCTAGCAAGTTTTCTATATTCAAAGTTCTTAACACTTGAGTTTCCTTTGCTCATTTGTTAGTTGCTGTTGTATCTTGGGAGACTATTGCCCACGAACGTAAAATGATATATACGGGACAATCTTGTCTTAAAGACAGAGTGTCATCACTCGACTCAGCAAATTTTGTAATCGTTCTTATTTCCAGTTTGTTGTAATCTTGAGTAGTTTATTCTTTCTAGCATTTGTAATATTTATTTACTTCCCGTTTCCTACAATTGTTGTACCCACAATCTTGTCACTACTTTATCAATGATGAGTTAGCTTGAGTAAACCCAAAACAAATTATAACTAAGCCCTTGAACTCAAGTTAAATTAGAGTATTAAACGCATAACTTAAATAAATTCTTGCACGCGATGGGATTTTCATTTGATTTAAGAGGAATATTAACAAAGAATTCTCAGTTTTAAATGCTTTGCAAGAAATCAGCGAGGAGAGCGACAAGACATAACCATAGATATATATCAAAGTGGTGGGGCATGACATGATCCACGTGTTTCGATCCTGATGCAGGAATTTAATTGTAAGGCCTCGCTCAAGAAAAGGATAGAGGATTGTCCAGGCTAGAATATTGGAGCCAAGTATGGGGTGGACATGACATCTAAATGATTGAAGCTTCAGAAAAATATAATACAGTCAACTTATTTTTGGATATATAGTTGTTGGACACAAGTCATAGCAGCCAAAATCCACATCTTCTTAGCCACCAATACTTTGTGAAGGGGAAAGTCCCGAAGGCGAAACTCTTCATCTGTACCAGAGGTCTCTTGGTCAGCTGAGATGTAAATCGAGGAATATGCGTGAGTGGCAGCCCTGCAAGGGAGAGGACCAACGGGACACGAAACCAGCAACAGCCCTTTCAATATTTCAGCAAAGACTATCACCACACGGATTCGAACTCGCGACGTCGGGGTAGTTATACCCAATCACCTTGCCACTTAACAACTCGTCTGTGCCCCTGGGGCTCTTAGCCACCAATACTGCTATCTAGTTATTAAAGTAGAGAGATAAAACTTCGGGACCCCCCAGCTCTTCAATAAAATAGTTTCCTATCTATGTTTCTGTCATGGAACTTTTAGGCCAATTAACTGAATAAATCAAATTACTTGCTGTAAGAATTCAAGAAACGCAATAGCACTGTTGAAATCTGTTTTTGTGGGTGCATAACGCAATACAGATCATTGACATCCATAGTATCCTAGGGTCAATTTGCATTAAAACACCTTATGCACCAAAATTAATATGATAGGGACGAAATTCAGGCTTAATAAAAGAGATATTGTAACTCAACCTTGATTCAAGGCATCTCTCAAATTTTAAGGCCATCCTAGCAGATTATTGTTCTGACATTAAATTTAGATGGATCCCCCAAAAATAGTATGTGGTGTAGGAATAGCAGTACTATTTATGTAGGTCCAAAAACAATGAGACACTAGAAATCTAAATGCATTGAGTGCTTGTAACCCCACCCAACTTCAAGAAATCTTGATTGAAATGAAGAGCAAAATTATTACTGGTACTGCAGCTGTATGTATAATTTGGTAGATATATTATGTCTTTTGAAAACAGTCTTCCTACCTTGGTAGGGGTAAGGTCTGCGTACACTCTACCCTCTCCATACTCCACGTTGTGGGATTTCATTGGGTATGTTGTTGTTGTATATTATGTCTTTTGCCGGGTCCCAGCAAGGAGAAAGAGTTAAAAGAAAACAAGCAGAACTACATATATGTATATTGTTACCTAGATCATATATGGAGAGAGGAGCCAAAATATATCCATTTGAAATCCTGGCTTTCTTGCTATGTCACATGTTGTGTGTTTAGTATATAATTAGCCAGCTGAATGTGACAATCCTAAAGGGGGACCAGAAAGCAATAAGAATAATTGATTTTTAGTATATAAAAGAGAGAAGCCAAGCTTAAACTGAAGCAGAATTCATTATTCATGAACAGAGAAAAGGAATATTAGACTCAATAATCAAAGGCATAATCATGAGTCATTGTACGGTACCAACTTGGAATCCAAGGCACCAAAGACAAGAACAAGTCGTAGAAGCAGATGAGGCTAACAAATACCCTCACATGCATAACCAGCAGAATCAAATTAATCATTTTTTGCCCATGTATATGACTTAGCAGCAGTTTTCTCCAGCTCATTTTCTAGCTTCTTTCTTCCTATCGATTTTTTTTAATCAAATTATTCTTTTCTTGATTACATATGCTTAATTTATTTTTAAAAATCAGGTATAGTAAGTGTGAAGAAGTTGCAGAGCTGACATGGGAAAAAGGGCAGCTAGGAATGCATGGACTTGGGGGCATCCTCTCCAATAATTCCCAAACAAAACAGACACTGGGAAGAGCCAACGATACATTAGAGTCCATCGTGCATCAAGCCACACGCCACGGGAAAAATCAGACTTCAATCCAAAATTATGACCAAAATGATCAGGATCTGAAAATTGACGGGATGTGTAATGGAGGAAAATGGGGCGAGAGTTCACAACAAATGGCGCCTCCCCGAGCATCAGTGTTGGCAAAAAAGAGGATGAGATCAGAATCTGAGCTCCAATATGATAAAGTTGAAGATGAGTATGCAGAACGTAGCGCGTGTGGTAGTGCAAGCGCTACCTTCTGTAGGGAGAATGACACCACCATGGTGACATGGCCTTCCTTTGATGAGTCTTCTCGTAGCATCAAGTCCAAAACCACTTGTGACGAGGATTCTGCTTGTCATGGTGGTGGCTCGGTAATTTACTGCTAACATCTCTTAAAACAGTTTTTAACTACTCCTAGTATGTAAGAATACATTCTACGAGTATGAGTTTGATTTCATCTTAATAGAGAATATGTCATGTAGAATTGATTGCATATCGAATTGTAGCAGGAAAACAAGGAGGAAGAACATGAAACAAAAGAGTCTAACTCATCAAGACGCAGCCGAGCAGCAGCTGTTCATAACCAGTCAGAGCGGGTACAATTTGCATTTTCTCCACCAATAATATAAGTAATACTTATTATTTTCACCATATTAGAGTATCAGATAATAATATACTGGTGTAAATTGTTTAAAACCTGATACAGGCCTGACTAGAACATATATAGCTAGCACACTAATTAATTGCATGTATTGTGATGTTTTAATTTATTGTTTGGTCCAGAGACGCCGGGATAGAATCAACCAAAGGATGAAAGCTCTGCAAAGATTGGTGCCAAATGCAAGTAAGGTGTGTTTTATAAACATACAAATAACAAAAAATCAACTTTCCCTAATGAAATTCATTCATCCTACACAAATATTTTGAGCCTACCTGACTTTTCACAAAATTGATACTGAATTTTGCAGACAGATAAAGCATCAATGCTTGATGAGGTTATAGATTACTTAAAGAAGCTACAAGCACAAGTTCAGTTGATGAGCAGTAGTGCAAGAAACATGGCACCACAAATGATGGTGCCTCTTGGAATGCATCAACATATTCAGATGTCACTACTAGCAAGAATGGGCGCCATGGGCGTTGGTCTAGGCATGGGCATGGGAATGTTTGATATGACTGCTTTAGCTCGTGCTGCTGCCGCTGCTGCTGCCACAACCCCTCATCAGTCTCTCACAACTCATCCCCTCATTCATCCAAATCAAATCGCTGCTCCCACTAATCCGTTCATCCCACCAGCAGCCTTCACTATGCCTGCAGCCCCGGCTATTCCACCTGTCACACAAGCTAATACCTTCGCCAGGGCGACAACTGTTACCCCGGGAACCACCAATTCCGCCCCTTTTACTGATCCCTATAACACTTTTCTACCACAAGTAAGTAGTTTGCTTCTTTTTTTTGAAATTAGAATTTCATTTCTACGTATGAGAGGTGAATTCAATATTTAAAATTTATATGCTCATATGCAAGTTAATATACCATAATTGTATGAGTTCATAATTATTTTTTTTAATAAATTTTAGTGAATTTTTTAATACATATATATAAGGTCCGGTCAAAAGTAATTGAATTCACGTGAGCACGTTGGTTACATTGTAGATTCACCTCTGACTTTTATACACTATCAAGTCAGCTAAAAAATTACTAGTAATAACTAAGCTAGTTACCAAAAATAAAAAGGTAAAACAATCTGTTAGAACATGTAAAATTACGCCCTTAGTGTAAAAATTCTTTACCGGCCTATTAATCTACTATATAAGTTAGATTTTTGAAATTATTGTTAAGTAGATTTACCTAAGTTGGACGATCAATTATGCCTATATTCTGTTTTTTTTTCTTCTTTTGGCGAAGTTGATGGTTTACCTTCCGCCCTCGCTTTTTTGAAATAGGGGTACGGATAATCCGCAGACATAAGCGGATACACATGAACTTACTATTATATTTTTGTTTACATTTTACTTTATTGTCAGCCAATGGACATGGAGTTCTTTAACAACATGGCAGCTATGTATCGGCAGCAAGCTAATCAATCTACGCAGACAACAGGCAGCAAGTTGAACCAGGGAAACCTCGTCCACGGCCAAAGAGAATAGAAAATGAAAGTTTTTGTTATTACTTTGTACTTACTCGAATATCTTTCCAGAGTAATTACATGAAATCTACAGTTGTATAAACTTTGGACAAGTATATCTTGTGCAATATAAACCGTAGCTTAATGCATGTATGTGTAACTATTTCAATATTCTACATTTTCAGATAAATTCGTTATCTTTGTTGTCGATCAATCGGGGTTAACCCAAATGAACATAAGTTCTAATTAAAGATACTCCCATGTTTCATTTTATATGACCATATTTGATTATTTGAGAAGAAATAAAGACTTTAGATATATAGTACTATATCAAATTAGTATTCTTAAAAAGTGTGATTTAGACATGATATGATATTTCTATAATCAAAAGTATATGTCGCTAAGGATAAAGATATGGAAAATATAAAGTTTAAAAGCTTTTAAATATGAAAATTAAAAATGTCATTCTTTCTTAAACAAATAAAAAAAATGTCACATTTATGAGGCGCATAGATCTATTATTGCATAAAATATTTTCCTTGATAAAAGTATCTAGATCTACTGTTATATGTACTTTTGATTATCAGCAACTTATCACCATTGTTTTATCACATTCTACCGCTAGTATAAGTTACAATATTAATAGCCAACCAAACTGTAAACGTGTAAATATAGTATTCCCTACCCATAATTAGAATATTTTCATATATTGTGTAAATATAATTATGGTAAGACTAGGATTCCTCTTTTGTATAGGCTTATGATTCCTATTGTATAAGGAATGAATATTGTACTCTATATATATACTTTGATATTAATGAAAGACTCCTCAAGGGAGATTAATATCATCTGACATGGTATCAAGAGCCAAATAAACAAAACCCTAAAAACCTTTCTCTTCCACAGCCGCCGGATGCCTCTCCTACGCCACGGCCCTCTCGGATTTTCTTCTTGTTTTTCGGGTTTTGTTCTTCCTTTCTTCTCTTCTCTAAATGGCTATCCCTGATTCTTCCACACTTTCTGACGCCTCTACCTCCACAAATCCCACCACAAAGTCATCACCATCGTTTCATCCCGCCCTTACTGTTTCCAACATCAAGAACCGTATTCCCATTATTCTTGATCAAGAAAACAACCAGTATTCTCCATATGTTGAACTTTTTCGCAATTATACATGTCTCTATAACGTGCTTGACCATATTGATGACACTATTCCGCGCCCTACGGAGGTTGATGATTCTATCTGGCATCATCTCGACGCCGGCGTCAAACAATGGATATATGGTAGTATCTCTCAGGATTTGCTCCTTACTATCATGAAATCTGACTCCACAGCCCTTGACTTGTGGAATCGTTTGGAGGAAATTTTTCAGGACAACAAGCACACTCGTGCCGTGTATTTGGAAGAACATTTCAACAAAACACGTCTTGAAAACTTCTCCAATGTCTCTGAGTACTGCAAGCAACCTTAAACTTCTAGCGGATCAACTCTCCAACATCGGCACGCACGTTGTCGACGATAAAATGGTGCTACAAATGATTTCTGGCCTTACTAAAGGCGAATATGATACTTTGGCCACCATTATTCAACAGGCTGATCCGCTACCGAGTTTTAACAAAGCTCACTCACAATTATTGCTCGAAGAAACCCGTCGTGCTAAGCAGGATGAGCACGCCCAACAGGTGTTAGCTGTCGACACGCAACCCCAAGATCGACGCCACCGGACAACTCCCAACAAATGCGGGGGCGCGGCGGCAAGGGTGGAAAAGGCCGCGGCGGTAGATGAGGCCGTGGTCGTGGCAAGGGTCGCGGTCAACAGAACCAACAACAGAGATTACAGAACAACTGGGCCGCGGCTCCTCGGCCAGCTTCGTCTACGGCGCGCGCGCGCCCGATGCAGCCGCGGCGCCCCGCATGCAGCCGCGGCGCCAAGTCCATTCCGGCACCCAGCACCATACAATCCGTATTCTTACCCCCGGTTTGTTAGGCCCCGCTCCACCCCCCAAGCGAGGCCCACTTCATGCAAGGTCGTGTCCCGCCCCCTCTTCCCATGACACCCACCGAGTTGGGTAAGGCGTTCAAGACCCTATCTATGCAACACCGACAATACTTGGTACATGGACTCGGCGCCACATCTCACGTCACCCGATCCTGCAGTACTATTCCTAAACTGTTTTGTTTAAAGCATCCTCAATATGTTACGCTTGGTAGTGGACAACGCATTCCGCTTAAGGGTTATGGTACCTCATACACACAACCTCCTCATCCACCATTCTCCCTAAAAAACACCCTATATGCCCCACACATGATTAAGAACCTCATATCCGTCCGCCAATTTACTCGTAATAATTTCCTCTCGTGGATTTTGACCCTTTTGGTTTTACTGTAAAGGATCTTCATACGGGGACACCTCTTATGAGATGCAATAGCACGGGGGATCTCTATCCATTCACTTCCACCTCCGCTGCCAGATCTTGCTCTCCCGTCACTCTAGTGGATGTTTCTTCTTCAACCTGGCATAATAGGCTTGGTCATCCAGGAGTCCCAGTTTTTAATTTTCTTAGAGGCAATAATTTCATTGCTTGTAATGGGAAACTTGCCCAAAATTGTGTTTCTTGCTCTTTAGGCAAACATATTCGTCTTCCGTTTAAATCATCTACTAGTGTTACATTTGCTCCTTCTGATATCATACATGCCGATTTATGGACATCTCCTATCCCTAGTTCTCTCGGTTATAAATACTATCTTGTGTTGCTTGATGATTTTTCACACTACGTTTGGTTATACCCTCTTAAATTTAAATCGGAAGTGTTTGTCAAATTTCTTGAGTTTCGCAATTTCATTCAAACACAATTTGGAAAAGGCATAAAATCATTTCAGTGCGATAATGGTCGTGAATTCAATAACTCTATGTTTCACCGCTTTTGTACCAATAATGGCATGGTCTTTCGCTTCTCCCCGCCCTCACACCTCACCACAAAACGGTAAAGCCGAAGCCGAAAGAATCATCCGCACCATTAACAATATGATTCGCACCCTATTGATTCATGCCTCCCTCCCTCCACCTTTCTGGGTCTATGCTGCTAAAATGTCAGAATACACTCTAAATATTCTCCCTACTAGCACTCTTCACAATATGACCCTACCGAAATCCTCTACCATAGAATCCCCTCTTATGATCATCTACGGATTTTTGGTTGTCTGTGCTATCCCAACCTTAGCTCCACCGCCCCTCACAATCTCGCTCCTAGGTCCACTCCATGTGTCTTTCTAGGATTCCCGCCGAACCATAGGGGCTATCTATGCTATGACTTGTCGACTCGTCAGATCCACATATCTCGTCACGCCACATTCGACGAGACCACATTCCCATTTTCGAATCTTCCAAAATTTCAAAAACAGGACTACTCATTTCTTGACGAGTCTGCCATCTCTCCCCTTATAATCGAACAACTCACATCCTTTGTTCCGTCATCAGAACCGTGGCACCCAAACTTCAGAGAAGCCTGTCAACCTTCTAGCGCCGCGACTCTCGATCCAGGAGCCGTGGCGCCTCCGCCGGCTTCGCCCCCACCCTCTCCTTATCCGACTTTACCCCTCGTCTCAGACACCACTCCGCCACCCACTGTCCCTACCCATCCAATGGAAACTCGTTCAAAGCATGGAATCTTCAAACCCAAAGTCTATTTCAACTTGTCTGCCCAAACCATCTCTCCACTTCCAAAGAACCCAAAATTGGCCAAACAAGACCCTAATTGGAATGCGGCTATGTATGAGGAATTCAATGCTTTAACTAAACAGCACACGTGGGATCTAGTACCTAGACCTGAGGGGGTGAATGTCATTCGTTGTATGTGACTATTTCGTCACAAGTTCAGAGACAATGGGGATCTTGAGAGGTATAAGGCCCGTCTTGTGGCTAATGGCACAAATCAACAGGAGGGCATTGATTGTGGAGAGACCTTCAGCCCGGTTGTCAAACCGGCTACCATCCGCACGCTTTTGAGCATAGCCATGGGCAAACACCGGCCGATCCATCGCCTTGATGTGAAGAATGCATTCTTACATGGGGATCCGAGAGAGACAGCCTACATGCATCGCCACCGGGGTTCACCCATCCGGCAGTTCCTCACTATGTGTGTCGTCTCCGTAAGTCATTATATGGCCCGAAGCGAGGCCCCCGTGCGTGGTATGATCGCTTTGCCGTGTATATCTTGCGTATTGGGTTTGTATGCAAAGCAAGAGTGATACATCACTTTTCATTTTTCATCGAGGTAGTAGCACTGCTTACTTATTACTTTACGTGGATGATATTGTTCTTCCGCCTCCTCCGACGGATTGAAAAATGAGATTATTGCCTTGCTCAAGTCCGAATTTGCAATGACCGATTTGGGGAAGCCGAGTTACTTTTTGGGGATATCGGTGACCGTGTCCGCCAATCATATGTTCTTGTGTCGGCGTAAGTATGCGAAGAGATTGTGTACGGGCTAAGATGGCGAACCGCAAAGAGGTGCCTACTCTAGTTGATTCCAAATCTAAGCTCGGTCTTATGGATGGTGCTCCGCCTCTCGATCCTACTTTGTATAGGAGCCTTGCAGTGCACTTCGCATCTCACATTCACCGGCCGGACATAGCTTATGATGTTCGGCAGTGTGCTTATTCATGCATGCCCCGTAGTCTCATTTCATCGCTTAAGTGTATCATTCGATACATTAAGGGCACTCTTGATTATGGTTTGCACATATATCCCTCTGCACCAGACATGTTGCTTTCATATACGGATGCAGATTGGGCAGGGTGTCCGGACACGCGATGCTCCACCTCCGGCTTTTGTGTTTTCTTAGGGGATAATCGATTTCTTGGTCTCGCCAAGCGACAGCTACCCTATCTCGCTCCGAAGTCGAGGCCGAGTACGAGGCGTTGCAAATGTAGTAGCTGAGATTTGTTGGCTCGAAATTTACCGTTAGAACTTCAGTGTCCTTTGCGTCAGGCATCTATTGTGTATTGTGATAACATCTCTGCCATCTATCTTTCTCATAATCCGGTTCAACATCAGCGAACTAAGCATATTGAGATAGACCTACACTTCGTTCGTGAGAAAGTTGTGTTAGGCCATGTCAGAGTGTTACATGTTCCATCATCCTATCGCATGCGTACATATTTACCAAAGGACTTCCCGTACGCTTATTTCTTGACTTCGTAGCCGCCTCGCCGTCCGCCTCCTCCCGCTCCGACTGAGGGGGTGTGTAAACGTGTAAATATAGTATTCCCTACCCATAATTAGAATATTTCCATATATTGTGTAAATATAATTATGGTAAGACTAGGATTCCTCTTTTGTATAGGCTTAGGATTCCTATTGTATAAGGGATGATTATTGTACTCTATATATATACCTTGATATTAATGAAAGACTCCTCAAGGGAGATTAATATCATCTGACACAAACACCTACGAAATTCATGAGACATTTCAAATCATGTAGTACCAAACATTAATCCTTTAGTGACAAAACCATTTGATGGTTATGTACGTCCCACTATTTCACCGAACAAATTGTGAGGTGTAAATTTCCAAGTTTACAATGTTACGTTAAATCTCTTACCCAGTAACAGGGATCAATAAGTATTTTCAGAGCACTAGTATTATTTTCTTACCGTTTCAAATGGCTTTTAGGTTCAAATGATATCAAGTGACATATTTTTTTCCCTTAGTATCCTCAGTTAAAAGTAAAAATAGAAAAAGAAATTAAATAAGTGTTTCATGAATACTGCCGACAAAGTTTAGTTAAAGTTAATTGTTAAGTGAGAACAAGCTATTCTTAAATGAGTTGGGTGAAGGTCATTCTCAACCAAAACATCAACTCATTTCTTTCTTCCTTATGCATTAAATCTTTTTTTAGTTCCCGTCCGATGTCCGTTATCCGTATTGGAGCCAAACTATATCTGAATTTGCGCCGGATAGAGTTCATTTATGAAAAAGCGCTCCCTGCCAAAAAAATATTCATACACAAAACTCAAACTCAAGACCTCTGATTAAGGGAGGAGCAACATAATCCACTGAACCACACCCTTATGCATTAAGTCACTTGTACGAAATGGGTCTGTACAATTTTGAATAACAAGAATAGCTTATCCACGAGGAAATGGGTCTGTACAATTTTGAATAACAAGAAGAGCTTCTCCACGAGTCCTCGATCGTTTCTTCATTCTTTTTCCAATTGCAAAAAGTGTATCAAATTTAATTACTTAAATTAATTATGAAAACATTACTCTTAATTGACTTTATGATAATGTCTCATTCACTCAAAATGCTAGTATATATGTACATCCTTCTAAACATGTTTACAGTACATACTTTTCCCATCCAATCTACTACTCTGATTAGTACGTCTTATTTTATGTGAATGTGTAACTATTTGAGAAGAAATCATTTATTCTTTGATTATATAATTTTGTCAAACTTTTTAAAAATTATTTTAAGTCATTAACTATGTTGACTTATAGTATTTTTCATGTAGTTTTCAGATTAAGAAAAGAATCTATACCCAAATTTATAGTCAAATTAAAGTATTTTGACTCTCATTCTTTCACATAAATTGGAATAAAGGAATATATATTACTATGTGTTTCACTCTATTTTAAGTGGGATTTATGTTTCTATCAAACTAACTTTTTAACCAATAATTACTTCAATATCTTCTTACTTATTATGCTACTGCTTATGTAATAAGTACATATTTGAATTAACAACTTCAACTTCAACTCGATACACGTTCAAACAATTTCGAAATAGAGGAGGACAAAGATGAACATTATATATTCATTTTTTAGAGAACCCCTTCATACCACCCAAGCATAGTATTTTAAGAACAAGATCTGCGACTTTTGATTGTGTCAGAGTAAGATGTGTCGAAATCAACCATATGAAGATTTTGTTTCGGTTCTACCAAGTGTCGGTTACTTACTTTGGAGATCCGATTAATTCGGAATTGAGTCGTGTATGACTCATTAATGAATAGTACTCCCTGTTAATATTTTTTCCATTTCAAAATTCGAACTCAATATATTTGATTAAGAGTGGAGGAATCATATCAACCCTTGATTTTATTATGAAGATTCAACATCATATGAGTTGTTCCTCTCGCCCTTGAAGAAAATGAAAAACAAAACCAAGAAAAAAGAAGGACCAGTGATTGATCTAGAATTACAAAGATTTTTGTGGGTTCTAAACGAAGCAACCTTGTCAAGACTTGATACAACTATATATAAATCACAAATGGGATAAATTAAATTCAAGAAATCAAGGATGGTAACGTGAATTCATTTTTGCAGCTAAATCTTGCCCATTTATTTAATTATTATGATCATGAAGTTTAAATTGAGGCCATTGTTAATTTTGGACCATTTGCATCTTTGTCAACAGGCTGGACCTAGTTAATACAAATGATTGAATTGTTTTTGAGTACTTGAAAGAAAATTCTATCCTTATTGAGAGCGACTCTCTATAATGTTTAACATTTCATGCCCATGAATATTTGGACGAGTGATCTCTTTAAAAAAAAAATAGATTTTCTAAAAGGCTTGATATCATGAGTTCATGACTAGTGCCTTTAATTTCCTAATTCTGCCATCTAAATTTGGAAATAACAGTGTTGAATTTTTCCCGTAAAAAGTCTTCCCGACCAAAATCCATCTTGTCAAGTGTGGTTAATCGGCTGACGTGGTTTGCAGGCTATTGCGTCAGTCCGGGGTTTACCCTGTGCGCACTCGAGAGAGTAGCGGCTGCGGGTTCCTTCGTCAACAAAAATATAGGTTTTAAATTAATTTGCGTTCTTTCTTAATTAACTAACCCCTTGCATCTTTTAGGAAAAGCTAAGTACCCCCTCGATGTTTATTTTATCCATGAAGTATTTTGCAGAAAGTAACAAAAAATGAATGAGGCAATTGGGGTATTTTCTTCATAAGTTGGATTCTCTCATACAAGCTGCCTAATCGGGATCCGTGTGAATCCGTTTTTCAACACAACCGAATAAAAGGTCTAGGATTATGTCACGAAATTTCTATTTTTGGTCCACACCACGTTTAATAAAGAATGACATTGCATATGAAGAAATGGACCATCTATGAGAGTGAATTACGAAAACAACATATTAAGTGTAATTACACAAGTAAAATCTTAAGAGGATAGAGTGTACACATACCTATTATTATTATGAATTGAACTATTAAAATAGTTAATTAGATTTAGGATGAAATTTAGAATTTGGTCATTGATTTTGATTTGACCAATTAGGCAAGATAGACCGGTCACTGATTTTGATTTGACCAATTAGACAAGATAGACCTCGACAGAAAATTGAAAAAATAACTATTAAGTTTCCACTCATATTTGAGAGGGCCAAATGGAGGAGGTATATAAAAAAAGATCATTCCTATTAATAGGAGCATTGAATTTGCATCAAAATTTCCAGATGTTATAACCGACAAGACCCAACTCTAGAGATTTTTGGGTAGTCTAAATTATATCAATCATTTTATAAAGGATTTGACAAAAGATACAACCATCTTATATGAACAGCTGAAAAATGTTCCTACACCTTGGACAGATGATCATACTCAAGCTGTCAAAAGAATTAAGGTTAAGGTTTATAACCTTCCTTGTCTCACCTTAGCCAATCCTACTTGACCAAAAATTATAGAGACGGATGCCTCAGATATCGGATATAGGGGTATATTGAAGCAACACTCTCCAGTTGATAAACATGAGTATTTAATACAGTTCTATTTTGGCAAATGGAATCCTAGTTAGAAAAATTATTCCACAGTTGCAAAAGAATTTTTAGCAATTGTAAAAAGTGTTTTAAAATTTCAAGAAAATTTATACAATCAGAAGTTTATTATAAATACTGATTGTCAATCTGGTAAATTTATGTTTAATAAAGACGGCAAACATGATGTTTCTAAACAAATGTTCGCAAGGTGGCAAACTTTATTGGCACCATTTGATTTTGAGATTCATTATAAAAAAAGGTAGATAATAGTCTGCCTGATTTCTTGACTAGAGAATATTTGAGTTCATAATAATTTTGTCATACATGATGATGAGGCCTACTTGGCAAGGCAGCAACTCCAATTATAGAGGTCGTGGCGGAAGAGGCAGAGGAACTGGACGAGGTAATACTATTGTCCAACAGAGAAACAAAAAACTTATAGCACAAGGGCAGACAGGGACTTCAAACATTGATAAAGAAAGTCTGTTATACCAACAATTCATGGATTTTATAAAATCCAAAGAAAACAATGATAGCCCACAACATTCATATGCAGAGGTTGCTAATGAAGAGCAAGATGATAATGAGAGTTGTGGAAAACATGAGAAGAAAGATGTTATACTTCTTCTCGATTATAAAGATCTTCAATGGAAGGATGAACCATGGAAGCTCATGGAAATGTATTTAGAAATTGGGTCATATCCCATCTTGACTTATAAATCAAGAATGCATTATGAGACTATACTTTCAACCACGGTCCTGAAATTCAGCACTTTTTTCCTATGCATACTAAAAAGGTTTATAACTTCTCTAAGATCATTATAAATAAGATCTTTACTCCAGAAGACTGGGGGTTTAGCACTTTGAAAGAACGGGAATATTTCCACCATGAGCAAAGAATTCAGGTAAAAGTTAATTATTGGAATTATATAGATAGT